>OU015493.1:97985471-98012971 GCA_907164885.2 Dolomedes plantarius
ATTTGTGGCGAAGAAAAATCTGCAAATTCAAATGAAGTAACAGATTGGATTGGAAATCTTAAATCTTTGTGCAAAGGATATGATGACAGAGACATTTTCAATGCCGATGAGACTGGTCACCTTTACCGCTTCCTTTCGGACAAGATTTTATGTTTTAAGGGTGAAAAATGTAGTGGTGGGAAAATTTCAAAAGAGCGGCTCACTTTTTTTTCTGCGTTGCAACATGCTGGGAGACTTCGAAACTCCAATTGTTATTGGAAAAGCTAAGAAGCCTAGATGTTTCAAGAACATTGATGTGCGAAAATTTAGTGTTTCGTGGAAGTCAAATAAGAAAGCGTGGATAACCACTGAGATAATGAGCGATTGGTTGGTGGAGTTAGACAACAAAATGAAAAAACAAAAGAGAAAAATCATTCTGTTCATGGACAATGCTACAGCCAATTTCAGGGAATTATCCGCAGCTTTAAAGTACGATAAAGAAATCTGCTTTTGACACAGATTATCTCTTGCAAATCCAGCGAAGAGTTGGCAAAATCGGTATCTGTTTTGGATGCAATTTCCTGGACTACGTCAGCCCTTAAAAAGGTGGAACCCGAGTGCGTTCTAAAAACGTTTTAAGAAGACGGGATTTTTGAGTACAAGCGAAGTGGCAACTGACAGCACTACCGAAAAAAGCAAAAATGAACTTGCGGATCTAGTAGCCAATTTTGATTCAAATGTCAGCGAAGAAGTCAAGATAGACGATGATTTATCCATTGAGGAAGAAAACCTGCGTGTTTCCAATTTCATTCATCGGGCCACCACTGAAGCACTGGCCCTTTCTGAGGATGATGATGAGGAATCGCCAATGGAGGACTGCGAAATCAAAGATTATTCGGAAGCACTGAAATACAGCGAACAATTCAAACAGTTCTTTCTGAACAACGAAGATTCGGAGGGACTAGCAAAGCTTAATCCTATGAAGATTCATCTTGAAAAACAGGTTTGTTGTGTAAAAAAGAGAAATCAAACTTTGTTAAGAGATTTTTTTCAGCAGTAATTAAAATAATTTAGTTACTATACACTGTATTTTGGGATTATTTAATGCAAGATAAAAGATTAGCACACAATTAAAAGGAAAAGTAGTAAATAGTTATTCTTTTCTTGCCTAATTAATTTTTCCTTTTTAATTAAAATTGCAGCCGTAATTTTCAATCAAAAGAGCAAAAACTTTTTTATAAAAATGTTGTCCTCCCCAATAGCGGACACCTCCTAATAACGGACAAAACTTTTGGTCCCGTGACTGTCCGCTTTTCGGAGGTACCACTGTATATATGACCTAAGTGTCGCAGTCGGATCATCACTTCTATCTTACAGCTAGAATCGGCGTTCGTAGAACATGTTTTTGTGGAGTCTTTCCCATCAAAATCATCTTTTCTCTATTTCTACTAATTCCTTAGTACATAACAAAAACATTATCTATTCTAAAGTGCTGCATGTATTCTCAGTACTGAAATTTTTATGAGTGATAAATATATCTGTCAAGACTAAATTTTGTTCTCAGAAATTACCTTAGGACATAGTTGACACAAATGATGCTCTGTTCGTCCGAATTCTTAGAATTACAAATGACTGTTGCACAGGTCTGCATCCAAGTATAACCCCCGTTTTTGTTGATGATTCTATAGTAGCCGCTCATGACTTGACCTTTGTTGATTACTGAAAGGGAAAAAAATGCGAATTTTATGAAAATTACCATGACAGGGAGTGTTTTACGAAATGGTGTAGTCAGTAACACGTTACAGAGCCTTTTCGGAGCGATAAAAAAGGAATTATAAAAACATATAATATAACATGGGTGGGCAAGATAAAAAGTGTCGAGAGCTATTTGGTAATGTCTGCATACTTGAGAAGAGGCCAAAATCAGAAAAAGGTTATCGTTGAAAGAAATTTTAAGCGTGGATTTTTCTAACGTTTTATTAAATATATGATTCTCAAATTGTTTGAATAATATTTCTAAATTCGTAAATTTGAATAATTTTAATAATTATTTTACTCTTAATTGTTCTTCCAGATGATTCAAATCTGGCCTATATTGAGTTAAATGCAGTTCGTAGGCATTCAGGTTCGTGTTGATTTGTCAACATTGAGCATTGTTCGTTTTTTAATCAACCTAAATGTAAAATACAGGGAATCACAGCTATAGTTGTACCCAAAACGGAGATTATTCGTTATGGCCGCTAATATTAAATTACTGAAAAAATTGATCATTGAACCAAGAGCCACAGATGAGTGCTGCGGTTTTAGGCCACCCCTGGCATATAAGATAAAGCTGAAATTAATAAGCTATTCAAAGGAGAGACGACTTCATCAAAATACGTACGTTTGGATTTTGATTGTACGTTTGACGTTGGATTTTTGATGAGTACTTTATCAAAAATCAAACGTCTCGAGTGCGCTGTTCACATTATGAGAATGAATAACAACACTATATCAAAGAAAACCTAGCAAACCAAACCTAATGATGGGTAGTCAGCTAAGGGTGATCACTGTAAATTTTTAACTTGCTAATTAGCAAAACTCAAGCTACGTATTAACATTCGAACTGCCAATACCTAAAGGGGGACCATTCGGCAAAAGTGGTCCTAAAGGATTATTAAAATTGATGTCTAGAACCATCCCTTATCAATATTCAAAACTTTCATCGTCTTTTTGTGTTCGACGCGATGAGAAATAGTGGCGCAGTACGCCCTTTAGTTAATTCATCTGTAATTTCATTAATGATTTTCTGATTAAAAACTATAATCGGATGATGGAGTAACTTATTCCGTTTAAGTTCAGAATGGTAGAATTTATTAAAAACAACTTACAATCTATGTGACATTTCCGTAGCTTCTGAACATCTTGACCGTAGCAAAGCGTATACATGTTCTTGCCAGTTAGTTCTTCGGCTGTGTAGTCCAGAAGTTCTGAAACCCTGCAGACATTTCATTAGATTAAGAATCTATAGATATATCTGACAATTAATATGATTGGTACATATAAATATTTCCCCATTCAGCAAAGAATTTTCTTTATTTTTGATATTTCACTGCAAAAAAATCTATGAGCAGCCATTAATTCACCCAAACAATACGCTGTAACCATAAAATGAACCTCTTCTTCGAGGGGTAGTTGGATTCCCAGAGTTCTACGCAAATGCAAGATATAACCCACGAAGAATGGAGAATGGTCCTTTACAAAATGCTTTGTACACAACTTCTCTCTCTTTTATTTTTTTAAAATAAGGTATGGAAACCGTTTTCATGACTAGAATTATTCGTGTTAGGAGACGATGAGTGAAGCATGTCAGTTACAAGTGAAATAGTTATGCACCAAATCACTGTGTTTTTGCTGTACGGCTGTATTGCACATGATTCAAAATTTATATTGTATTTCCAATAGATTCCACTAAATAGCTTCAGCAAACGCGATGTGTTCACTGGAAAAAATCGTGGCAGACAAATCTGACTGTCGACATGTTATAATTAATCTTTAGAAAATATTCTATTCTATGGATAAATTATATATGCAAAGCTAATAAAATGATTTAGTATTTGATGTAATCCTTTTGCTTTATGTAATACGTTCATGCAGATAAATGACTGATAATTGATCTAGAAAGGGTATGTATGTATGTGTAAAAAGTAGCGTTTAAGAATTTGATACGAATTCTGAACGTATCACTGCATCAACCCTATGTCGGCTATTTAGTCAGATACAAGACAATGCTAGTATAAGCGTACTGACAATTCTATAATATTTCGACAATACGTGTGTCAGTAACTCACCAATATACTGAGACAAACAAGGCTTTTTCCCGGAATTATTTCTTACAAATCTTCAAAATTTCAGTCATGATACTTGACTTCTATTTCCCACAGCAATTTTCCAATATTTTGCCGCTGTTAGTTTTCTTATAGGAAATATTTACACAGAACTGATCTCTTGCTATCATGGATGCATAAGCTAGGTGAACTTACCTGGGTTCACAGTGAGCCACACGGAATTCGAAAGTGAGCCGAGTCACAAACATGTCGCTCTCCAGTCTCACCTCGTTGATGGAAGGGGGAGGTAGTGCAATGGCCATGGCCACCATGCCCATCACACTGGCGGCCTGCGACTGCTGTTTGCGGCCTTGCGAGAAGCTGTATTGCGGCCTCAGATGGGAAAGAACAAGTACGACCTAGAATACGAAAACCAGACATCAAGAAAATTGAACGTTTTGAATAATTCATCAGTGCGTGTTGTACATATTCTAGCCGATTGTACTTTCTTAAGGTCTTTGTAGTTATAAAATACGATACATGAATTATACTTCCAAAAATCGAAACTTAATTTTATGCCCCTCTCTGTTTTTTAAAGACCCATCGAAGGGGCTGCTTGACAGAGAATCAAAATGCAATGTCTTTTCAGCTTTTCCCCCTTAAATAAGATAGCAGTATGTTATGACAGAAATTATGATAGCAGTATGACGCCATATGTTAGGAAATCCAAGGAATACATTGTACCCCGTCATAATTACATTGATTGAAGTCTCAGGTATCGCAGGATTGCTAGCTTCAGGTATTGCAGAGTTCATTGAGGATGACCCACTCAGCCATTCGTAGAAGGTATTTCCTCGATCAGAATGAGCATTCTTGAAAACTATTGATAACTGCTAAAACCAATATTTAATTTACCAGGACTATTCTAAACTTGTATAAATGTCCCTTAAAGTATTTGTCTGATGATTTTGTTTGTAGGGGAGACTGGAATTTTCTCGGATCAATAGTTTTTATTCTTTACTTGACTTCAAAGATGCCTCTTCGTTATCGAGGAGTGAAACGTGTCATCTGTTGCTGATATTGAAGGAATTTACTAAGACAGTTAGTTCTACGTGATACTACTCACCCGATATCCGGAGCTTTTAAAATGACATCCTCTCTTCGTCAGAGTGGACTTCATCCGAATACAAAATGAGCGGTCCATGCCTTTGTACGGTGTGTTGCCATTTAGCGTCATAACAGGAACTGGAAAAATTGTTGAGAATTCGTAAGTGTGGCTCATAAAATATAAATAAAAGTATTAAAGCATGAGAATTCAATGGAAGGCCTCACTTGCTACCTTCCTTACAAAGAAAGAATATTAGAGAAAAATTTCAATCAGATTCATCAGCCATTTATTAATATTTCTAAAGAGTAAATTCTTGCATCGATTTTCTTAAACGGTGGTAAAAAGAACCAACCAATCAACCAAAGCACACACAATCTCTTTTACGAGACGACAACAAGCGAAAGTTCTCAATCTCATTTGTAATAACGTTAGGGATTGTTCCTTTTGTTGAGAGTGTTAAAGGCTGTAGGAGTTTGGACCTGTTAACCAGCTGATAGAAAAAGTTATTAATCCCTAAAAGTTGCATGTAATTTTTAAAAAAATATTATAATTTGAAAATGCGGGATCTTTTCTTAAGTACAGCCGTGATAAACTGCGATTTAACATAATGAATGAAAATGCCCGAAAACTAAAAGTGGAGAATATCTCAGCCCGTTATTTAGACGAAACCCCGAGAATAATGTTACACAATGAATTCCTTACCTTTAATAAAGTCACGTGATCTGGCATAACGTTTTGGAGATTAAAGGCGAAATGATGCTCTGTACACATGATTTTCCCAACGAAAATCGGATTATAATCGATATTGTCGTTTAGGCTTAAAGACATTTGAAGGCAATTCACCGTTAATGTATGGTAGAAATGTTCCATTCTCCTGAAGTAGAGGAGATTGGGATTCACTGACCACGGTACTCTTTCATACCACCAGCCGGTAAGGAGTGTAACCTCTGCTACATTGCATCTTGTTTTCTTCTACACATCATCCCCTGGAGTGTAAGTGATAATTTCTCCCGAGTTCCCCTTTTGGTATAAATGATGATGTTGAAGAACTAGCTTGATTTGCTTACTTATATGTAGGATGGACAATCATTTAAAAGACGAGAAATAACAAAACGTACTCACCTGGTCTGTCCAGTCCTGTAGGCGTAGACGTGCCACCCGGTGCCGACGATGACGACCCGTCGTCTGATGCCACCGATCCCGGACTAGCGGCCATGCCATGTGCTGCCTGGGATTGTGACAGATTAATGCCGAGTTGTTCCGCCAGTTCTGCATGGTCCTGCTGATGGATGTAGTCGAATATACTGCTACCCGTCATTTCCACCTGTGCGGAGATTTGGGATTTTAAGATTCGGGAACAATATTTTGAAGAAACTATTGTGATCTGGCTGCTACTTTGTTGGTTCATTCTCTTTGAAAATCATGGACAGATATTTACGGGACTAGAAACGGAAATATAAAGACTGTTCCTCTTGCATATGAAACGATAGCCTCATATCGTCTTACATGAGGATTGTACCTGGACAATGGCAAAAGGAAATATTTATTTCTTGGCTGTTGGATCATTTGTATATCTTATGTCTTCAGATCTCGCAATGACACTCGACAAACAGCTATCTTTGATTCATTTTACTAACGGTAATTTTAAAAGACTTTAGGTGATGTATTTAAAAAATATTAGTTTTGCGTTACATTTAAAAAAATCTTATTTGAAAATATTTCGTGAAATATACTGACCTCCTTTACCCTATACGAAATTTATGTGTGCATTTGTTACTTTCTGATAACAGAACAGGACAATGCTTTTTAAAAGAGGTAGTTCTTAATGACATATGCGTCCGAATTTTATCTATTTAAATAAAATCATAATAAGAGAATAGATTTCTTACTCCTACGCAGCGTTAAAAAATATTCCGTGAAAAATCACTCTAAACGTTTAATATTTGAGTTAAGTAGTTTTTAAGTTAGTTAACGGGAATAATGTTCAAAATTTAGACAGTATTAGGTGGAAAATTTCTCATCAGTAAGGCCGTCTGCACACGGAGCAACTCAAAAGAAACTGATAACTGACTCAAATCACAAACCAGTCGTACATAACAACATACATCTGGTTACAAACCCGTCGGACGGGTTTGTAACCAGTTGCGTCGTGTGCGTGGCTCCATTCAATTACATAGGTTGCGACTCATCACGGACTGGTTTGTGATTTGAGTCAGTTATCAGTTTCTTTTGAGTTGCCCCGTGTGCAGACGGCCTTAGGGAGAGTTTTAGAGTTTACGATTACTAATTGTAATCCTAGGTTGGAAAGTGACTCTAGAATCCAAGATAACAGTTTTCTGATAGAAGAATGTCTAAAATCATTTTGCCCTCTAGTGACTAGATTAGGGGTCTTCAGCACGCGACATCGCTTGATGTCTCGAATGTATGCACAGAAAAGTCTCCAGGTTATCATACTGGCCTTGATACTAGTTCCCTAACCTAGATATCTAAGTTTGCTTTAATTCGAAATCTATAACTCTGAAACAAAAGAAGTATGTTCCTCAAATTTCAATCAGTTTCGTGATATTTTGTTAGATCTATAATGAGTAAGCTTATAGAGTAATAAAATATTAAGTACCGTAGAAAACCTTTACAGGTTAATTTGGAAGAATAAGAATGTACGGTAATAATCAATTATAAAGCTTTCTAGTTAGAAAGCAGTATAAAATATCATTTCACTGACTATAATCTTAAAAACAGATTTAAACGTCATTAATGATATAAAAACAGCGGGTTCGGAAAATATTCCCAATTTATCAGTTTTACGACACGAAATCCCAACTACGTCAGTTCTGAAATGAATGAATGAATGAATGAAATAAAACTCGAGGGTACGCAAACTCGAGAGACCTTAATTAAGAATTCTTATCACTCGGAGCTTTAAGAGAGTTCATGACTGCTTCGACGCGGCTATCTTTGCACTCCTTTATCAGCACGGGTCTGTTTCTCGAAACGTCAGACCATCGCCGTATTTTTATGACGCAGATTAAAAGCTTTAGGATTCAGGGAGACAATTAAACGTTACCTTAACATGTGAGGAGAATTCGATAATGTAGTATAATTTTTATGGTCTTTTCGGTGATTCTAGGTGGTTAGATATCACCATTAATAGCAATACATTTCTTGTAGGGGAGAGCGTATTTATTGAATGTTTTCAGCATTATGTATTACGTTTCCATGTATTTGAACATAAGTTTCTTTCAAATGTTTGTTATCAGAATTTTCAGTTCCTTTAGTGAGTTCAGAATTTTCGGTTCCAAATTGTTACCAAATTTTGGAAATTTTTAGGATCACTCAATGTTATGCTTTGACAAATGATTGCAGGTTCATTACAAATTTAATTATTTTTTCATTTAGTTGCAGTTGACGTTGAATATAGCCGAATAAGTAGGAAGTACAACAAGAATTCTTTCACTTTAAGCAGAAGTAGTATTTTTTTTTATTGGATATGGTTCGGTTTTTTCCTAATTTAAGCAAGAGAACGCGAAAAATATTGGGTTGTCCGAAGCTACTTTCGGTTTTTCCATAAGATAGCTGTAGTAGCGTGTAAACGATTTTAATGTCATTTGAAACAACTTTTTGAGAATGATTGGGGCAACTGACATATCCGCGTGCCTTTAAAATAAAATAATTTTCCTTAAAATCGTAGAATATTTACACAAGAATTTTATGTTGAAAGGATAGAAGATAAAAATCGACATTTTCGTCACATTTTACCTTTTTCTGTTTCTGCAAAGGTAAAAGAGTTGCAGATGCCAACAAAAAGATTTGCGCTGTTTATGGCGATCATGCACTAGCAGAACGCACATGCCAGAATTGGTCTACAAAATTTCATTCAGGTGATTTTTCAGTTTAGGATGCACCACTCTCTGGCAGATCAACTGACATTAATGATGAGAAATTAAAAGCACTGATTGAAGCTGATCACATAACTGTACGTGAGTTTGCTGAGAGTCTGAATTTATCCAAAAGAACCATTGAGGAACATTTGAAAAAGCTTGATGTTTGGATCCCACATGACGATAAAGAAATTCATTTAAGACAATGTATCACCATATGCAATCTGCTTTTGAAAGGTAACCAAAATTATCCATATTTGAATCGATTGATAACTGGCGATGCAAAAAGTATTGTTTACAGTAACACTGACCGTAAGAAATCATGGTCCAAGCCTGGTGAGGCAGCTCAAACAACATCCAAAGCTAATATTCATCAAAAGATGGTCATGTTATCAGTTTGGTGGGATTCTAGAGGAATTGATTATTTTGAGCTTTTACCAAGGACCGAAACGATCAATCCTAATGTGTACTGTCAACAACTAACAAAACCGAAAGATGATTTGCGACAGAAATGTCCAGAATAGGAGAATAGTAAGGATATTGTGTTCCACCATGACAATGCCAAACCACATACATCTTTAGACATGCGGGCCAGAAACTACTGTAGCTTGGTTGGGATGTTACCACATCCACCATTTAGTCTCGACATTGCAGCATCAGACTATCATTTGTTACGTGCTCTGCAAAACTCCCTGTCAGGTAAAACCTTCATTTCAGATAACAATAGCAAAACCCACTTGAAAATTTTTCTTGCAGAAAAAGATCAGAAAATATTTGAAAGTGGAATCTTAAAATTACCTGGAAGATGGAAAATGGTTATTGATCAAAATAGTCAATACATTACTGATTAAAGTTATTTCTTAATATAAAATATTTTCTTTTACTTTAATGAACAAAAAACCGAAAGTAGTTTCCGGGCAACTCAATATATAGCCAAACAACCTTAATTTTGACCACCGCCTCGAATTTAACGCGACCTTCCTTATTCTTTTTGGACCCTCTGGACTCTCCCTGAGATTGTTTACTGGTTTATGCAGAGTAATCTCCCGCGAGATGTCTGTACAGTTCCATGTTGAATGATGGATTAACTATTTTTCTGTTTGGAAAGGAGGGAGGGGGGGGGTTAATAGGGTTCTGCTTTTTTACTTCCACACAAATCGCGTTGTGATGGGGAAGTTTTGTTCTTGAAACAATTAACTCTTGAAACAGATTTTAATTTCTGATTACAAAAGCTTACTTCCAAAAAGAGCAATCATTAAAAACTGATTAAATAATAATTTTTAGGGGGTAATTATTTAACAAACATCCCCCTCCGAAAAAAAATTACCAAACTCTCCCCTCCCCTCTCTCTCTCTATATATATATACACACACAAACAAAAACACACACATATATACACTTTTTTTTTGAGGGGGGGGGGGGGAGAGAAAGAGGTGTTATTCTTGAAAACATATAAAAAGTTCAAGGTTAAAATTTAAAACAAAATTTGAATTTTGTTTCCACATCTAAGTTCGATAATGTCATGTACCTCAAATTTTGTAAAAAAACTACTGAAAATAAGCTGCTACGATGCCTTTTTTTGAACTAGGAAAAAAATTAAGAGTGAAAAAATTTTAAGTGAAAAAAAATAGAGTGTAAAATTGACGATTTAAAAGAATATGGACACTCGTAGAACAGTATGAGTCCGCCATGCATCGGTCTGACTGACTGTTAGAGTTTAGATTTCGTTTAAAGATTTCATATCGAAATCTTTTATCATTTATGACCCATCTATTTGTTCTCATGATTTTTTCAGACATTATGGAGAAATGAACGGATTATTACAAATAAGGGACTATTTAATTATCGTTTGGATGTAGCAAATTTTTCTTATATAATACACAGTATTTCATGTTGTACAAGGGGATGATACGTCGTAGTTTTACTATGAATATTGTTATTAAATCTTCAAAAATTACTATCAATGCTGTCACTTATAGGATTATTAGTTCCTCTCTAACATTAACACTCATTGTTAAATTTTTAAAATCATCTAATTGTTAGTTCTACTTAAAAATCGTATGAAACAGTCATCATGTAGAATTCAATTCATACTTCTTAAAAGAAGAAATTCTAAGTCTGTCAGAAACTATGCCTTTTTTTTCGATTTTGTTACGTGAAAATACACTTTAAATTAACAAATTAAAGTAATAAAAACTGAAAATTTATGATTCCTTAGGAGAAATTGGCATTCCACCTGGAGCTTATGCTTTGGAGAACAGTAAAATCGTGATTGGTGACATATCTTTAAAAAAAAAAAAATCTCCGTGAACAGTTTTTCTTAAGTGAAAAATTATTCGTGGTCGAGAGAGGAATGACGGCTGATAAGATAACTGCTTCACCTGGTGTTGTGTAATGTGATTTATTGCCGCTGCTGAAACATAAATTCGAAAGCTGCATTAAAAGAATGCTGCCCATTATTTCTGGGTCAAAAAGGATTGTACTTTTGCTATCGGAAGAATGTTAAGTGAGGTCAGATTGTCCAAAAGATTCGGGTTAATTTGTTGGCCATTTCTTTGTGTTCTTAAAGCTGAAGCATTGCTGTGCAGAGCAGTGGTTCTGGAACTTCCCTTTTTGCATTGGAAATATTTTGGCATACTCAAAATTTTCAGTTGTTCATTTTTTGTCAGTCAATTAATTAATAAACTGCAATAATAAAAAAATCTATTTTTGTATACCGAGAAAACTTTTCCTTCTGCTATAAAACTATGACATGTTTTATGCTTCTAATGCAGAAGTTTGAGAGTAACGTTTGTCTTTTTTTTTTTTTTTAAGAGAAAGAAAAAAGAGCTATGAAGATGGATGAGAGCTTATATAGAGAGCATGTAATAAGGTTTTTAGCCGCTGTATGGGGCAACAGTGTCAAGGAATGTTGGGTTCAATATTTGACACGTGTGTGCCGCCCACATGGTATATTGGTTAGCGTCGTCAGCTTCCACGCAGTGGGCTTCGGTTCAAATCCCGAATAAGGCTTGGTCGTTACCATGTTGTCCCCTCATAGGGAACGATGCGGGGTCACCTTAAGGGTGCCCCCATAATAAAGTAGCCATCGAGACTTCGCGGTGATTAACAACAGGCGAATGTCTCACAACAAGTGCCTCCGTATTAGAAGAAAAGAAAATGACATGTTGATTCTCGAGTCATATTACAAATTTTATTTCCTTCCATTGTTTATATTTTCTGTACAACAACACAGAGAGACAGCTCGTGAGCAAAGTTAGATCGCTCAAAAGGGAAGTCAATTCTGCAATTTTTTTTTTTCTGTCAGTCCACACTGAGTTATGGACAAGTTTTTCTGAGAATCAAAATTTAGAGAGACCCTTTTGTTTGAAAGCAATGCCTAAGCAGCCTTCACGGGAATTATCATATGTCATTCGGAAAATGTTAGATTTAAAAAAAAAATATTTTTGAGAGGCCTTCTCCGTACATTATTGGGCTCGTATGGCAGCTTCTAAAAGAATCTGACAGAAGATCTGCTGCTGACCCACAGGGGTATGCAAATGTTAGTTTCTTGATCACTGATCTAGAGCATATCGTTGAATTAAAAAAACTGGTTAAGACAGCTTGAATGAGGGATCACTTATCGATAGCTTACTGCATTAATATGGTCTGCCCATTTGTGGATCGCTTTGAGTGAATACCGTATTCGGGTGCAAAATTTTAGTCCCAAACTACATGTTGAACTCTTATATACGTTTTAATTACTGTAATATTAATTGTGAATAAAATTGAGAAACTCGCTCACGAATTTCAGAGAAAATATATTTTAATTTATTAGGCGATATATTACAAATATCACGCTTTTAACTTCAAACGCAACAGAAGCAGGAGCTACGAGTCAGCATGACTATTTGAGGCAGGGTACCCGAATTTGAATTTTTAATAAAATTCATGTGCGGGTACCCTACCGTAATGAAGTATTTATCTCATCTTATTCCTCCTTAACAATTATTACCCTCTGATTATTATCTCCTCAAAAATCAGGCCGTTATCAATAGTCTGGGAGCGATGCAGACGCCTGTGAGTGGATGTCTTTGAATCGATACCTACAATTTTGTTATAAATGAGTCCCCGGAGGTGGTAACAAATTAGAGACGGCCGGAGGGGACTTGTAGCTTCTGAATGAGATACTCAAAAGCCGTTGTGTGGATGGTTATTTCCCCTGATGTCAGTGCACAAGGGTACTACAGCGGACCAGTTGACGAGACACTATAGTAGTTTTCTATGTAACTTTTGGGTGTAAATGAAAAAGTTTGCTCCTTTCGTTCTACATAAAGAGGTTCATTTTCCTCCGTTGTAACCAAGCAGAGTAAAAAAAAGTAATAAATATTTTCTTAGAGTAATGATCTGTGACAATATCCATTACTTTGAATTCGTGCAGCCCACACCATCACTGTTAAACATACAACAGATGCACAATTGCGTATTGTTTTCTGCGATCTAGTATTTAGGATTCTTGTTTGGGCTATACAAGATGTCTTGTTTCATGGTCGAGGAAAGTTATTTAAAGATTGAAAAAAGGGACGATATACGGAATAAAACTTCTCGTAGGAGCTCATTCTATGAAAAAAAATTGGGAATATAGAGGAGCTTTGGCTTTAAAGACGCGATGATAGTTATGACGCAGATGTAAGAATAACTACAGATAGTGTAGTGGCTAAACGTAAAAAAATAGGCTTTGAATTTTTACATGCAACTCGCCTGCCTTTTATATAACTTGCTAACATTTAGCATATTTTTCCTTGTCAGAATTGTGTTTATTTCGAATTTTACTTATAAAGGCTGATATTTCAACTTTTTACTTCAATATCCCGATACATTATTCCGATTACTTTATTTTCGACCAGAATTTACTTTGAAAAAAATTTTAGCTGTTCAATAATTTCACTAGAAAATCCAAAGTCTTCCGTATTTAAACTGTTCAATGTTTCAAAGCAGTCAAAACAAGCTCTAAAAATAATCAATCAAAATAAAAATTCCAAAGAATCTAGCTGTAGACTGAGTTTATACCTGAAATACAAAATATGAAATCGATGTGAGGATGTGATTGAACGAAAAACAACCCCCCCCCAAAAAAAAACAAACAAACTCGAGATTAAATTTGAAAATTTTGAGTTCATTCCCTTAAATTAGTGCGTTTCCCAAACTTTTCCCCATCTTAGCTCAAAACTGTTTATTTGGAGGGCTTTTTCGCCTTGTGCTAGTAATACACTAACTGCACCGGAAAACTTTTCACAGTAAAGAGAGATCGAAAAAAAAAAATTAGTGTGAAATGGTACAACGAGACATGCCATACTTGACTACGTATCCCATGTTCAGTATACATTTCCGTTTCGCGCTTTTTATAAAAGTTGTCGTTTCTTGATAAAATAGGACTGAACAGACCAGGTCCTTCAATTTAAATCTCATTTCGAACTACTACAAAACACGCATACGAACTGCGGGACTAAACCTGTGACCTCTGTTACCGGAAGCAAATCACCCAGTATTCGTCCATCTTCCAACAGTGAACGAAGGCTACTTTATGCTTTTAACTTCGCAACATCTATGTTGTTACCGGTTCCCCACGAGGCCGCTCACGTGGTTTTAAAACAGTATACCTGGACATTCCTTACTTCTCTCGTTTTAACAAATTACCAGAGGAAAAAAAATACTTAAGCCATTTGGAAAATTTACCCAAGTTTGTTAAGCCCTTGATTTGCTTGTTAACATACGAAGCGAGTCAGAAATTTTGTAATGCAAGAGCAGATTTACGTTAAATACCAAAGCAAATGTTACTGGCGAAGATTATATCAAAGTAGTTGCTTAACTGTCCAGCTAAGCGTCTGACACTTTATTTCAGTCTCTTTCTTTCAGCTGAGAGCATCTTACGAATTATCCATCAACTAATTTGGAATTCAAAAGCGTTGAAATTGTACCAGCTGAGTCATTTTTGAACATCAAATTACGGATGGAATGATCTGTCACAGACACTTTTCAAGTTTAAAGTATGTGACGAAAAAATACGACTCAAACGTTTAGAGCAGGGATGGGCAATTGTTTTGGCTCGAGGGCCGCTTTGTGGAAGCAGAGGTTAGCGGAGGGCCGCACCTTTTAAAATTATTGCATTTATTAGTTAACTTTGCGTTTCAGAAAAAGGTATAAATTGTATTATAAAAATCAATAAATATAAATTAAATAAAATATTGGCAGTTTTTCTGGCTGTCTAGGCGGGGGAAAAAAATCTGTAGCGGGTCGCAGTTTGCTCATCCTTGGTTTAGAGCGTTAAATTACGTGACAAAATAAAGGTAAAACAGTACTAAACATTCTTGAATTTTTAATAACTGTAATTATATTTTCCGAATGAAAGCAGATAAAGCATTTCTCGAAATCAGTCACACGAAACATGAAACATAAAGCAGTAGTACCGCGATTTTTCGCATTTTATGTTTCCGAGTTCAAAACTTACCTGTGAAAGTCCAAGGTATATGGAAACTGTTTCTGAAATGTACAGGAATCTGCCGTCTGCGCTGAGAGCGAAAGCAAATCCGTCTAATGACTGAAAGATAGAAAACAGAAAAGTGTATTAAAATATAATATAAATTGATGGTAAGGCAATCCAATTTATTTCATTTAAAAATATATAAAGGTATATTTGAAAATTAGATCTCGTTGGACTACCAAAATTACCCAATAATTCTTCAACCTGAAGGGCTGAGATGAATTACTCGTGACGGAAGAAATTACTCTAGCAGTAAAAAAAGTATAGCAGGAATTTCATGTTTGGAAATCTGTTGTCCTCAGCATTCGGTGTCTCTGTCATGTTGAGGAACCAATGATGCTGGTTATTGTTGATTATGGTGGCAATTCCAACACTTTTAGCATTATTCGTGTCTTACAAAGTTACTGAATCATGAATTAACTAGAATTTTTTCGAACCCAATAGTGATATAGTTAGAATATTGCACCTTACTCATTGCATATTTCTTACTAACACAGGCTTTATTCAGTGGCGCAACAAGAATTATTTTCTAGGTGAGATTTCTCAGATTATGGAAAACTATTTGTTTCTCGATTATGAAAATTTCCCTTTTATTCCCCTACTGTTTTTTTAATATGCTGCAGGTAATAGGGAGGACCTTACTTTGGTACTGGGATTGCGCCATCGGCCTCAAGATACGAAATGATTTTGTTTCATAATTAAAATTCTCGTTCTGATCACCGATAGATGGCGCTGTCAAACCTATATCAATCAAAACAGCAAAAACTTGGTAGAAATAACGTAGTCAAAAACCTCTGACTTTTCTTTAAAACTGAATCATAACACTTATAAAGTAGAGTTAGCGTAAAAAAAAAATGTATATTGTTTTAACTTTATGTTTCCAAAAATTAACAGTGCAGGATGTTGAAAGTTTCGAGTTGTCGTACTGGATATGTTGTACAAAAAGAAAAAAAAAAAACAACAACACAAAAACAAGATATCATGTTCTTCCCCAAAATATTTTGTAACGTTTCCTCACCAAGATCAACTCTTAAAAAGTTATATCACAACTGGAACAGTTTTTTTTTTATGATTACAAAACTTTTCATTCCACATGTAAATTTGTTTAAACATACGTATATTTATATAATGTTTTGTAGGGAAAGAGAAAAACCTAATATTTAGTCACTATAAAAAAGAGTGAAAAAAAGGCTCGATTTGAATTTCAAAAACAAATACAGCTTTCTAGCTCACGGGCAAAGCAAGAGAAAGCCTATGCCGCAAGCCAAGGCAGACAAATGGTCGAGATTTGTGTGTCGATGCAAAGTTTCTTATAATGAAGTTTGGTAGTTTGTAATGTTTACATCTGTTTATTGGACGTGTATGTCACGCATTTCTTCTATTCCAATTCATTTAATTTTTTACCGAGTGCATTGCAACGTTGATTTTTTCATAAATAAATATCGTTTATTGCATTAGACAGGATGAAAATTTTATTTTCAAAACAATGCCCTTTTTTTTAATAAATGAACATTCTACATATCCGATGATTCAATTAGCAGACATCCCTCGTCCTGTAAGTTGAGATACAACTGATTTCATTTGTGGAAATTTACGCCTCGTAATATGCTTAAAGTTGTGTACCAGACATCCTTTGGCGGAATTTAAATTTTTCGTCGCACCCTCTAAATGCAATAGGAAAGGCGCCGCGCGAAGTGCTTATTTTCTTAGATGTTTCTTAATAACATTTCCTTTACCTCTTCCTCCGAAGCCAATAAGGTATATATCTTTTAACGAAACCGCATCTTTTCGATTAAACCGAGTTAGCATACATTTCAACAGCCCGATTACGCACCAGCATTCTTTTCAGCGCTCGTTCCCCAGAGAGGCCCGCTTCGCTTCACTTCGGATGGCTAAAAAGAATCCCTCTGCCATTTACACCGTGGCCAAGCGAGTCCAACAAATCTTTAATGAAATCGGATTTTGTGGCGGGAGTCGAGTCCTTTGTTGTAATTTAGAAGTAGAAAATATTCTTTAAAATATTCCAGCCCGGAAACCTCCCCGTAATGACATTAGGAAATACTTTTAGTCGCACGGCGGGATGGGGGCTAATTTCAAATTCCTTTTGGCTGTTCCAGATGCAAACTCGGTTAGTGACTTTTAAATTGGTCTTTAGCAGTTTGCGGCGGGATACGGCTGCTGGAGAGGCGAGAGGGTGCAAAAAATAAAAAATTAGCCCCTAAGCCAGTCATATTTCAGACGCCGGATAACTTTCAAGTCGAGGTTCGAACAGAGGATATCCAAATTTCGTTATGCTAATTTGAGGGAAAGGCGCGTAATTGGAATAAAAAGTTTAGAGTATTTTCGCGGCTGCAACCCCCCCGCACTTTCACCTTCTACAGTTTTCATTTGTGGAGTGTATTTTTTAATGGAACTCGCTATAGGATTAGCCGATTTGCATACATTATCGATGAAGGTTCGAGAAGCTATCGATTTGGGAGTCTATCTGAGCTCGCGTTCCCATTTTAAAATTTTTGGTTGAAAATTTCACACTCTACAGATTTCGTACGGTAAGGGAAGGCGGGCGGATAAAATATTGCGGATTTTACACTTTTCAAAACCTTGGAAAGTTAAAGTTTTTTTTTTTAAAAAGTGTTTTTCATACAAAAAATAGGGACGGAAGAAGTAATGGAAGAACAGTAAACTTTATAAAAAATCGCTTATTTATGCGGTATTCATCCATAATTTTACATGAACACAGATCAATATCTTCAGAGAACAACTTCCTAGAGGGATTATGTGGGAACATTATACCACTCATCTTAGAGAACCTCTTCAAGCGTATAAAGCACAAAGGAGTAGCGCATATTAATTATTCAAATCTGTCAGCAGAGGCTCCGTGGGTGCCTGCTGTTTACGGATGGATGATGTTTAACTTCATTTCTTATGGGTTTTAGATATTCAATCTACTTATTCAGTTGTGTAAATATGTGAAAATAATATTTTGGGAACTTTTTCTTTTCAAGAGAAACAAATTGTGTTTACAATCTTGGCTGTAATTTCACATTTCTAAAATGGTTATAACACCGCAGGTTACAAAATCCTTGATCATTAGGGACCTTAGAATGATATTTGACGCCTTGTTAAATAGTGAGAATTAAAGAATGATATTTGACGCCTTGTTAAATAGTGAGAATTAAAGAATGAGATTCAGCAGCTTCTCCAAATATGATCTCTACTAGTAGTCTTTTAGGTCATACTACGTTTGTATTTTCTAATTCATTAGCCGTTTTCTGTTGTACGCTAGTTTGACTATTAATGTTACTTAATTCAGTTATACTGCCCTATCAGTGACCTAGCAGGTGTCACTTCGCTTTAAATGATTTGAGAATCTTCCACACTCTTTTTTTGGTACAGAAGTTCCTTTTATCTGAATTACATTTAATGATCTTTCAGTTGTTAGATACTATTTCCTTTAATAATCATTTACTCCTATGTTTGCTCGAGACTCTTCTTTAAGTTCACGTTTACAGGCATTGACTTGATGGCGAAAATCTTTCCACTGTTAAAATATGTGGTATAACTTTTGTAACTGTTTCTCTCTAACCTCCTATTGGTAATTTTGGTTAAGGATGCTCTGATTAAACAGGGATTGGCACTGAAAACCAGCTTCGAATAAAATAGAGCTTTCGCGCATTCATGAAGGAATTATTTACCCTTGAAATCGCCTCACATGGCTAAAGACTTAACAGTAAAACGTAGAATATTAGCCCTTTCAGTAAGAGTGAGACAAAACACGTTACGAAAATACATATACGTAATTGTACAGTATTTTTATGATTGTGACAGAACTTGCTACAGAAGGATTTAAGGAGGTTCAAAAGAACGTCAATGCCACGCTATGTGATCTAATACAGCGACGACGAAAGTACGAAGTTCAGTGCTGCAGATTAACTTACGTCAAAATCTTTGGATTGTAATATAATGAATTGTCATATCATATTTTTGAAATTTTTGATAAAAAATAACCATTAATTGGAAACAGGTGAGCTGATTTAGAAAATTTAATACTTTTTTGTATAAAATAAATGTTTCCATTAAATGTGGCCTAATTTTTAAAATTATGATTTTCACATATCATCTAATCAAGATTTATGCTACTGAAGAAATCATACATTTTTGTAAAGTAATTAATCTAAATCTCGAAAAGTCTTGTATGCTGATATGAGATGTTTACTACTAGTCAAGTCCGCAAGGTAGGTTTTCTCGGAGCAATTTGAATGTCATATTAGACACAAACAAGTTTCATATTTCCAGTTCCGAATACTTTAAAGCGAATTCCTCATCATTTCATTCGATCATCTCAAGCAACTCCCCTAAGTATTAGAAATTTCGCTTGAGAATGAACTTTGCTCTGACCTCAGCAAAATATCCCCTTTGCCACTACAAAATATTACAAACATCGAATTAACGATGCTTAGGACACAGACTTAAAATTTACCTTCCACAAATTCCATTTCATTCCAAGAAAATGTCCTATTGTGCCCTCCATGTCAAAACTACTTATGATGACGCGAGTTCCTTACATGATATAATTAACGATTCGAAAGCTCTGCCAATGATTCGATTTCTTAATCGCTTCAACTTTGAGTGACGTGACGATAAACATGTTTGATTTACCTTCGTAGTAATTTCCTCGATCAGCATCATACTATTAAGTGGAATATACATATATCTAGTAATAAAGTCTGAGGGTATGGGTCATAAAACACTTACCTGTAATATATGAGTACCTTGGTGCTGCTCAAAGATGTCCATCGCAATGGATGAGGCCGACCTGGATCGAATGGAACCACCTAGGGGAGGAAAATGAATTTGTTACAACAGTGAAATATCTACAAGGTAATGTATAGGTTGAATGCATCATCAAGAAAGTGTATCAGCCATTTACGGACATTAACAGCAAGTTATAAGCAGAGTGGATGTTCCAAGTATCAAGACCTTCCCCAGGTCATAAATATCGCACTTAACATTCTAAGGTGCAACGTTTTAAATACGCTATTCCCACCAATATCTGTCTTTAGACCTGATTGTTTTTAAGGATAACATGACAAAAGGAAGATTTTAGAGTGTTTTTTTTTATAATAACCATTTTATAATAAAAATCATAATTTCGATGGTATGAATAATCCACTAGTGAATTATAATCATAATTTGTATGAATTGCATAGTCGGAAAAAAAAATTAGTTTGGAGTTCAGGAAGAACACATAATCGCTTTAAAAAAAAAAGAAAAAAAAAGATAATTATGAAGGGTAATTCATGATTTAAACTTTGTCACTGTAAGAATCGGAAAAAAGGTCGTTCATTTATGGATCGCATTAGTTTTCTTCCCGTTCTTCCGAGATCAGAAATAAGTAATTGTAGAGTCGTTCTTTCCCGTCTCCCTACACGCTACACTAAATGCATCATTCAAGAACAAAGAAGAAAAAAAAAAGAAGACGAAGAAAAGAGAAAAGCTCCTCGAACTTCTGTCGCGGTAACGGCATTTCGATCGCCGCATTATTGTGCGAGGGATTTCACTTTAAAGAAATCAACATACCTATCGATATCCAATAACCATTCTCGCTGCCCCTGACTTCCTTTTAGCGAGGAGGGGGGCGGGGGTTGATGGTGGCGCAGGAGGGGGAGCATAAAAATGAAAGATCGAATTCCAAAAGTTAAGAAAATAAAATCTAAAACTTCCAAATAAAAAAAAAAAAAATCGTTGGGAAAACTTTAAATTCTGGGCACTTCTTGGGTCCCTCGCCATTTTGTAGGATCTTCGCCGCATGATTGGCGCGTAACACAATTTTCGGGCGAGGGATGAAGGAAAATAGAGGATGAAAAAGATACGGTCAGGGCGGTGGACTGTCCGTTTTAAGGTCTCTCTCGCTTTTTTATTTTATATTTTAAATGGAAAAAGAGAAATATATCCCTCCCCCCAAAATATCGCGAGTCTCGGGGAGGAAGGGCAGGCCCCCGGGCCACGGGGATATTTATGTTCGGAAGGAGCAATGGATGCTGGAGTAGCGTAGTGCCAGCGGATACTGTCTGATAGAAAGAATAATACAAGGAAATATCTTATTAAACAAAGTATTACAACAATGCATTATACCGGGTAATTTATGGGGTCTGGCCGAAGGCTCGAAAAAGGGAATTTCGATAAGATGGGAATTTGTGCAATGTTATATATTAAATGACCAACTGATTCGATGGATGGTAAAACATTTGCGTTTCACGATGGCGTTTCCAATAGTCAAAATTATGCACAAATGCCTCGAAAACTCAATAAATTCATTCATACTTCGTTCTGACTTTGGCACTCAAAACCTTTCACAATGCACAAGCGCGAAAGGTTGGCTAATACTACAAAATCTTAAGCCGCACTTTAAAGTATACCTTCTCCTACATCATCTTCAAACTTTGGTATTTTCTTAGGTATTGCGACGTAAACAGACGAGTACATTCGATTCCGGTTAATTGGACCACCGGTTAATGGGACCGAATCCCGTCTTGTAACATAAGGCATGTTCGTTTAATAGGACCAGCCGGTTATTAGGACCAAAATGATCGCGTCCTGATGTGGTCCGATTAACCGAAATCGACTATAGGAAAAGGCAGGATTAACTCCCCACAGCTGAAAGAGGAATCTTCAGTTCACGGGTAAATTATTTCCAGTGAAATAGCGCCAGCTGAGTAGACATTTTCTTTTCTAAGTCGATGATGTAGAATAGAAAACGCTATCAACCATCATGAAAAGAAAATGAATCAGAAACGTCATGAATAGCATTATTTGAGGAACACAGAAATTATTTTCAAAATAATTAGGAACAATTAACGCCGATTCTTGAATTATGAACACGAATGAATTGAAACATTAAATCAAATTATGTAAACTTTTTATTATTCACAGTGACGTTTCGTTGATTTGCTGAATTACATATACTCTACATTCATCAAAAATTCAGCGAAAACCACTGGTCACGACAGTTTTTACTGATATCGTGGAATCCCCCCTCCCCTTCAATATCCGAATTGTGCCCCCACCGTGGTCGAGGGTGTTTTATGAATTGTCGGACTCCGTATGGAATAACGAGATATATGTGGCGGGCAACGGGGATTTTCGCCAACATGGTGTTTAACTCTCAGGGTTCAAGGGGCCGTCTCCCTTCATTGAAAACAACGTAGTCACCAATCCGATGCAGGATTTTGGTAGGCTAAAATTAAAGAGTATGTGGTCATGAAATATGCCGAAATTCAATTTAAAGCTACTATTCGTTTTTGTTAAGGACATTTACACAAACACCAGATTTATTATCAATAATCCGGCTGAACTACAGCAAAAAGTTACTGACGCGTTCACTGAAGATTATCTAACAAAAATATGAATGATTTACAACCATAAGATAATAAAACTGAAGTCAGGTCGTGTCTATAAGGGATTAACATACCAAGGAATTATTTTATATATGAGTACATTCAAAACTTAAAAGTCTGCGCTTTAATTTAATAAAACATAACGTAATTCCTTTCCTCAGACATTAACTGGCATCAAGCAACAGTACTTAATGTTAATTAAGCGCTTAACTAATGTCTTTTTCTCAAATAAAATCTGAGAAAGATATGAATGCTTTTGAGGAAAAAAAAATTGCCATATAAATCTTTCGACACTAATTCTTTTTGTCTGGTTAGTTAACGATCAGTGGAATCTCATTAGTAAGGAGATTACAAGGAATGGATGTCTGAAATGTGTTTTGTATGAGTTAATTTCAAGTGTCTCATAACAGGAAGTTAAGGAAGAAATTTGGCAGAGGCAAGAAACGAACGGCACTAGTTTAAGGCTGCTGTGTACTAACCCTATTGGATTAGCTCAGCTTAATGTTAAGCTAGGAGGAAAATTTGTCTACTGCTGATAGCTACATTAATGCTGGTAATCAAAGGAAAACTGGTTTTTTCAGATGGTGTTTTCAGATAGCCTGAACTTTTCTGCACCTTTCAACAGGATTCATTTTGTAAATTTCGTCCACCAAAGGAATTGACAAGCGTTAAAACACACTATACCAGATTTTTTCGCCGGATAATTTAAATTTTAAAATAGTATTTGTATTTGTTTAAACGAAAAATGTCCCTAGGTGTAAAATTTCTTTATCTATATTACGGAGTACAATTAAAAAAGAATCTTTAAATCCAAGTCGGCAGTCCTTGAACACATTTTTTCCCATAGGTTAACATTGAGGTAAACAGATACAATAGGGTTGTGTTGTTGTGACTGATGACCTTTAGCCGACAGTACATCAGATCAAGTCCGTAAGGCTAATAGGCAGAGTGTTGCGGCTCCCGTTTTTAATAGCACCACAAGGGTCAGAGTCCGACTTGGCTGAAGGACCGGTCCCATAATTTTGAACCGAGTCAAGTTAAGAATTTGGAACACTTGACCCCGCACGTCCAGAGCCCAGTAGGGTACGGCAGCCTTAAAGAGAGTATTGTTGTATGGAAAGGGTATGTTATATCTTCCCAATGTCGAGAAGGCCATTCTAGCCGTATAGCACATCGATACAACGCGGGGAGAATTGTATGGGAAATAACAGGAACACGCGTTGTTCGATCTCAGTATTAAGCTTATAAAGAGCGGATATGATTAAATTTTAAAATGTTGCACAACGGAAAATTAATTTTGAAAAAAAGAATGTTAAAATGGAAACATAAAATTATATATATATATAAATCGTAAGAGATATTTTTATAGACAAAATAATGTAGAAGAAAATATTCAAATTAAGTCTAATATAACATACTAAAGAATATAGTACAGTTAATATAGTACAGTTTGAGGAACATATTTTTACTGCATTTTAATATTGTTTTTGGATAATGTCCAATCGTCTGCCGCATTAGCAAGAAAAAAAAAAATTTTTTTTTTGTCTATTTCGTTGCTATGAATGTGACGATAAATTAATTTAAAGTACCAGAAAAGAAATCACGTAATCAGCATTTAATAAATTAAATTCTAAAAATTAATATTTAAAAATTCACCAAAAATCAGAAAATTGAGGTAAAGATTCAAAAAAGATTTCATTTTAAAGGAATTTTTATGATCTTTCTCGTGAGGTAAATTTTATAACCCTCAAATTATAATTTTAAATGCAAACTTTAAAAAGTTACAAATACAGCTTAAAAATTTAATTTAAAAAAATCTAAGAAGAATTTTTCAAGCTCATTTCACTATAAGAAGAATCGCCATGCGAAATTTCAGACCTCTTTAGGTCCAGCGGTTTGGTCTGTGCGTTGTATGTCAGTCAGTCAGTTACGGAACTGTTTTATAAATATATATAGATAGACATATATAAATTGCATTCTATCCTATATAAGACAGTAAGATGATGCCATAGACACATATTAAAGGCCTGGAAAAATTTGGATGCCACTACCTGAAATAATAAAATTATTTCAGGAAAAAATAAATTAAAGATAATATTCTTTTATTTTTAACACCACAGAAAAACATTCTAATAAAATTTTGGGCATTGAGGTATACATATTATCCTTTTTTTCATTTGTATTTCAAGATTTTATGATTATTTGAATTCAAAACATTTATAAATCTCAATATGAAGGAGAATTAGGATTTTATTAACGTAAGGCAACAACTATTATGTTTTATTTATACGTTGGGGTTGCTAAAGCTCCCTAGGCCCGGAGTTCTAGGTTTGGTTTGGTTTGGAGTGCTACGGTCAAATTTTGTTACACGAGGGCTCATTAGACCTGGACCTACTGCTTAAAGCCGATTCCGAACGGCTACAAACGTCCATGTCAGAAGTGAGACTCGAACTCACAGACTCTTGTACCGAAAGCCAGCGCCTTAGCCAGTCGGCCATCAATCGACTCAGAAAGTTTCAAACCAGTTCCATAGAGGCTTTGCTGGCTGAGGAGTGCGGCTTCGGTTTACAATAGCACCCCAAGGATAGGAGTCCGACTTGGCTAGGTGCCATCATAATTTTGACCTTGCACCATCAGGGACGACATATGTGGCAATCGTACCATCTGACTCCCTCTCTGACCTCATTGAACTTTCCGGAACGTGCCCATATTCGACCTAGACATGAAGGTATTTAATGGCGTCGTCGGTATTCGAACCAAGCACCTTCGGCACCGAAAGACCACTAGGCTACCTCGGTCCCCTATTTATACGTAAATACATAAAAATTAATATGCAATGAATCATTAGAGAAAAAAAGTATTTAACGTTAGACGTTAAAGTATAAAACACCTTAACGTCTAAGAGAATGGAATGAAAAAATATGTTTATATGTATTGAAATTTTTAAATTAATTCAAAATGTGATTAATATTTATTTTAAATGAAAATTGGATATTACTATTATTTAACATACCGCTTTTAATATGCATCCAACAAATGTGTATTTTTAAAACGGGCAATTGATTTATTCACAATCTGTGTTATTAATGGAAAGTCAATGAATTTCAACCATTATTACGTCTTTTTTTTATATGAATAGATAGGGAAAAAAGGAAGTTAAATATTTTTTTATAAATTTCTTTTTTTAATACACTTTTGCTTTATTTGGACGATTTCACAAATCCGTCATAATTTGCTCAATATTGCATGCGACAAATAAAACAACAACAAATTTTTTTTCTTTTAACTATACATAACATTCTGTAAGATATTAGAAACAGTTTTTTTTAACCCTAAATTTCAGTAACTTGCCCACATTAAAACATATACATAAGCAATATTCCGTTATCTTTAATTTCAAACTACAAATCATAAGGTCACATTTGAACTACAACAGATCCCCGTACGGTAGCAAAAGCTACCTCGGGCCGCGCTCCCGCAATTTGTAATCGGTTCCCTCGATCCTCGAGCGGCAATATATTATGTGACAGGTTATTGCTGGAGAGGTTATGATATATAATATATAAAGAGCGCGGGCGATGACGACGGATCAAGATAAATAGGAGCGAGGGGGCGGGCGAGCATTGTCTTCGGCAGCTTGGGCACAAAAACTTCATTAGGTGCTATCCCCCCTTGCCATTTGACGGGAAAGCTTCCATCTATTCGGATTAGGCGTATTTTGGGGACACATAACCCAATATGCGGCGGATAAAGAGCTAGGATCCTGGCGGCCAGTCACCGTGATTTTTAGGGCGGCGGTTAGAAACACGCTGGGTTATGGCATGTGTACATTAAGGGGCGGGTTTGCTTGATTTGGGGCGATTTCTTTGATCAGCGTAATCAGTTATGGCGGGAGTATCACACAGAACTAATTGCTAATGCCGCGTATCCTGCCCGATGGTATGACTTACATTAGATTAAGTCATGGCAGCTTATTTTCGAAAATTAACTTTATTTTTGGACGTCGTTGTAACAAACAAATAAAATTATTAGTGATTTAAAATTTAATTTTTCTGCCCAATTTAAATTCCTTAAAATTTATTTTACGTTTCGGCTCAACAGTAAAAGACCTCATCACAATTTCGACCATCCTACTGAAGGCGGAAAGCGTTGGAGAATTATGTTGTGCGCATGTTTAGATAACACATTTAAGGCTGTTGTGTACTAACCCTAGTGGATTCGCTCACCCCAATGTTAAACTATGGAGATAATGTTGTCCGAGGGTTGCCGACTTGGATTGAAAGATTGATAATTCAGCGGGCGCGCCCGTGTATAAAGTGCAACATTTTCGTAATTGTGATTGGTTTGTGTTTACACGTAAGGTTTGAATGTTCTAAGCAGTTTTTATTTATAGCTACACCCTTTCTAATGCAGGTATGATTTTCTGACTCATGTATTCCTTTCCATTCATTTTTAGTCGTGATTTAACCGTGGTAAACCGGCGATTATACTGGAGTATAATACGACAAAAGCAGGAGTCGATGGAGTCGATCAAATGTGCAGCTATTACACGGTATCCCGCATATCACGAAGATGGACAATTTCATTGTTTTTTAGGTTTTTGGACATAATAGGAATCCATTCGCAAGTTGTCCTTAGATCCAACAAACCGGACAGTTTTGAAATCAGGGGATTCTATCTGCATTCTTTGGCCTTTAATTAATCTCAATATTATCAACATTTTATATCTTGTCATAAAACTCAGAATCATTATTTTCAATTTCAAAAGAAAAAGTTTATTACAAAAGGAATAATCGAGGTTGAAAGAGACGT
>OU015493.1:98017971-98085471 GCA_907164885.2 Dolomedes plantarius
CTGTACATCCCCAGAATTTGAGTTCCAGAGAGAATTGTATGAAATATTAAGAAATTTTTTTTGAAAATATGTAGTTATTAAAATGATACTATGTTAAAAATTTCGAATTGACTTCCCATAAACTTTTATTAGCTTCCAATTGTAACTAAAATTAAAATAATACTTATGAATTTTAGAGAATACATTTGTATGTTTTATGGTTAATAAAAAAAAGCGATCCAAGTACAGCAGAATTTTACAGTTTTAAAATTCAAAATTAATTCCAATAAAATTTTTGAATTATATTTAGGATTAAAGTTTACCAAATGAGGATTTTGGTACCTTGATCAAACGCGTTAAGATAATTTTATGTGAATTTTACATGCAGAGAAAACTATTACCCTTGAAGCTGCGTTTTCAGTGTAGTTTATTATACAGCTTATCACTAAAATGAGATTTCAGATGAAGTTGCGGGTTTTTACTATGCGTTGAATTGCATTATGCTGAACAGTCCCAAGAAAGATAGAGGGATTGAAACGTTTTTCCTTTCCCTCAGTCAAAACAAGAGAAAGATTCAGGAAGATTGCTTTTTATATATTTCTCTTAGACAGGAAAAACTGATCTTTTCCAAGACTTGTACAGCAACACTGAAGACGCGGGGGGGGGGGGGAGTACCCTTCCCCAGTGATTGCAGTTGCTGTAAGGAAAAGAAAAAAAAAGGCCGATTTCAGAATCAATATGAATTACGATTTATTCAAGTTTATTTCTGTTTTCTCCTTTATCGGAATTATTTATATGAATAAATACCTTCGTTTTCTCACATATCCATCAAGGCCATGAAGGGATAGCGTGGAACCTTCGAATAAGATTTTATATATATATATATATATATATATATATATATATATATATATATATATACGGTTTCCGCCAGAAGTTGAGCGAATTAAAGAATTTGTTACCCAACCGGGACCCCGAGAAGTAAACGAAGTCGGTACTTTATTTCCTGCATGAGGACGCAGTTCGAACAATATGGCGGCATTATGCTGCCTCCATCACCCAAAAACATTTGTCCTCTTCGCCAAAACCCACTTAAGATTCCGGCGGTGCCTCCTCCCCAGCGACACACGGCGAGCGGCGCAAGAAGCGAGATGATCGACGAGCAGATTAATGCCTAATAACGGTCACAGAGTGCGGGGTCAATTGTCATTCCGACCGCGCTGTCATCTGCCACTTTCTCTGCAGCATCCCCCCCCCCCTCCCCTGTCCACGGACCGAAGGAAGAGGGTGGGAGGGGTAGAGAAACGAAGACTCTTGATTAAGGCTCATGTACATCCCCGCTAGATGGCACCCGAGGCGCTATTTATCTCGCATTGCCACAAGTGATGCTACTCGGAATGGCTGGAATAGGAGGTTTTTATTTTAGTTTTTTTTCTTCTTTGCCACGAGTGTTTTTCTCCGGTGTTATTTTTGGACGTTTGTTTTGGGATGAAGAGCAGATGAAATGAAGCTCGAGTGATGGATGCCGTGGAGGGATGCGGAATGTTCGAGAAACAGTTCGCGATTGAACGAAATATGAATGAGCGTGTTCTTGATATATTGCCGGTCATTTAAAAAGTTTCGTTACTTCTCTCGGATCGTCTTGGCCGCACCGCGCGGGCACTTATCCAACTCACTCACAGGAAGTGATGGGGATAGAATTATTTTTGCAGAGACGATGGGAATTCTAACCTATTCTGAACACTCGAACAAGTCACCATTAGAGAAATAATATTCTTTATGATAAGGTTTCCCTTGTACAATTTCAGCCCGATCTAAAATCGACTGAAAACTTCCGTTTAAGACTGATTATTTATAAAAGGGCACATTTTTTTGCTTCCTTTTGCGCACGTTTTTTAATTTTTGATATCAAAAAAGGAACATCAACAGAACTAGCGACGAGGAGTTATAAATTACTTGCCTTTATGTTAATTATTTAATCCAAATATACTTAGCGCGTTCCAAATCATGAGACATTTTGGAATACTCAAGGGAAAAAAACAACAATGCAAACTTTAGGGGAAGCTACCAATGGACGGTAGTATTCCTTGAAAAAAATTTATGGTTTTGCTAAACAAACTTAGAAACTTTTGATTGGACTGTGTTAGTAAGAAAATTGTAATATTATTTCTAAGGAATATAAAAAGAAATAATAAATTTATAATTCTATACTACCCAACTTAAAAAATTATGTTCCTGAATCTACCATGAACTGAAATATCGTTTTCCTTCCGTATCCAATTTTTTGAAGTACTTTACATCAACTTTAATGAAGCATATTGATTAAAGAGTCATTTTACTTTTCGTTATTTGTAACTTCTGTTTTGTTAGAGATGCCTCTTGCTAATGAATGGATGAATGGAGTTACCATATGGATATAAGTGCTGAAACAAATTACCGAATTTTTCAGACGAGCAGACACACCTCAAATTTATAGGAGGATTTTTGGAAAAGAATATTTTGTATTTTCTTAGGTATATTAAGACATTTTCAATTTTTTACATAATAAAAATAAAAAAATAATATATATATATATATATATATATATATATATATATATATATATATATATATATATATATATATATTATAATTGAAAATTATAAAATAATTGAAAAAGACACGTTCCAAATTTGAACCATTTATCTTTAACGGTTCTTGAATTATAACAATTTAAAGACGAGAAATGGTGGAAAAACCCATCAGGCAGGAAAACTCATTTTAAAAGGTTTAAACAAAGATTGGCTGCTATTAGAATGTTGCAAAAATAAATAAATAAATAAAACAAATAAAATAAAAATAAATAAATAAAACAAATTAAATAAAATAAAAATAAATAAAATAAAAATAAATAAATAAATAAATAGATAGAAATATGATTTAAACGTCATTTTAAGCGGAAAAGAACACAGTTTTTTTAATGCAATAACATTTTTTCGAAAATTTGAAGAATTTTATGTCCTGGACCCCTGAATAAAAATAAAAAATATATATATAATGAAAAAATATTATATATATATATATATATATATATATATATATATATAATAAAATATTCATTATATTTTAATGTTACCTTGGGATTATAAAGCACACCCCAATTTTAAGTCGATTTTTTTATGTAAAAAGTTTCGCCTTTATGGTCCAAAAAATACGGTATACCGATAATATCATGAACACATTTACAAAACATTTCACATTTTGCACCATAACACTTTTTACCAAGATATCACCCGAAGTGAAATGAAGCTGGCATTATGCGTACGCATAACTATAACAGAAATTTCCGTTCTCAGTTGCGATTCAAAATCCATTCATTAAACACTTAACTTTCTCAGATACAGTAACAGGTGTTGGAAACAAAGTGAACAAACACATTTCATGAAAATCAACGATGCAAGACAATCAATGTCGTAATAAAACCACCAATTTCTCATCATTGAAAATTCCGCTTTCCTTATGATCATCTAATATTCATTTGAGGGAGGCAAATTTATAACATGGTAGCAAGTGAACTTCAAACTTTTAAAATGTAATGATATAAATAATGCAAACTGAAACACACAACCAGGGATCTGTTAAAATTTATTTTAAATTATTTTACAGGAAAAAACCGTAATAGTTAGAAATTACCGTATTTTTCGGACTATAGGAGGCACCTCAAGTATTTAGGAGGATTTTTAGAAAAGAATATTTTGTATTTTGTTAGGTATATAAAGATATTTTCAATTTCTTACTTTATATATATATATATATATATATATATATATATAATATATAATAAAAATATATAATATATATAATAAATAATTATCTTATTTTAATGTTACTTTCGGACCATAAGAAGTATTCCACTTTTTAAGTCGATTTTTTTAATGTAAAATGGCGCACCTTATGGTTAAAAAAATATGGTAAGTTTAAAATTACTAAGAAAAATGTTAGTTGATTTTAATTTAAAATACAATTTGCATTCATTATTATCTGAGCTACAGTCTTGTAAATGTGCAAAAAATATTCCTTTATCGCATCAGGCTTTGATTTTTGTACGCCAGTACAATAAAATTCCACACTCCCTTCCGTCCCTGAATATGGGAAGAGAAACAGGCGGATTTAGATCTCCAGTTATGAGATATCATGTCAATGCGGAGAAGTTCAGAAGTTGTAGTGTTTCAAGGGGGTACTTTCTCACTTAAATAAATCTTTTTATCGCCTGCCCACCTCCAGATAAATATTACTTCAGCAGACTCTGCCGTTCCGTAAGACATGCAGAGAGAAGGGGGCAACGGCGTGTGTAAAACACCATTTTCTTCCCCTTGCCATCCATATTTCTGTCAAAACAGAGCGAGGAAAAAATATGAGGCACTAGGCACACGCGGCCGATACGCGAATCAAAACCAGCGAAAAGAAAAACCGGAGCCTCGGTAGCCCACATACAAATGCCGGCATTTGTCGAACTTTTACTTCTGGCTAAATGAACACCGCTTTTATGTTCTGAAAGAGTTTTTTTATTTATTTATTCTTCTTCCTCTTCCTGTTTTTTTTCTATATCCTACCACCCCCTCGATATGATTTTTCCAGGATGGAAGGGGGGTGGAGTGGAAGAGGGGTGCCGTAACGGGTTACGGTTCCCGTTAATGTGATGCCGGCCGACGATAAGGAGCATTCTGGAATGTCAACTAGGTGCTCGCTCCCCCTGATTATTCGGTCGCGATTTATAGCTCATGGATTCGTGATTTTCTCTGGAGGGCCTAAGTGTTTCGATTGTTCTTTTCTCCCGATGACTCTAACAGCTCTTTTACACCTTCCCGGACGATCTGCTTGAAGGGGGAACTCGAATATTCTCGAAGCCAAGCACTCGGATCAGCCATTTTGTTTCAGTTGGTTGTTTTTTTTGTAAAAATAAAAGCAATTATAGAGAAATACATTAATTTTTTTAAGGTAATTCCGCATGTTGCGAATAACAATTTAATTGTAAACACAAGAGACATATTTCTGAATTTCCCTATGAAACGCATGTTTAAAATGTGATCTACTTTAAACATTTACGACTTGTAATGTAAAGTATCTGGAGAAAAACATATTATGGTAGGTACTTAGATGCTGTCTCCGGAACACAACTACCGGGATTAGGTATGATTTACTTATATCGAGTGTGCCGACATTAAAATCAAATCAAAATTTTCTTCCCTTTGAGTGAATATCTTATAATAAAACGAAAAAAGATAATAATGATCCTGATAGATTAAATCAATTCAAAATAGTTTTTTGTAAGTATAATTATACGAAATTGTTGGGAAAAAATAAAAATAAAATCAGTAGCTTATGAATGCATAAATATTTCAGTCTAAGTAATTAAAAAGATGAAAAGTTATTAAAAAATTTAAAGTTCAAACGAAAAAAATCCAGGCACATTTTAATGGCATTACTAGCCGATTGCGGAGTTATTGCGATACGACTGTGTTGAAAGTTAACAGGCAAATTATGTCTTATAGTGCAGGATATTATATATATATATATATATATATATATATATATATAACACTTTTACATCTTGACAAAGAGCTTGAGGTAGTCTATTGGTAGCGTGTCGGATCGAATCCCGACAAGTGCCATTAAATACCTCCGTGTCTAGGGCAGACATGGGCACGTTAAATCCGGAGACTGGAAAGCCCTTTATTAGACCATAGAGGATAGAAGAGGGTACAGATGTCACCTCTGGGGGTGGTTCATTAAGATATCTGAGGCTACCGAACTCCCGCAACATTGCTTTTTAGATTATTCATAAGTTTATTAAATGATTAACTCTAAACGGATTAATAAATACGTCTCTTCAAAGTTGATTTTTGCTTTTTTTGATCCATGGAGGTGCTGCATTCAAGGTTTGTAGATAAATATTAAGTCTTTAAAGGAAAATTGACCCTATACTTTACGTCAAAGTTAGGAACAATGAAAATATTTAGTAGCACAAATTATATTGAATGTTACCGAACTTTTTCAAAGCAATGTATTCTTAGTTTACGAGAAAAAAACATTCGTAAAGGGTGTATACGCTTTCTGGTTAGATCTTTTTGAAAACATCTATAATTATGGGAAATATTTACCTTTAAATAATAGATATCTTTATTTTTTAAATAAAAATTATCTCTTGAAGCTAGAAAAAACATTTTGCGATGTTAAAAGCATCTCGTTTCAATCGACTTCATCATTTTTAAATATTTTGAAACATTTTGAGGGTGAAGACAGTTTCATATACTTATGGGTATATAAAATCTCTAAAATGTTTCGTGCAAGAATTTATATGTATTACGATAGGCCCAAAATAATATATGGAGAACAAAATGAAAATGAAGAATAAAATTTCTTGTCAGATTGCGCTTTTCCTGCAGACATACATATTCAATATATACGTGTGTTTATACGTAAGTTAAAGTTGAAATTCAGTATATCAAATAATTGCCTTCCTCTAATTATTTAATTTCTTCCGCATTTGTTCATAAATGTAGGAATGCATAACTTTTGTTTTTAAACCATTAAAAGTGTCTTTCTTAAGCATCTCCGATTATTTTATTAAGTATCAAAATCTGATGTTGCTGAGTACATTATACTTTCCCATTGACTGATTTGTAAAATCGCCGTTTTTATAAAAGATGTCATATACTTTAAAGATAAGTAATAAACATTTTTTTTTGCTAAATATAAGCCAATTTTAAGACTTTTATACAACTGTTAAGGTTTCTTTGCTGTTTTTAAATTTGTCAGAAAGAAAATATTGAATTATTGATAGGAAGAAAAAAAGGCTTGAAAATGTGTGTATAATTGAAAATGTTAAAATGTCGTTTGATTACTATAAACTAAGAAAAGCTAATGTGAAACATACAGCTCTGAATACAAAGAAGTGTAATATTTAGTAAAAATGATAATTTTCTTACACACACAAAAAGTCTCCATTTCCCGCGAAGAACTGACCAAACATGGCGGATGCCAAGCGTTTGGAGTTTATTCTATTTTACTCACCTCCTCATTGATATCTGAGTAAATATCTATCTGTATATAAATATACATATACAGATATAATAAGAGAACATCGCGTAAAAGAGCATATTTTAACGTTTATGGTCCTATATTCTGTGATCAGAGTTTTTGATGCTCTTCACTACGAAACTCTATATTGCTTTCCATAAATTGAACATTGTTTATTCCAAAAGCGCGCCATTTTTTCCCAATGCCCAAAACGTGGATTGGATAAATGATATTGTTTTTCAGCACACCGATTTTTTATTTATTTTTTACTTTGTTTTGCAAAAGATGCCCGCGTTGTTAAATTTGGAATTGAATAGCAGTTCATAAAATCGCCTTTTTGATTTCCTTAAGCAGTTTATGTAGCTGCTCAAGAAAAAGTAATTGAAACGGGGGCTATTTAGAGGTTTTCGTTTACATAGATAATGCGGCAAGAGTCGCTGTTTGGCGTTATGTTCATTGGTTTTTAAGCCTCTAAAATAAAGTTTGTCCCAAAGGTGATATTTTTGCATTTTACAGTGTAAGATTTGTTTCGTTTAACTAAAAATTGAAATGGAATTCGATGGAATGTAGTCCATATTGGAAAGTAAATTTATTTCAGTTTTGTGCTTTTTTAGTTCCTATGCGAATAAAGAATTAACAATTTTTTTGTGTGTTAAAAAGTTGAAACAACAAACATTTGCTTACATATATTTAAAAAATAGAAACTTTACATTCAAACTAGATATATCATTTGATTTGAGGTATTTTATTTTGTTTTGTAACTATTAATAGATCAGGCTACCTTACCTCATTGCATCAGCAGATTTCAATTACTAGTTCTCTATTAGTTGATTTGGACGTTTGTAATTCCCACCGGCTAATAAATTGCCCCAAAAGTTGGATACAAGAAAAATATTTTCATCTTGGTAATTAGGCTGTAAAACCGTGGAGTGGATAAGCTTTTCGCTTTTCAGCTAAGTGAAAAAAGAATATTAAGAATTTTTAAAATAAAGATAGCTCTAATGTAAGTTAATGATGTTATTGAGAAGAATAGTCGGTAATGTCACTGATATTTTTATTCGTAAAAAAAGACAAGTCACTCAGCCTGGTTTCTCGTATCTTAAAAGGGTCACTCTCTTACCTAAAAAGGGTTAAAAAAATGAATTACCGAACAAAAAGTAAAAGGGGAAGCAAGAAACTGCAAATAATGTACAAACAATTATAAAGAAAAATTTGAGAAGCTCATTGCTGAAGATCTCGGCATGTGGTGCAATGATCAACACGTTCCTCCTAGGTGAGCATCTCGACTTTAAAGTGAAGGAAAATATTAAAATAGTAAAGACGTAAACATAGATCAGAGTAGCTACCAGGTTTCAAATTCACAACCAGTAAATTTAGTTTTTTAAAATAAAAAATTAAATTAAAATATAAACAATAAATTAAAATATAAAAATGTATCTAATAAATTAACAATAAATAAAAATATAAAATTACATCTAATAAATTAATAAATTAAAATATAAAATTATATCTAATAAATTGACAACAAATTAAAATATAAAAATATATCTAATAAATTAACAATAATTTAAAATATAAAAATATATTTAATAAATTAACAAATTAAATTATAAAATTACATCTAATAAATTAACAAAAAATAAAAATATTAAAATATATCTAATAAATAAAAATAAATCAAAATATAACAATATATCTAATAAATTGACAGTAAATAAAAATAAAAATATATGTATTAAATTAACAATAGATTAAAATAAAAGAATATACCTAATAAATTTACAATAAATTAAAATATAAAAAATGTAAAGTAATATATACCAATTATACTATTCATAGATATAATATAGACAATATATATGAATACACGTATAATGTACTTTTAATTCATACACGTATAATGTTAATTTTAATTCATATATAAAGTCATATTAGATCTTATATCGCATATAAACATATTGTAACAATAAATAAAAAATAATTTTTTTTTTAAATATAGGGAAAAAATGACTCCTCGACATAGGTTTATTCCATTTAGCCGCAAAAAGTCTTTGAGATTATTCAAACAATATGATCTGTTTTCGAAAATGTTGATGCCACATCGCCCTATAAACGTCGTTCCTGTAACATCAGTGTAAAGCCATTTACCTTGCAAGGAAATGTTAACGGCTGTGAAGAGAGATATACAGAGATAGAAATGAGAGTTTCAGAAGAAACATGTTTATTTCTTCGCATTTTATCATCGGGTGAGTGACTATGAAAATATACAAGAGATAAAATGCATTATGATTAATAAAATTTTATTATATCTACATTGTATGTGTGTGGTGTTAATTTACAATTAACTGAATCAGCATTTAATTTATTTGCTATTGAGAGCATTTTTTTCTCTTTTTTAGTTTATCTTTTAATTTTTAATATATACATGTTTATAACTCCTCAATTCCTTATAGTATCTCCTTTTCTGTGCTGATTTGGATCCCTTTATGATGGAAAGCTGATCCTGGTTGGTGATACAGTGTGCACGCACAGCTTTCAAAAATGGTGTCAAAAATCTATAAGAAATATTATAAAGTATGTGTTTACGCTGTCTGATTAACTAATGACTTCACCCAAAAAGAAAACACCGAAAATTAATATCCTCCTATGAAAGAGGGGAAACAACTTTACGGACGTTTTTTAACACAGATACGTAAACAATAAATAAAATAATTAATCTTATGACATTATGGATTAAGGATATAGGGCAATGTTAAAAAAATCGTCTATTTGCATTATTAAAAAAAATTTCTCAGAATTTTTGTTTGTTAAATACTTTATTATCACGGCTAATTAAAAAAGAAAATGTCATTGGACACTTTCAGATTAGTTCGAAGTGTACCTCTTAAGAAAAGTAAAAATCTTTTATAAAAAATGCTAAGTAATTAGTCCAACAGTTTCCGATTTAACTAAATGCTATTTAAAGCATTGTAAAATTCAAAATAAAAGATAACAGATCATTAAAAATGTCTTGCAAAGTAAAATGCAATACTGTCAGAAACCTCTTCAAAGATTGCAAACACAGCTACATAAAATCCTATAGACTTATCCATTAGTTAAGAGACTTTTAGAAGAGAACCTGATTTGCTGGATATGCCTTGGTGGCGATGGGGCACTACCTGACCATGGGAAAAGGAAGAAAAAACACTATGGTATTGAAAAGAACTGAAAACATATTTTCTTTCGCAAAGTTCATTTTTTAATTCGTAAATAAGGTTACATTTGGAGTACAACAAAGGAAAAGAAAATTACTTCGGTTCTTGTGGGTGAATAATGGTATATACAAGACCTCCAAAAATAATTTCAAAAACAAAACTTTGTACCAACAAAGTGGGGGGGGGGGAGTTATGGTATGCATGCTACACTGTCCGGAGTTGGTAATCTTGAATTGACTAATAAAGTAAAGGACCCCGAGAAAAATCTTTGCAGTTCAAAACATAACTTGAAACCAGTAAAATAATTTCCATTTCTACCAAGACAGTTGGCTTTAGACTTAAATCCTACCACTAGGGATCTGGTTGCTGCACAACTTCCCCCAATAAAAGCACCAACTATCCACATGTAGAACTTTTAAATAAAGTTAAGAAACAAAATGTTTTTCAAAACTATTTCTGAAGTTAGTAATTCAAGATGAGAAGAAGCAAATCGAGCCAGAATTTCCATAACATGCAATTGAATCCATTCCGTAAAGATTTAATCTTGTTTTAAAACCTAAAGATCATCCAAGTAATTATAAGAAAAAAATCCCTAAGAAATAAGTTTTTAATTTTAATTTTAGTTTTTAATTATTATATAAAGAGAAAAGAAAACTGAAAAGCCAAAAATAAAGTAAGAAATTTGCCAGTTCTATCGAAGTTATAAATCACGAATTAAAGAAATTTCGACATTTCTTTCGACTTTTCTCGTTTTCAAAATTTTGACACCAGTTTTGAAAAAAACATAACGTCTCCCTTTTTTTTACAACGGCCACTGTAAAAACGGCCTTCCTTTTTTACAGTGACACTTCCTAATAGTTTTTAATCACCATACTTAAAATTATTAGGAATAAATTACAATGCATCAGTCGTTATAATATCGTCTATCATTTATTATTCCCATGGGTAAACAAAACATACGTTTTAGTGTTAAAATACCTGATTGTTTAAACTTAAAATTTTAATTAACTCCACTGAAAATATATTGTTAGTATTGAAAAAAATTTGCAATCTTTGCCCTTACAAAGGAAATCTCCTTTTTATTTTTGTTATATTTATAACTCTTTAGATTGCAAATATGCGATTGAATATTTCGAGTTCCAAATTCCAAAAGCTTGTTAGAAATGCGTAAATCGGCATAACACCGAACCTATTTCCAATGGTTGAAAGCAAATCTTTAAGAGAAAACCATATTATGAGAAAAGTATGCAAATAGTCTCAAAAGTACATCCATTTTTCTCTTGGGGATGAAAAAAAGAACCACTTTCAAAATATCCTTTTGAAAAAGCGAAGAAAGAAGAATCCAATTTTGCTCCACCTTCAGAAAGGGAAGATTTAAAACCTTAGTTACGGTTGCAGTGAAAGGAATGTTCGATGCATTTCGGATATGATTGAAGCAATTTGTGGGAGAAATACATTTTTTTACCCCCTTCTCTTTTCAATCATATGGTGCTCAAAAGATTTTCAAACAACGGTATGTTTACATTCCGGCGATCGTTAAGGTGAAGCCGAACCCTCTCTCTTTCTGCTTAAGATTGACTTTGCAGCCAGTTTTCGCACAGGCTCTTCGTTTATTTTCATAAACGGATTTTGATCCAATTTTGGTATTATTTTTCATTTTCAAACAGCACTGAAAGTAACAAAGTTTCCAAACAAAATTTCGTTGTTTCAGAGAAGTTTTTTCTTCCTCCGCAGTCAAAATGATTGCCAGGGAAATAGTTTTTGAAGATAGGAAAATTGATTGTTGCTTTTCATGTCCGTATATTGGAATCTGTAGACGAAGCAGATTTGGAGCTTTCCGTTCCACCGATAGAAAATTTTACTTTGGTGAATTGTGTAGCTACAGGAAATTTTGAATTTAAATAGAATTTAAGTATAACGTCTTATCAGACACTTTAAATAAGAGGGTTGAAAATTATTACTGGCTGTAAGATTCACCATCAACAGATTAATAATTGAATATTGTTGTCAGCTTGTCTCGTCGCATTTTAAAAAGTTATAATTTATGACATTTTGCTTACTGATTGTTCGAATGCATACTTAGTAGACTTTGGCAGGTATCTATCAATCATTCTGAAAATTTTCAATTTGAGAATATTTTTTTATTTCGACATTCCTTTGCTAAAAACTCTATGCTCTGTGAAAAAGAAAAATCCTGTGATGAACACAAACTAAGGTCCCTGAGATGAAAGCTAGTACTCTTGACTCATGATTAGGGATACGTATCGCATAAAAAATATCGAAATTTCGCAACAAAAAAATACCATATATAAAATTTCGCATTTATTCGCAAAAAAATTTTAATTTCGCATTTATTAAAAAAATTACGATTTTACTGACTTGTATGGGTAAATATCAAAAAACTTAGTTAAAAGCTAAAATTGTGGTTGTCTCCACATTATGTTCATTAAGTATTTGCCTTCTATTATTAATTACTATGTTGTACATATTAACATATCTAAGCATCTACTCTGTTAACGGGACTATAGAGGCTTTGTATAGCTGCCTTTGCAAAGTTAAGGTAGCAGCATTTCATTTTAATTACAATCAGTATAACATCAACAGGAGTCTCTTGGTTGAATACTGTAAGTAGCTGAAATACTTTCGCACTCGAGACGTTCTCAAATCCACTAAATTGCTCCACAAAACTTTATGGTTGGTTTTTACAGTTAGATTTTTAGGTTCGACTCTGGTACGGACAAACTGTCTGGGGGAAATTCGGAGCAGATCCGAAGGGGAGCGAGATTTCTCAGTTAAAGACCGCGGATGTTCTTAGTTAAGTAATTATGTTAATACATTATTACTATTATTACCTAATTTCGCTTAAAAAGCCATTTATTACCGAGTTTTCGCCGGAAAGTAGTAAAAAAATAATTTTCGGATTTATTCGCTCATATCGGCAAATTTCGCATCTATTCGCATCTATTTCGTAAATACGAAAATTACGTATCCCTACTCATGATTATCCGTAATACTTAATCTGTAGTCGGTTTGCGTTCACAGCACAAACTTGCAGGAAAAATAATGAGTAATCCATATATAGGCCAGTATACTCTAATAAAGGAATTATTCAGAAGGTTTAATTTAAATACATATAGCGAGTGAAATACGTATTCATTAAAATAATAAAATTTTCATAGATTCACAGCTTTTCTTAAGTTTAAAAATCTGTCAAATTTCTTTGTTTCTGAGCCATGTTGACATTCTTTAGGAAACTCTTAATTTTTATCTAACCCTCTTTTTTTACGACTCACAGATAATCCAAAAAACAGATTATAAGCCTAGGGATAATCGGATGTCTGTGCAGCTTACAATGGGTATATTACTGGCATAAAGCAAAAAAGTTGTCGTCAGATGTTTTTAAATTCGAATGCAGGTGTTTGAATTTGTTTCTTTCCTATTTCACAATACTCATATTTTCCGTTGGTATCAAGGTGTAGCGATCTTAATTGTCAACATCTTTTCGCCTCGTTAGCCTCAGATATAGCAAGGAATGAGGTTCTGTGCTTTCTTCAACATGAGGCGTAGCGAGAGTTATTACTATTTTCTTAAAATAAAAGCAAAGCTATGCATTTAAATATTTAGTTCATGCGCATATTACGAGTCTTATGCATGCATACAAGCAAGAACATTCAAAATAATTAATTTCAGTTAATTTCTTCACTATACTACTCAATTCCAACAAATGATTTAAATTCACTTTTTATGAATGCTGGGAAACAGGGCTTATGGTATAGCCGAAAAAAATGCGACCACTTTCAAACTACTCTACCCAAAAGCCAATTAACGAATTTCAGAACTTCGAAATTTCGACACAAAGGTGAAATGTCTTGCCCTCAAACAAACAAATAAATAAAAAGTATTAGTTCTTGGATTAGATTTTTAGGTGTGTAACCTATAGACAGTGAGAAATAAAATAATTTGCTGGTTATTTGTCGGTCAGTTAGAACTACAGTAGACGTAGCGATAACCCTTTCTATATTTATGCTGATGACCCTTTCTCAAATGTTTTGATCGCTAGAAGTCATGGCCGATCGTAAGTGCCCAAAATCCCCAACATTACATTCCCTAACTCCGAAATCCTCGCAAATTCTTCGCTTTTTTTTCCAGGGCACCACAGGTTCCAAAAATAATAAATAGCGGAAGTTGAGAGCTCTCGAGGCATTTGCATTTAAAAAGGATTCGAGGGAAAAAGGGAAGCAACAATTTGCAGATAGAGAAGAAATCATTTAAAGGAGGAGGCCACCCCCTTACATCCCGTCTCTTTTAAGAGAGAGCTTCCCCCCTTTGCAATTACACGGAAATTGATAATTTGTGCCCAACTAAGCCCCCTCCCTCCCCCACCATGCTTCGGGAGTGCGCAGTGGAAAGTGATTATAGTGATTTGAACTGCGACGTTGGTGTTTCTTTAATGGAAGAGGCCACCGGTAGTGGAAAAGTTCATCCCGCGCGGTCTCGCCAGTTAACTTAAAATCTGCCGCCGCGGAAAATAACATTTTCAATTCGCTTCTCAAGTGGTTTAATTGCGAAAGGACTTGTTTAATAGCCTGGAAAATGTTTGGAGAGGACAATTTTGATCGAAAATAGGAAAGGTTCCTATTCAAATTTTCAACCTTCTTCATAACTGAAATACAGTGGAATCGCGATCGATCGTTCCCCGAATCATCGTTTTCCCGTATGTGTCGTTTATTTCACCCACTCCCGACGATCATATTTCTTTGTTATGTTTCCGCATCTATCGTTTTCCCGCATCTATCGTTCAGTTCAGTCGGTCCCTTGAAAAACGATAGATCGAGATTCCACTGTACTTGAAAGTTAAAAGCGATGCAATTAAACTTAAAATCAAAGCAGGGCACTCGGTTAATGGATTACCTTCAAATGTCCTATAACTCTTTTTTAGAGAGAGTTTACTACACTCTGGTGAAACAAAGGCAGAAAAACAAATAATCTTTTCGACACGAAACGAACGTTTTCATGCGAAAACGTTCTTTCGCATGAAACTCATGATTTTATAAAATTACATTTTGTAAAACATTAAACAAATATTAATTGTATATACTTATATTGATTCAATCATCCCGATCTCTAAATCTCTAATTAAGGAGAGGTAAAATTTTTCCTTGTGATGGGTGCAATAGGTTAATATTAAACTAATGATATAAATTACCCCTAAATATGTCGATCTATCCGTATCTTTCCATATATGATGTATTAATCTCTCTAAATCTATATCTGTCCTCCCGCACACGTATACGACATATCAGTCTATATATGTATCTATCTATATCCATTCTTATAAACTGTAGAAATAGCTTTTAAAAGCGTCCTTTATTTAAATCATTTTAAATTTAATCATGGTCTCAAATTTTTTACACATTTTTTTTCAAAGTGTGTGAAAAATAAATAAATAAATAAAAATCCCCCCCCCCTACTTGATACGGTTTCTCCGAGCCCATCCTAGTCGCACTTAGCAATTGCAGTCGCCCCTTTTAACATCTACTCTGACTCTGGACTCGTCTTTTAGTCCACGAATGGAATAAGCCCGAAACATAAGTACACTCTCAGCACTTTCGTTAACCGCAGTTATGCTACTGTGAGATTTCTCCCCCACCCCTTTCATGTTAAACCGCGATACTTAAGGCTGCTGTGTACGAACCCTGCTCGATTCACTCACCTCAACCTTAACCCATGGAGAAAATTTGTCTGCTATTGACAGCTACATAAATGCTGATAATCCAATAAAAAGAGTATTTTCAGATAGCCTGAAATTTTCTGCACATTGCAACAGGAGTCATTTTTTAAAAATTTCGTCCACCAAAGGAATTGTTTAGCGTTCAAAAACACATTATACCAGATTTTTGCCCCAAATAATTTAAAATTTAAAATATTATTCGTATTTTTTTATAAACGAAAAATTCCCCTAGGTGTCAAATTTCTTTCTCTGTTACGGAGTACTATTAAAAAAAATCTTGAAATCCAAGTCGGCAATCCATGGATACATTTTATCCATAGGTTAACATTGAGGTGAGCGAATTCAATAGGGTTAGTACACAGTAGCCTTAACCGCAGTTATGCTACTGTGCGATTTCTCCCCCACCCCTTTCATGCTAAACCGCGATACTTAAAACGTAAGAATAGGACGTGGATAACGTAACGAGAGGTGTGAATGAGCTCTCACTCTTAAATTAAAAGATACCTTAGCAGGGTGTTCTTTCACGAGTTTCATGTGATAATACGTATAAATAACGAAACAAAGTCTAAAAGCGAACTTAACTTACAGGCACCTTTTTTTTTATTTACTGCCGTTACTACGTTACTTTTATTTTTACCGTAGTGACCACAATGCAAGAATAAATGCTACTTCCAGTGATTTCACGCTCATTTCAGATTCCAAAGCATTTAGGGTTTGGATACGATTGTAACGTGTGTTAGGAAACTTTACCGTGCATTCGCTAACTAAAAATGTCGTATTGATGCTATCACTTTAAAGTAATCATTGATATTGTTTTCTCAAGTAAAGCGCAATCAGACCTCATTTAATTTCGTGTGTACTGAAAACTACATCCAGGAACAAATTAAATATTTCGCACTTGGAAAGATGAAAGAGTGACACTGTATATTATCTGCGATACTCTTTTACAGGAATATCGTAAGAATACGAGTATCTGCGATATTGTAAATTATATATTCTACTGTATAATCTACTGTATATTTATCTATTGTATATTATTGTATATTATCTATTGTATATTATCTGCGACATTGTATATTATCTTCGATACACTTTTACAGGAATATCATTTTACTTTTTTCTTTTGACTCCAGGAAAGAAGGCAAAAAGCATTTTGGGAGCCCTTTTTTTCCAACCTTATATTTACAGAATGCGACTGAAGCTGTCTAAAGAAATTTTCATGTTTTTTTTCTAGTTGAAATCTAGAGGAATGTTGAAAGCTTCCAGTTTATTCCGTATTTGTAGCCAGAAAAATATACAGACTCTACGGATTTTTCATTGTTCATTATATACTTATGTGACTTATGTGACATTATACTTATGTGTGTTATTATTGGGGACCAGACTAGCCTGGTTACTTAGATCTTCTTGACCGGATTTCATCTGGACACACTATTCATTTTCAATGGATCCCTTACCATGTTGGGATTGACGGCAATGAAAGGGCCGACTTTTTAGCCAGGACTGCTGCTGAGGAGTAATTGAGCTCTTGTGGGGATCTTACTTTTATAGAGATTTACTCCCATAAGAAGATAGAACAAAACCATCTTTGGAGAACTGCTCCTTGCCACCCGTGGTACTTTGGAAGAAGTCCGGGTGGGTCTTTCCAGCTCAAGCCCAGAAAATATCAAACGGCCTTCTCGCGCTTCATGAGTGGTCATTTAAAAGTACTCACTTTTCAGCAGGGTCAGAAGATCTTCCCGGAGTGCCACTGGTGCTCTGCCGACATGGCCTCCTCTGCCCATCTTTTTGGCTTGTTTGGGTTTTACTAAGGACGAGGTCCTTCGGGACCCTCTACTGTTTTTAGACTTTTTAGATAATTTTCGTTTCATGGAGACTGTCTAGCAAGGCTAGACAATCTGGAATTAGTAAAAAAAAAAAACTTATGTGGCGACTATAAAATATAGTCTGAAAATGCTCGAGCAAGTTCTTTTTCAATAAATATATATTATTATTTAAATACCTGTATTTCTACATAAGCTCTGTCCCGTTGATTATTTCCTAACCAGTAAAGCAACATTTCAAAGGTTTAGCTAAAATCAACAGTTTTAAGTTTTTCTTGAAAAATAACAAGGATGATAATAAAAGGTATCAATGTATAGAAGCTAAAGATCCATTTATAAAAAAGTATAAAGTCTGATAAATGAAAAATTACCGCGTAAAATGTTGGGCACACTTAATTCCTTTTACAGCTAGAAAGTTGATGCTAAGTTACTCAACTTTGTAGATTAAAAAAAGTGTAATACCAAAAATTTCAAGCACTCAGACAGTGCTTGGAAGAAATAGGTTCGGAAAGTTATAGAATTAATTTATAGCAACACAATACATTTATTAATCACACCTCGCTTATTTATCTTCATAGACTGTGTACCAGTGTATTAGAAAACGTTTTCTGTTGAATAATATTGAATTTACTAATTTTTGAATTATTCTTGAAAAAAATTAGCTGAACAAGAATAAAAATTAGAAAAAAACATGTGTTCTTACAGATCCTGTTGTGAGGCGAGTTCGAAAATAAGTCTATTTTTCAATATTGGGGGTAGCTAAACTTAAGAGCGCTTGTATGAGAAATTCGGCCCTCGCGGGAAATTCCTAACACGACAAATATGGAATGCTGAATCTATACTTATATATAAAGAGAGAGAGATTTTGTACGTGGAGGATTTTGTACTTCAGAACCACTGTACCTATTTGAAAAATTCTTTCACTGTTTGAAAGGTACATTATTCCAGATGGACATAGGCTATATATTATGTATCAGTAGAAATAAAGTTAGGGGCTTAATCCTAACAATCTCCATTGTTACCGCTACTGTCTTCTACCGCTTTTTGTTCCGAAGATTTCAACGATCCTTATCGTGGTGCTATCGCGGTGGGCTACTGTTCTGACGCTAGCGGTTCGAACCTAGCCGTTCTCCGGCACGCCTTTCTTTTTTTAAAATTTATTTTAATTATTAACTAACATAAAACTAATTTAAGGTATTATTTAGGTTATTATTAAGGTAAAAAAAGATTTACAATTTATTGGCTATCAACTGGAAATTTATTGGTATAATATTTTGTTCAACCCGGACAAAGTCGGGACGGGCCGCTAGTATATTCATATTAAGCTACAGATTCATGTTTATAACTTCCTTTTAGAGAAAAAAAACTTTTGCAACTAGATTTGTAGAGTTTTTGATCAAGGAGCTGTATAACATTTTCTCAGAATCTAAAACGTGTTCATGAAAAATTATATCAAACTCTATTGAAACGTTTCTTTCAATACTTAACTGATGTTTAAATAAAACAGTAGAAATGTAACTTCGTTTACGAATCATATTACATACAAGTACAAAAATTTAATAATTTCTCAATTTAAAAATTAAATAGGAATATTTTGATACGAGATATCGACATATTGACGTAGTAAAATTTTAAACCAATATAAATTCAATACGAAATAATTATGTTTCGTGCCTTCCAGCATTCATTGTCCACTATCGATTAAGGCAAGTAGTTTATTAGAAAAACGTCGATTATGAAAATATTTACTGTTACGCAGTTTATATCCACTCCGAGCTGCGACATGAATATAAACTCAATTCTCAGGATTCAGACAGTCATTTCCCAATTGCCCGACTCTCTAAGTATATTACTGCTGTTGCCAGATTCGTCCACGGCAATTCCAAAAAATTCCGTTCTCTGTAAGCCTCCAGATCCCAGACTATGTTTTTATTTTTATTTAGGCGTGTGAGTGTAGGTCCTAGCGTCCCATGGGGTCCGCACAAAAATGATAAGACCAGGGACGAAGCAGCGGCAAAAAGGGAAAAAAAATAAAAAAAATAACTGCGACCGAAAACCTTTTTGGGGTTCAATTACAGCGTTCTCGTTAGCTGCGAGTTGGGTGGAGTTGTCTATCAACATTTATTGGGCCAATCTTTTCGCCGGGGCAGCGTGAAAAAGATTGAGTTTGGGGGCTCGACAGCTTTCCCTCTTTTTCTTGATTTATTTTCTGAATTTATGTTGTGGATGCTATAGATTTTTTTTTTGCTTCCGGCGGCAATCATTCACGCTTCTATAGCCACTGGAGGTGATCTTAGTTTTGTTTACTCCGTTGATCATCGTCGAGAAATGAAGTTGCTCGAAACTTGATAGCGGCTTGTGAACTGACGCGAGTTATTATCTGCTAAAAGCATAAGATTGGGAGAGATAAAGGGTGAAAAAAAAAAAGGAGTCTCATATGAATTGAAATTCATGCATTAAAATGGCTCGATCGATGAAATTGAAGTTTCAACAGACAGGGTATCCCATAAGCCTTGAACTGTAGGACTTCTGATCTATGAGCATTGTTTTAAAAAAGAACCATGGCGCTGAGTAAAAAGGAACGAATTCAAGTAATTTTGATGCTGGGGATCAGAAGATCCAAATTTTACTCCCAGAGGCAGTTTAAAACCGGTGTACGAAATGGTAATTCAAGGCGTTCTGCTTCTGAAATATCGTGGAGGCATGTCAGCAGATTTCGCTGAATGTGATCGAAAGACGACTTCTATACCGTCTATACCCAGCGAATGCAACAGAAAGGCAACACAGAAAATGTTACTAAATGTGTTTTAATCTTGTTGTTTCAGAGACTATGAAGTTAAAGGGACATCTGCATTTGTTCGAAAACTGTTTTTAAATGAAACTGAAATTTTCATAAAGTTTTATTTTATAAGTTAACTGGAAATAAGTAGACAACACATTTGTACATAGAGTTCCCGCTGAGGTGTGTTTTACTAGTGTTCTACAATCAACTACAGTATTTTTCGGACCATAAGACGTAACCTTTTTGCATAAAAAATATATATATTATACATATATATATATATTATATATTTTATATATATATATATATATTAAATATACATTTTATATATATTATTTATTATATTTTTTAATCTTTATTAAGTAAGAAATTGAAAATATCTTTATATACCTAACAAAATACAAAATATTCATTTCTTAAAATCCTCCCATAAATTTGAGGTGCATCTCACCGTCTGAAAAATAAGTTAAGCGACTTATTCGCGAATTAACCGAATTCGTCACCCTTTCCAACCAAACGGAAGAGGTACTGGGTTCGAATCCTGGGACAGGATAACTGCTTAACTGAGCTGAAAAACGACTATGGTCCCGGGTATAAAGCTTTGAACAATTAGGTATAAACTACTCTCATTAAATGTTACTCCCAATCATTCATATTTTTGCATTTGTAGCTATTTAGGTTGGGCTTATAGTACCTATGAAGATTTTATTTTGTTTGAATGTTGAAACTTATAAAGTGTGTAACAGCTGGACAAAATTTTAACGTTTGTGCTCAGATGCTCCGCTTATTCCCTCAAAAAAATTGATTTTCTGTTTAACTTATGTCTAATGTAATCAATATTTAGTAACAATTTAGACTAGTTATACAGTCGAAATTCACACACAGTGCAGTAAAATGCAGATTTACGTAGTCATAATAATTACAAGATAAAAGAACTTTTTATATACCATGTTTTTAAATTTTCTGTTTAATCATATAAACTTGACAATTCTATGTATTAATAAATACTTTTTAAAAAATGGAGTTAATTGGAAGTTAACTTGCGTTTAACTTTTCGTTCCCGTCCCGGCCGATAGATGGCTGCACCAGCCTACAAAACAAAATTAACTGAAAATGAATTCAATGCTGCTTAAAGATGGCTAAAATTATTAAAATAATGCATTGTCATCGTGTTCTGAGCTATTCTAAAAGTTTCAAATGTCTAGATAGTCGGGAAGTTAGTTAAAAATCGATTGCAATATTTATACGGGACAAACACACAAACAAACAAGAAAGCGAGTTAATAAAAAACATGGTAAAAATCCAAGTCAGGACGGTATGGCGGAAAAGAAAGCCAAATTTTACGAGATTTGTCCAGATAGCGTCTTACCAGTTTCGAACATGTACGCCGAACCTATGTATTCGAAAAACTATATGCTGCGGTTTATAGAAATGCTAAGATGATGAACTTATCTGCATAAATGGCTTCGCATGTTACGAGCAAAAAGGAAAGACAATAACTTTTTTTGAGAGCAGGAATGATAATTTGGATTAGAAAACAACCGAGCATCTTATGGCAAACGAAAAGTATGGAAACTGATAGAAGTAATTAATGGGACGGAGCAATAATAGGATGTATAATATATTCGTTCACAGCCACCCACATCGTATAGGGGTTTGCGTCACGGGCTTCGATGGAGTGGGCTTGGGTTCACATCCCGATAGACTTGGACGTTCCTCTGCTGTCCCCTCATACGGATCAATGTTAGTTCACCTATATGATACTTCCAAAATAAAGCAATCAACAATATTCTATAGTGTGAATGAGTGAAAGTCGTCAAGTCAGGTTCCTGCAGCGTTGAAAAAAATATTTATTCATTCCCACACACATATATACATAATGGGGATTATTCATTCCAGTACCGCATATTTGGGAAAGGCACTTATCTACTCTTAAGGCTGCTGTGTACTTACCCTGTTGGATTCGCTCACCTCAGTGGTAACCTATGGAGAAAATTTGTCTAGATAGCCTGAAACTTTTAGATAGCCTTAACTTTTCTGCACCTTGCAACAGGATTAGTTTTATAAATTTTATCCACCAAAAGAACTTTCGAGCGTTTAAAACACACTAGACCCGAGTTTTCTCCCGAATAATTTAAATTTTTAAATATTATTTGCATTTTTTTTAAACGAAAAATGTCCCAAGGTGTAAAATGTCTTTATCTATTAGAGAGTACAATTTTAAGAAATCTTTCAATCCAAGTTGGCAATCCTTCGACACAATTCCTCCATAGGTTAACAATGAGGTGAGCGAATCCAATAGGGTTAGTACACGGCAGCCTTACGCCGTCTGCACACGGGGCAACTCAAAAGAAACTGATAACTGACTCGAATCACAAACCAGTCCGTGTTGAGTCGTAACCTATGTAATTGAATGGAGCCACGCACACGGCGCAACTGGTTACAAACCCGTCGGACGACTCAACACGGTTACGACTCAACACGGACTGGTTTGTGATTCGAGTCAGTTATCAGTTTCTTTTGAGTTGCTCCGTGTGCAGACGGCCTTAAGAGTATTTTCCCAGGTAAGAACTCTGATTATCCAGTATTGTGCTTAGGATGAGCTCGCAGTATTTACTGGCAACGTGAAATGTAACATGCGTTCCATAAAAGACTCTTCACAAATATAGTCTATTAAAATCACCCATAGCCTATATTTATGCACTGAGTATACCATATATCTATCTATATAACAACTTTACTTTGAAATTTTAATGGGTGTCTTTTTTAAAAATAATTTGAAGACAAAATTACTAGATTCAGTTAATTTCTTTTAGTATTTTACTTTCGTTCTTAAACTTGACCCCTACGAAGGAAACTAAAATAGAGTTGTTTCGTCACGATCAACAAATCTGAATGGTGCTGTCCCCTTACTCAAGGATGCTCACGATTTCCAGCAATTTTCAATCACCTGAATCTTTCTTTCTCCTGCAGCCACGTTCCACGCATGGCCACGTTCCACAAACGGAAGTAAATGCCTTGCTATTCACGGTGCGATTTCAATCAGTCGTCGTTTGTGTTAGGCCCCGTTGATTGAACAATGACACTCAATCAGGTGAAAAACTGCGCAGTCACTAGGGGGCGTCCGCTCCCTTTCCTCCCCGTAACTGGATAAAACGGGGAGGGGATGATTCAGAAAAGGATCCAGATATATCAGCGAGAGAGAGAGAACTGAGTGTGTCCAGATTTGGTGATGTCAGACTCCTTTAAAAAAGGACAAGTAAAAACATTCGAGGAAAAATTGATGTTATTTAACAATTTTCTGTCGTTTTTCTCCTTAATTTAACTTTAGATCAAATGGAAGATAACATGAAAGATTCATTTATTATTATCAGTCAGAGTACTGACTTTTGGATGATTGATAATGGTGTAAATTAGATATTTATACAATGTGGCTGTATTTTTCTTTTGGAAACATGGTAGTGCATCGTGACTCGCTCCCAGGAACTCGAGTCCTGGAATGGGATTTCTGTACGTTTTAATAAATGAAAGCTATGAATTGATGCCCGTTCAAAATGTCCGCATCTTGTATTAATAGAAGATTACCATTAATAGAAGACTGGAATGTTGGGAAATACTTAAGAACGAATGTGATTCGTATAATGAGTATTTATATAAAATACATCAGAAATAATCTATATTTTCATAGACAGCCAAAAATTTTATCAGAATTTTCCGCATTTGCAAAAAATTTAAAAGATATAAAACTGCCACTTCAAAATATTCATCAGAATAATCAGTTCTCTCTTTTTTAGGTATTCACTTCAGTATTGTCATAAAAACACGCGCAACTGATAGGTTAAAAAAATTAACGGTGTCACCATTCAACAATCTAATCTATTTCGTAAGTTTGTTAACCAAAAATAATTTGACCATGGCAACAGGGGAGTGGGATTGTAAGTAAAAAAAACCCAGCATTTTTGAAAGTTTTTTTAAAAATTTCAAAACATTTTGAGCTTTTAACCATGAATAAATTACACATAAAAAGTGCTTTGAGACGATCTTTACTTAAATATCAGGATTTTTGAGCTAACTTCTCCAAGCTAGTCAACATAGTTATAAAAGCCTAGGGAAAAGGGTATTTATTCCTTCAACAACGTAAAAGAAGATCACTAAAATTTCAGCAGCTTTCAACCTCACATTTCAGATGTTTAAAAAGAGAAGTGTGGGCATGCGATTGGTTCATGACCAGATTTGAACAGAAGTGCCTATCAAACGGATCGGTGTAATGAATGAATTCCAAGTTAAATGATTGCTTGAAAAATAATTCGGCAGGCATGTAAAGTTAAAGTTATGCTCATAGTTTGTTAATATCTAAATTTACAAATTCCTCGAAAGGTTTATTAGAGTTGACCTCTATCCCCTACGTAAGGGTAAGCATTTCAGGATCAACATGATTGTTGTTTCAAAAAAGTTCAGCATTATTTGCTTTAGTAAGAAGTATTTAATTGTATGTCTATCTATTTAATGCCAAGTTAATTAACGTTCTTGTGTTACAAAGCAGTTATTCAAATTGATTTGTAGATGTTAAATTGCAAAAAATAATAAAAATAAAGTTAGATGAATTATTATTTTATCAACTTAAAGTCAAGGCGCCTATTTAAGTTAAATGGTATGCAGTTTATGAAAAACTATCTGTCGCAGCTACCACATGATATTCTCCTCAAACGATAGTTTATGCTGTTTCCTCGACTTTTTGTTAGTTGTAACAAATAAAAATTCATAACAATAAAGGTTGCACTCTAAAGCGAATCCTTTATTGTAGTGAATTTTATCTATTGCGAGACATCTCTTTTCCCGAAAAACCAAGAAACGGTGGGAGGAAACACGGAGTTCCTTCAGAGTTACTAAGCTGTTTTTTAACATGCCTAAAAATTGCAAATCAGACCAGTAAAACTTAGCGAAACATCAATTTCCATTAGCGTTTGTCACAACATGAATGTATCATAGAAAAGAAAAAAGAAGATTATGCGGGGGGGGGGGGAAGCTATCCAGTCTTAAAAAGAAGCGTTGCTTCAATAAATTCTGTTACACAATCTTCACAAATAAGAGCGCTGTCCGCACGCAAAAATATATCTTTTCCTGTGCAACCACTGCGGTCACTTCGCAGCAACCCGAGAAGGCGTGACGCGTGTCTTGGAGCCAAATATTCCGGCCAGTGGATACAAGCACCCCTCCGGAGACTCAGTTTAACTAAGGGGCAGGCGGATCACCGTATCCCCCTGATGGACTAACGAGATCAAATATGCCTTCGGTGGATCCCCTGTGGTTACACAGGAGGATGGCATGTGTTTTTTCGAGGTTGACAGAAGAGAGACCTCTGCTGTGCGCATGGAAAAGTGGAGAGGTGAGACTTGTCTGATGTTGTTCCTTTAGAGAATTGCTTTACTGAGGAGATTAGAGAACGGGAAATATCCTTCACAATGTACAAGATGGGACACATTATGAGGTTTTAAGGTAAGGGCAGAAGCTTTTTCCCAGAACTTTGAGGTTGAATTCAACTGATAACATTATTACTTAAAGAAATGACTCTCAGTTAGAATGGTAGACATTCTGAAACAATTTAAAGCAGTACACTAGAGACTAACAATAGAAAGAAATAGTTTCACAGATCAAATTTAGATGGAATTATATTGGACAGTAGCTCTAATATTTTATTTTATTGTGGATTTAAGAATATTTTATTTACAGCTTATACTTTCGTACTACATGCTGATGCGAATGGCGGTTAAAAAAGTCCTTTTGAAAAATAAAAGTGTTAAGTAAGCAGACAAACCCCAGTATACGAAAAACTTACTTAGGAGTAAGAAATTTCCCACGAAAAAATGTAATGAACAAATATATAAAGGGAAGGGTTAATTAGCGTGATATTTATAGGCAGTAAAAATCTCACATCTGCATTTATCAAATAGCTAAATATGATTTTTTTTTCACTGGGGCATGGTTCTAGGGCTACAGCATTATATTTTTGCTTGCACCTGGGTGAACCAATCATATCTAGTCCCCTTTTCTGTCTATTTTGGTTATTCTGTTTGGACAGATATTCCTTATGAATGTAAAGACGAGGCATTTTTAGTCAAAAAAATGCCTCGTTTAAGTGAATTTATGCAGATTTGTTTTTCATCGCCTTTTAAAATGCTGAACATGCTGAAACTATCTTAAGACAAAAACTTGCTACTTTAACCATATGAACGATATTCTATAGACTCACAAATTTTGTTATTTGCTCTCAAATTATATAATCAATTCCTTTAATATGGAGAAATCTTGTTTTGTACCATGTGAAGACATATTTTGCTACTATAACATTAGTTGTACGTGAGGTTTGAAGTTTGAGTCTTATATACAAGTGAGAAGTCCAAAACTAATAATTCAAACGTTGATTAAATTCTAATTTGACGCAGTTGTTTCATGAAAAATAAAATGTTTATAGAAAAATGATATAAATTTTACTAAGTACTGTTTTCTTTGGCGGGAAGATCAACTTTTTCGCACAGGTGGTGGGAGAACAGAAAGGTTTTATTTTACTGGCAGAGAGGCATATTGAAATGCTTCTTAAATTCCCTAAAGAGTCACTATCATTGGATAGGGTGGACAAATGGAAGCTTTTAGAATCACTTTACTTCTTGCATGAATATAGAGTAACGGCCAGTCGTCCATCCATACTGGAGTGACCAATCGTTCTCGAATTTAAAGAACCTGATGCCAGGCTTTTATTTTTTTAAAAAAAGGTTTACTTTAGGTTAAACTATCTCGGTATCCAACTCAGACACAAAATTTATCTTTTCTTTCAACTAGGATTGTAGTAGCTCTTCTAGTAGCTCTTTTTTCATTATTGCAGTAATGGATATATGTATTTTCTGACTCTCCATATTTCTACCCCTCTTTCACCCATCCACACACACACACACACATATGTATATATGTATACATGTACTGTATTTTTTGGACCATAAGACGCACCTTTTTACATAAAAAATGACTTAAAATTGGGGTGCTTCTTATGGCCCAAAGGTAACATTAATATAAAATTAATATTATATATATATATATATATATATATATATATTAATATTATTTATTATATTTGTTATATTTTTTATCTTTATTAAGTAAGAAATTGAAAATACCTTTATATACCTAACAAAATACAAATTATTCTTTTCTAAAAATCCTCCCATAAATTTGAGGAGCATCTTATCGTCCGGTTCGTCTTACGGTCCGAAAAATACGGCATCTTTATCTATATATATAAAACAGTTCCGTAACTGACTGACATACAACGCACAGACCAAACCGCTGGACCTAAAGGGCTGAAATTTTGCATGGCGATTCTTCTTATAGTGTAGAAGTGCACTAAGAAAAATTTTTGAAAAATTCTTCTTAGATTTTTTAAAATTAAATTTTTAAGCTGTTTTAGTAAATTTTTAAAGTTTGCATTTAAAATAATAATGTGAGGGTTATAAAATTTATATAACTAGAAAGATCATAAAAATTCCTTTGAAATGAAATATTTTTCGAATATTTACCTCCATTTTCTGATTTTTGGTGAATTTTTAAAGATTAATTTTTAGAATTTAATTTATTAAATGCTGATCACGTGATTTCTTTTTCTGGTACTTTAAATAAATTTATCGCCACATGCGTAACAACAGAATAGACAAAAAAAAATTTTTTTCCCTTGCTAATGCGGCAGACGATTGACATTATAAAAAAAAATATTAAAATACAGTAAAAGAAATGTTCTTAAAACTGTACTATATTAAGTGTACTATATTCTTTAGTATGTCCTAGTAGTTCTAATTTGAATATTTTCTCCTACATTATTTTATCTATAAAAATATCCCTTACGATTTTTTTATGAATATATCTTTTTTTACATCAATTGTATACATAGATCGTTGTATTTATTATAAATATATATATAATATTTATTTTTTGGCATTAATTGCATACATTGACCGTTGTATTTAATTTGAATGTACTCCGTAGCGAAGAGCGGGTTTTCAGCTAGTTTTTTAAAGATGTGAAAAATATTACTCACCTTCAAATAAATTTATCTCCTACAAAGGGGTCTATACAATTTTTCTAACGTTTCTTGAAGGCATCGAAACACTGTTTATAGGCGTTGGAACTAACCGTTCGCAAAATACGCGTAACATTTGATTTAATATCAGAGACGTTTTCAAATCTCTGTCCTTTCATGGGTATTTAGTTTTTTTTTTATTACAAAGGACTTATTCACCACGAATTTGTTCCTGAAAATCAAACACTTAATCAGTATTTTTGCAAGGAGATGCTTTTTCGATTAAGAAACAGGATAAGGCGAGTTAGGAAGGAACTGTTTGATTCTGGGCAATGGTTTCTTTTACACGATAATGTTAGACCTCGTAGAGCAATTTCTGTACAACAATATCTTTCTAAGCATTCAATTACAGTAATAAATCACCTACTATATTCTCCCGACTTATCGCCAGCTGATTTTTTTCCTTTTTCCGAAGCCATGAAAGGACAGAGATTTGAAAACGTCTCGGATATTAAATCAAATGTTACGCGCATTTTGCGAACAGTTAGTTCCACCGCCTATAAAAAGTGTTTTGATAACTTGAAGAAACGTTGGAAAAATTATATAGACTCCTTTGGAGATTATTTTAAAGGAGATAAATTTATTTGAAGGTGAGTAATATATTTCTTATTTATAAAAAATTGTCCGGTTACTTTATGGGCGCGCCTTGTATAAAAGGACGTGCTTCTTGCATTTTGAAAATATGTAAAACATTTGTTTATTTCCTCTATCTCACAATACAACCACTATATATGAATAAACACTAAATCTATTGACTTTATGCTTTAAGTTACGTTTCAAATCTACGAGTATTTAAAGGAAAATATAAGTTTTGAAATAATTGATTCCGATGAAATGCTCATAATTACGCATGCACACACAAATACTTTTTCACCCATGATATATTAATCATCTTAAACGTTTGGCATTTAAAAACCAGCACGTTTAAAATAGTGTATCCGGTTTTCACCACTTTTCTGAATTTTCATGCGTTTAGTCACGAAAATATACTTTCAAGCTCTTAACTTCCAGGAAGTACTCTTATTACTTCTAAAAATATATCACTACTGAAGACGCCGCCACACACACCTCATGGAGAATCATCATTATTGCAGTGAACAGGAAACATGCGGTGAAATCCCTTTATTCTTAGTTGATTCCGGTTGGTTGGTTCTTTGTCATTACGGTCATCACACTTTAGCTGAAAACACCGGGGCCCAGAGTTTGAAGTCGAATCTGTACGGATAAAGACACCCAAGTCAACCACGGCAATCGAATACAATTTATTTCAGAAATTCTATTCTGAATTTAAACATGCATATACAGAAGTGAGACAGTTTTCATCATTCAGGCTTTTATTTTTGAAGATTTGAAATTGGAATGGACGGACGAGGATCATTTATTACGTTTTCCATTTATCATAACACCCAAAGTATATAATGTAATTTGAAGATATGAAGAATCTCGGAATGAGAATAAATTTATTAAATGGAAGTTAAGGCTGCTGTGGACTAACCCTATTGGATTCTCTTACCTCAATGTTAACCTATGGAGAAAATCTGTCGAAGGATTGCTGACTTGGATTGAAATATTAAAAAGAAAATATTGTACTCCGTAATACAGAAAGGAATTTTACCTCTTGGGGCATTTTTCGTTTTTTCTAAATGCAAATAGGGTTTTAAAATTTAAATTATTCGGGGGAAAATCTGATGTAGTGTGTTTTAAACGCTCCTAAATTCCGTTGGCGGACGAAATTTATAAAACGAATCCTGTTTCAAGGTGCAGACATGACGGGTAGTGGTATTTTCTTCCACTCGGCTTGGAGAAGACATGTAAGTTCCTTCACCAATTTTGGACGGTTGTTGCAACCCTTAATTCGGCAATCCAACTCGTCCCAGAAGTTCTCGAAAGGGTTCAGGTCTGGGTTCTGGGCAGTCCAGTCCATTCGGTTAACCCTATTGTCACAATACCAATCCCTGGTGCACCTTGCAACATGACAGTTGGCGTTGTCGTCCTGTAAGTAACATGTGTCCAACCCATAAAACTGCCACAACGTCGGAAGCACACTGTCATCCAAAATAGTGTAGTAGGCGCCGGCGTTGAGCTTACCATAAATTGAGACCAAGGGTCCCAGTCCATACCAGGAGAAACACCCCCAAACCATAATTCCACATCCGCCGAACTTCACTGTGGGCACAATGCATTCTGGCAGGAGGAGTTCTCCTGGCAGACACAAGACCCAGACCCTGCCATCCGAATGGTAGAGGGTGAACCGCGATTCGTCGCTCCAGAGGACCCGTTTCCACTGATCTATGGTCCACTTTCGACGTGCTTTGTTCCACATTAACCGAGCAGCGCGGTTGGACTTTGGGATCAAAGGCTTATGGGCGGCAGCACGACCATGAAAACCAAGCAGATGTGCTTCCTTGCGGATGGTATTCATCGAAACAACACTCCCAGATGCTTGTTGAAACTCCTAGAGTATGTGGGTTATCGGTTCGGTGCGATTCTTCCGAATTTCTCTAGACAGCACCCGTCGGTTTTTATCTCCCAGTTTCGTGGGTCTGCCGACTCGGGGCACATTTCGACAACCACCGCTCACCTTCCACTTCTGAATCACATAGGCCACTGTCGATGTTTAGTAATTCAGTTCACTAGATATTTCCCTTAAGGATCGGCCATTTCTGTGATACCCGACGATTACACCTTTACGAAATCAGATAACTCTGCACTTCGTGGCATCTTGCATGTGACTAATGCCAATGTTGTTTCCAACACGATATTTAACGGCGGAGGGTGTGACGTATATCAGAACCGCAGATATCGTCATTGCATGGATGTCCAAATACTTATTGGTAGATAGTGTATTACCATAAATAAGTCAGTGTTATCTAGTAGCTAAGGCAATTAAAGAGGTTTCAAAATATTTTAATAGTTAGCATATTTTTACGACAAGGTACTTATCATGAAAAACAACAAGAGGCTATCCGTCCAAGTAAGCACACTTTAGAGAAAGTATCAGATTCTTTCGCAAAAATACGATCAAAATTTATTTATCAAAGATGAACATATAACCGCACTCAAACATCAAGGTGAGATGATCTACCAGAGGAAGCCAGCTTACTTTTTCTGATACGTTCGTACACTCTGCGACTATAACACTTACTGTCTATAACACTTATGCGACTATAACCATGCGACTATAACACTTACTGCGACTATAACATTTACTCTGCGACTATAACACTTACTGTCGGATACGACCCTGAATCATGCTTGATAAGTTCAAAGTGTCTGCCCACATTTGGCTAGACTTAAAACGTACGTAAAATAACATTCTTTGACACTGGAGTTCTTTTGATAGAGTATATCCGAAATCAAACTCAATTCCATTACCACAACCTAAAGGGTCCACCAAAGATACTATCAATAGTCTTCTTGGTGAAAAAAAACTGTTGCAAACTATGTTTCAGAAAATTTTTCATACGCTTATAGTAATAAATGAGATTTAAACGAAAATGGATGGAAAAATAATATAAATTAAACACAAACTATCTGTTGCTGATTATTGTTGCTGATTAGTTATTTGTAGTATTATATAAAGAGGAGGTTGTGTTGCTAACAGATAAGCTAAATTAATTTTCAAAAAAAATTATTTGTCTTTCTTATATATCCTCTCAAACTCCCTTTCTGAAACGACTGGGGGTTTCGCGTTATCGTATTAGAGATGTTGAATTGCTAAAAATCGGTTAATCCTGAACCGAACAAAGAAACGTGCTGAAGTGAAGGGAAGTAGTCATAGTCTTTACAGTAAGTGGGAGCATGTTCGCAGCCCTGCTACCGGGAACTAGTATGATGTTAGAACTTGGGGAAAATCGTTGGATGTAAAATGCCAAGATACTACCCAACCAGTGTCTGAATATTTTGGAATTTCCTCACCTAAGTCGTGTTTAGAGTCCTGTTACTTAAATATTACATGTATGTAGTGCGGAACTGTTCGGGTTCCGATCCCTGTTAAGATTAAGGCCGTCTGCACACGGAGCAACTCAAAAGAAACTGATTACCGACTCAAATCACTAACCAGCCCGTAATGAGTCGCAACCTATGTAATTGAATGGAGCCACGCACACGGCGCAACTGGTTACAAACCCGTCGGACGGGTTCCATTCAATTACATAGGTTGCGACTCATTACGGACTGGTTAGTGATTTGAGTCGGTAATCAGTTTCTTTTGAGTTGCTTCGTGTGCAGACGGGCTAAGTAAAATATTTGTTAAATTGTCAATTGTTTTCATTTCATTATATCACCAGATGATTCCAAGCTTCAGGAAGTTTATAAAATAAACAAATATATTCCTAAAACTTCACTGTTGACATATCAACTACATATTGTTGGAGAAAAGAAAATACAGGGTAAAACTTCCTATTGAATAATTTCCCTTTATAATCGAATCTGGTAATAGCCTGCAATGATTTTTAGTAAAAGGAATCCACACGGGTCTCCGAATTTAAGGAGCCAGTGTAAATAAACCCAGTGCCTTTCCAAACTATATATTGTTGGAGAAAAGAAAATTCAGGGTAAAACTTCATACTGAATAATTTCCCTTTGTAATCTCGAATCTGGTAATACTCTGCAATGATTTTTAGTAAAAGGAACTGCACGGGTCCCTGAAATTAAGGAGCCAGTGTAAATAAACCTAGTCCCTTTCGTAGCCCTGAAGTGTGTGGTAACATTTGTGTATGGAATTTGAGTTTTCGCGTCCCCTTTGATAGAGACAAACAGCTCGGCACGTCTATGCGTTCGAACTGCGATTAGAATATGCGAGTCCGCTGGGTTATTCCACGCACGCGGCCACCACTCAGGAGTTTTCATAGCGTTTTCCGCTCCCTCTACCCGGCGTTCGAAGAATTGCCAGCTGCGTTTAAGCCCGGGTCGAGTAGAAGAAAGTGAAAAATAAATCGACCCCCCCCCCCTTTTTTCCCGTTTTCTCCGTGGCGAGTCACGTCGCGAGTCAAAAAAGGAAAAAAACTCGAGTTTTCCTATAAATTTCGAGTGTTGAATATTTCTCCGGCAATACAATTGGGGCGAAGGTGTTATACAGAAAGCGAAATGCACCCGGGATATATCCGCGAGGAAAGTGTGTGTGCTCGTGTATATATATACGCACACCTACAACACACACATTCCGGGCTTACATAAATAAAGAAAGCAAGCACGGGCCCCCGGAATCATATACAAAAAATGAATATATGGCCGTTCTGCGTACACACGGCGGCGAGGGTGACACTCCGCATATAGATATCCCCACCCAATTTACGACGTTTTTATTTTCCCGCGCTGGAAGTCACGGCGGCGATGCGGAGGACGACGAACGCCAGCCGACGCGGCAACAGCGCCGTACGTGACCGGCATGGGCCGCGCCGGCACTGCTCCGTGGCCCCTTCCCGCCGCCGGGAAGTACGTGATGCCGGCGGAGGAATCATCGTTTAAATCGGCGTCGGTGGTCAATTTGAATTTTTGCAAGGAGAAAAATAGAGAGGGCGGGGAGTGGATTTAATTAGGCCCATCAGAAAAATGAGGGGAGGGGTGGGGGGGGGGGTGGAGGAGGTTTGCTCCAGGAGTGGAGGTACGTGAGCGATGTGACCGTACAGCTTAATAAAGCGGCTGGGAAGGCGATCGCACGTTCCCCGTAATGGAACGAGGGGGCGATTTGAGCAGGTTGTTTACAAATTTCCCCAGACATGGGTGAGATTAAACCGTCCCCCTCGTTTTGTTTCTTTGAGGTTTTTAGACGAGGGCACTTGATATGCCGTTAACGCGGATCGTTCCGCAGGCTGGTGCCAGTTTAGAGGTGTTTCTGCGCGCTTAAGTCGGTTAAAGGGCTATTTTCCAGAGCTGCCGAATTTCGTGGGTCGTGAACGACGTGGTAGCGAGATGGGAAGCGACGTCTGATGTGCTGTTTGCAGCGTCACACAGCGAAATTTCTTTTTTTTTTATACTTCGAGATTTGGTGAGAGAGTGACTTGAAATTTACCTGCTGGAAACTGTGCAAACAGAGATCACGTACAGATGATGGAATTTCACTCGTAGATTAGAACAAGATTTTTTTTTCTTAATCGAACACAACTGAATCTGGAGATATAAGCGCCAAAAAGAAATCAATTATAAATAATTAATTGGACTTTTGTTTTAAGTATTACAAAAAACTTGGAAAAATAAATTCTTTAAGTTTAGAAAATTTTACTTCAAGAAAGTTTCTATTATGATGCACAAAAGAAGCAAATTTCTGTTTTTCACAAAATTACCCAAGAAATCTCGTCTCTTTTGTTTGGCTTTCGTAAAATTTTCTTTAAAAGTCTAGAGAGCAAGTTCCAGTACACAAACTTCCGAAGTCCTATTAAAAAGTGCAGTTTATGCAAGTTTACGTCTCTAATGTTTTTTAAAGTAAAACTGTCTATTTTCTCAAATATTCTAACACTTTTTTCTTTCTATTATACCAATTAATTTCAAATAACTCTATTATTTTATACAATGCAAATTACAACTAAGTTTAATAATAAAGATTTTATTTTAGAATTACTTACAATTTTTTTAATCACGTAGTAATTGGTGTCAGGTGTTTTATAGATTATTTTTCGTCAAAAATATGCGATATTATTATCGTTAGGTGAGATAAAACAGTTTCCTTAAATGATTCACCCCACGTAATATCATTAAATAACGCACACATTTAAAAAATTCACGGTGGCATATTTCTTACATAACAAACCAGTGGAGATTGATTCTACTCTAGAAAAACACAGATTCTACTTACACTTAAGCAGCATATATGCCAATGAGGGAGATTCAAGGGATAATTATTGCGAGCCGATTCCATCTGCAACAATCTTATATCACAGGTTGCATTTCAATTTATTTATATATTTATTTTGTTATTTACTCATATTTATGCGAAGAAAAGAAAACAATCCCGAATTTGGTAATCTTACTCCTTTCTCAATTCCTATTCTCTTAATTTCTTTTTACTCTTATCAACCTAATATCGGATTTTAACAGGATGCTTCCAACTTCTCTAAATAAAACGTGATTTAAAATTTTGTGTCATCTTGATAAACGATCATATTTATTGGTATATCTCCGTCTTTTACAAATGTTTCCCAGTTTCCTTCAAACGAATTAAATTCACACATTTTTATAGTTAAATTCAGATTATCATTTCTGTCGATATAAAACAGAAATAAACTTCTAGTAAATGTAAACAATAACTTTTCTTATCATAAGCTAACTACAGTGCTAATGTAGCAAATTTTCTCGGGTTATACTGTTATATAATTGTTTAAACTTTATATGAAAACTAGCTGAATACCCGTGCTTCGTTACGGAGTACATTGAAATTAAATACAACGGTCAATGTATGCAATTAATGCAAAAAAAAAAAAAAAAAAAAAAAAAAAAAAATTAGATAAAATTATAGACAAAATAATGTAGAAGAAAATATTCAAATTAAGTACAACAGTCAATGTATGCAATTTGTATGTTTAACATCCATAAAACATACTAATTTGAATTAAATTCTTAAAAAATTTCTATCTCAATTAGTTTCATGGTTAAATTTTATCTTTTACTGTATTTTAATATTTTAATGTCAATTTATTTCGTCACTACGCATGTGACGCAAAATTAATTTAAAGTATCCCAAAAAGAAAAGAAACCACGTGATCAGCACTTAATAAATTAAATTCTAAAAATTAATCTTAAAAAATTCACCAAAAATCAGAAAATGGAGGTAAAGATTCGAAAAACATTTGATTTTAAAAGAATTTTTTTTTATCTTTCTCACGATATAGATTTTATAACCCTCAAATTATTATTTTAAATGCAAACTTTAAAAAAGTTACAAAAACAGCTTAAAAATTTAATTTAAAAAAATCTAAGAAGAATTTTCAAAAATCTTTCTTAGTTCACCCCTGCACTATAAGAATAATCGCCGTGCAAAATTTCAGCCCTTTAGGTCTAGCGGTTTCTTCTGTGCGTTATCTGTCAGTTAGTCAATCAGTCAGTTACGGAACTGTTTGATATATATAGATTTTCAACACATGTAAAGGGGAATATACTCAGTGACACTATATGCGAACTCTAGTCTATAATATGATATTTTAAGAATTAAAATTGAGTCATAAACAGAATATAACAAAGGCGTCTCGTTACATATTTAACATTTTATGTTAAGATTAATTTTCCACAACTCTTCTTTATAACCAGTCTTTTAGCATCCTTCGTGAACTTGAACAGAAATTATTTAACTTATGGCTTAAACAATTACTCTGAAATGTCTTCGTTAGTTCCCTTCGAACTAGAATTCATTACTATAGACATGGGTATGTTAATTTTTAATACAATGCCGAAATAAATAATTCAGCGCACTCCCGGCCAGACTTCTAATTCAGTTTTGTAGGAGTACTTTTCCGTGGCAATATCTCTTTATAAGTCACGGATGAGGCTTCCAGAGTTGCGAGTAAGACTGCTGACCGGCCAATCACGTACCTCCCCGGCGTGGTCAACCGGTCTTCATTAAATCCCACCCCATTATTTGGCATTAGCCTCTCAATCAAGCTAATGTAGTCGACCTCCCATTTAAATCACTTATAGACCGGCATTCGTGCTAACCTCCATTCTTTAATATCCGATGGATTAAGGAATGCGATAAAGTGAAAGGGGTATAGGGATTAAAGCCACGCGCCGTGTCGACGCGCTGGATGATGAGGTCATAGAATTACTGTGAAAGGGACTGTGTAAGACTGGCACCTCTATGATTGCTATTTGAGAGCTTTAGGATTTACACTTTGGCGATTTGGATGATACTTAGAGATTGCTTTATAGGCTGATGAGATTGTACACGAAGAAGAATGTAACCTTTTATTTGAGTATGAAAAAAAATAACAGAACTATGAAAAAAATTCCTCATCTGCACATAAAAAAAGAAATTATTATTAGGCTTTAGATTTTCTCTGTGAATTAACAACGTTATGGTTATTATTTAATTTAAAATGATTTAATTTTGGCAAGAGGTGACTAAACGTTAGTGTTTCCTTTATGGGGACTATGAAAAACTATAGAAATAAAAGCTTCAAAACACTTTCTCGTCCAATGAAAAATAATCAATCAAAATTAACTTTAGAAATTTCCGTTTTGAGAGAAATAAGTCGAATTTTTAAGCTAGCTTGCATATTATCTTTAGAGTTGTAAAACATTACATTAGTACTAAGACGCGAAAGTCTACTAAGAGACATGTATTCCCACTTATAAATGCACAAAAAAATGTAAATATGAAAGTAAAGCAGTCGTTTTCCCACAATTTATTTTTGCAAATCTTCATAAAACTTATCCATAATTTTTGATGGCTCAAATATTTTATATTAAACGTAAATTTAGAAGTACTTATTTTATACGTTCAACTGTCAAAGCAGAAGTGTTGAAAGACATGATTATGTAGCCCTCATTTCATCTTGCTTTTTGTACCTTATTCTACGTTTTTATGTTCATATAAATAAATAGTTTGGAAACAGATTTTAAAAAATCCACTACGGCAAAATCATAAAGTAAATATTCCCGAGATTTCAGTTTGAAATAAAATCCTTGAAACACAGGGAAAAAAATTCTTAAACTTTGCTCAAAATTCGACAGAAATTTTTACACTTAACCTTTAGAAATATTGGATCGAGAACGTATGAAAAATGGGAAATAAAAAACTTTAACATATATTTATTACCTATCATTCCGTTGTTTACAAACTGGAGAATATGAATAAAGATAAATTGTAAATCAAAATAATATATTGTTAATACATAAGAAAAATATCAATGTTATGTACACATATGGAATACATTTCCTAAAATTAAGTAATACTAAAATTGCACCTGTTCAGTAGGAAAAACAGTGGGCATTTATAAGAGGCTTTTAAAAAAATTCTCGTAAGACAGAATTACATCAATAAAAATCCCTAAATTCTTAAGCACTCTTTTTTATAAGATCAGGCATGCCCTCACAGCCTCAAGTAATTTTGTAATAAATTCTACAGGAGGTAATTTAAGAATTATCTGAACGAAACTGTGTGTGACTCCATGCCGTAGACACTTTTTTTTTCCTCTATGGATTTTGCCCTGTACGTGCATCCATGATTCCCTTCCTCTTACCGTTGCAACGTGACGTTGTCCTGGTCATCGACGGACGTGCCCCACGTGACTGAAATCCGAACGTTAGGACATGTTCACTTACTGCGTGTGAACGTGTGCTGGAGATGGGCTACAATTACGTATGCTCTGAGGGACTGCGAGACATACAGAGCACGACTCTATGAAGTGTAAACAGCTGATTAGAAGCACGGATGGGGTGGAAGGAAAAAAATACCATTTAAGGATTTTTTTCTTCTAAAGAATAAGTGGTTAAATTTATTTTGCGTTTCTCATTTAAAAGCTACGAGGGCCGTTTGATAAGTAAGTGCAAATATAATGACAACGACTTTTTTTGGGGGGAAAGGGGAAGGAAGAAGAAATGCTTTGATTTATTTTCGTATTTAACCTCCTTTCAGGTTGACACATTTGGTCTAGCGATTTTCAAGCTTTTTTTTATCCCTTCCGTGAAGTAGGACTTGTCCAACTCTGCAAAATAAACGTTTGTTCCACTCATCACTTCGAAACTTACATATTTCTGCCCTGCAAGAATTTTTTTCATATTTTGGAGCAAGTAATAGTCCAAGCGGGTTCAATTCTGGAGAATACGGAGAAAGAGAAGTATTTTCGTGTCTAATTATAGCAGTTTTGCCGCCGCAAACGCAGGTGAATAAGCTGGATCGATGTCATGAAAGAAAAGAACCCCCTGCTAAATGGAACTTTTTTGTCTTAAACGCACAAGCGATCAAATAAACATGCACAACACTCTCCAGGGATTGTTTTACCATTTTTCAAGTAGTCAGTAAAGATTATAATATGGGCGTACTAAAAAAACAGTGGCCATAACCTGTCTTGCTGATGGAACCGTTTGCGCTTTCTTCTCTGCAGGTTCACTTGCTTCAGCCCACTGTTTCGACTGTTCTTTCATTACTGGTTGGTAGTAATGTATCCATGTTTCATAAAGTGTTACGAAACGACGCAAAAGTAAGTCTGGATTTCTATGAAACTGATCCATATTGTGCTTCGAAGAGTTCTCTCGTTCACGTTTTTTGATCGACTGTTAGAAATCGTGGCATCCAGCTTTCCGACAGCTTTCTCAAATCCAAATATTCACTCAAAATACTATGAACACATTTTTATGAGATGTCAAAAGATTCTATCCTTCCTCACTACAACATGGATTTTTTAAAAAGAATATCTGACATAGTAACCTTAGCAAGGCGACTACAACGTTCGTCGTCACTTGTGCTCTTTCGGCCGTAGCAAAAATACACTAACTACTTGTAAATTGCTATAAGCGAAGGGCTGAAAATATTTACCAAGCCTGAATTTAGTTTCTGCCGCTGTTTAGCTTCTTGAAATGTAATATTTTATCAACACGCGGAACTCGTTTTTTTTCTGCTTTGTGTGAACAGACACGAGAGTTTATCGACTTAAATGGCTGTCAATCACGGACTATGCGTTGAATCTGTTGACAATTTAACGAGCGTGTCTTTAAAGCTGGCTAAATGCGAAAGCGCCAACAATTTCAATGGCGCCTTCTCTCGTATTTTGCACGAACTTAGGAAACGATCCTCGTGTGCGTATAAATTATATATATATATATATATATATATATATATATATATATATATATATATTGATTGATTGTATAATCCTTTTGAAAGTTATAAAACATAAAATATAATTTTTTTATGCTTTAGAATGCCCTCATAAAATTTTTTTTGTGTTACAGCTCATTATATAAGTAACGACACACTTAAAGGTAAAAAAGTATGTGTTTAATTAATATGTTGTTTGTTTGCTTACATTTATTATTCAAGCTACTGGAAATGATACATTAGATATCAATTTGCTAATGAAATGAGATGAGTATCGATTAAAAGGCATAAAAGGGAAAGGAAATGCGCTATTTCTTTTCTACAGTATTAAACTGCGATTTAGACACATTTTTTGAAATTGAGGACATTTTACAATAATTCGCTTGTCGTTAACTAAAGCCTAAATATTACCTTTTTTCTAGACTTCAATGTGAGCGTATACCGCCTTTAGCTATACCTAGTTTACCAATTCATGATAGAGAGAAAGGTAAAAGGCGCATTAATGGATTACATCAGGTTATCTTTTATAACATTGTAGTAATATAACACCATTATCTATTTTACTAATAAATTTACCTTCAATCTGACTACTCTATTGAAGTATTAGGGCTCTCTCTTTCCTCTTTCAAGAAACGCAGCTAATACGCACGCCCTCATAGGCCACACATGCATACACCATAATTCTCCTCCCCCCCCTCTCTCTCTTATAATAAACACAATAACAGAAAGTTTTCCCTTTTTTGCTTCGTTAATCTCCTTTATGCCCTTCCTCTGTTCAAAAGTACCTAAATGTTAAGTAAAAATTTTTAGTACGCAAATGATTTACGTATATAGTTAAAGTACAGGGTAACTTTTTTTTAAACTGACACTACTCAGAGCCATCTATAGCGCGATCTATTAGCCGGAATTCCACCAAAATTGATAGGGGGACTAAGGATGACATGGAAAAGAAATTCCGTGAAAAAAAAGTTCCAAAAGTCGCCGATAGGGGAAGATATGGAGCTGTTGTTGTCGTCGCACTCGAGAATATGCATAAAACAAAAGTAAAACATCAAAATGCAAAATCACGACTACGTCGTTGACAGTAGCGCCTATAAAGATTTCGGGCTATAAATATAAAGGGTGAATACCGAAAAAGTTGTAATAAGCAGACAAATGAATAACAAAAAAATTTTACTGCAACACCGCTTTATACAACAGATTCACTTCTCCCTCCTTTAATGTGACCACCATGCTAGGGGATGACACATTGTATCTTGAATACTACGTTCTCAACGGCCGAGCGTAACATGTCAACAGGAATGTTCATCACAGTCCGGGTTATGTTGTGCTTTAGGGCCGCCAAGTTCGAGACTCCACCAAAGTAAAACTTAGACTTTAAATAACCCCGCAGAAAGAAGTCACATGGGTTAGGTCCGGAAAGCCAGGTGGCCATGCAAGTGGAAAAAAGTGACTGATAATTCTTTCTTCTGTAAAGCGATGGCGCAACAGATTCCGTACAGATCTTTATAACCCAAAAGACTGGCGCTGCTGTCCACTACGTAATCATGAATTTGCATTTTGATGTTTTACTTGCGTTTTCTGCAAATTCTCGAGTGCACCGACAACAAGAGTGCCAAATCTTCCCCCCCATCGGCGACTTTTGGAACTAATTTTTTTTCACGGAACTTCTTCCCCATGTCGTCCTTAGTCCCCCTATCAATTTTGGTGGAATTCTGGCTGACAGATGGCTGCAGATGGTTATGAGAAGTGTCAGTTTAAAAAAATCACCCTGTATATACAGATTGTTGAGAATTTTTTACAATGAATAAATATATTATTTCTGAAAAGTTATGAGGTTTAACGATCATTACTGAGGGTATAATAATTAATATATCTCTTGACAAAAGGAAATATCGTTTTTGGTTTTCACATCAGCTGAGAAGTTTTTCAATGATGAGATAAATAAAATCGAAAATATGAGGACGGGCCTATCCTAATGAGTTATTATATGTTTAACATAGCCTAAATATTTTAACAGGATTTTTAGTTGTTACCATTTGAAACCATTGACATCACTAAGTACCTTTTAAACACGAACCCATAAAAGAGATGCTTATTAAAATGTATATTTACATTTAAAATTTTTCTCTGAGAAACAGTTGTAGATAAAACATTTGTATTCTAGAAAACAGTTCAACCCTTCCCCATCCTCCTCTTCCCCAAAAATGTGGGAGAAGCTACTGAGGCATAATGTGATTGATAAACATTAATTTGCAAGACATCTTCTCGTGCATTCCTGAATGCATTTTACTAATTATAAAACCAAGTGGATGGCACAAAAACCCCACCTTAGCTAATGTCCTTTTCTTATAACTTTTAAAAATCAGTGAAGGTGAACATAAGAATACACAATAGAAATTTTGACCTATAAATCAGCAAGTTCTGCAGCCCATACTGGTCACGACGACAGCAAAGAGATTAGAGCTCCCAAACCTTACATTCCCTTTCAGCTAATTGTTACGATACTGGCTGCTGCATACGTCGCAAGTCTATCCCTCTGAATGGAAACCATACATCTCCTTTCAAACTTTCGCAGCCGCCACACCCCCGCATCCCTCCAGGAACAAGCAACAATCTGGGGCTCCGGAGAAGAGAAGGGCCAGCGAATCTGCAAGAGTGCAAAGAACTAACTTCTTCCCTAGTCGACGCCTCATTTATCTTCCGGGCGGCAGGAGAGTTTTCCTTGACCTGGCATATGCGCATAGTTCCTCTCTCCGGGGAAAAAAAGAAGGGAAAAGTGAGGAGTGTCAGAAGAGGGAACAAGTTGCAAGTTTTAGAAAACCTTTTGGTGCTTAATTAATTACTTTATTTTAGCGACATTAAGTACTTTTCGTTACCCATCGCGGGAAATCTCAATTCTTTAAGAATCTGAAAGGGAAATAGTGTTTCAGGTTTTCCTTCTGGGCAGAACTTTTGAAAAAAATCCTTAAATGTTAGTAAAAGGCATGGATGTTTATTAAAAACTGTGGCAAACGACTGGAATCAAAATAATTTTTATGACCAGTATATTTGTAATTTTTGGTTTGGTTTGGTTCATTTCATTTAAACTGCGTCCACAATTTTGACTGATAGGAGGCACGATTCACTTGTCCGTTATTTTGACTCGTTATTGAAAAAAAAACGAACTCCCCATACTATATCCCTATACCTAAAATAAAATAATCTCCCGATAAGGCTTTAGTTACAGGTATAAAGTTACAGATAAAATGTGGCCCTACTCTTGAGCAGACAGGGATTTTTAATGGCTATCTCACACCTAAAAGTAAGCCCAGATCCATATCGTCAGGAATTTCTCTCTGGTTTAGCTCTGGGTCTGTCTAACTTTATGCGCAAAAATACACTGTGTACATAAGTGAAATATTCCAACTTTGCAGGGATATTAAACGAAAACTAAACAAAGTACAAACCTTTTTTTTTTTCTGGGACTACATCCAACATCAGATGTTTGTTCCACCGCTACCAAATAACGTTGACGAAGACACGTATATTTGCAGCCTTTCAATGCTGAAAAGAGTGTGGGATGAGCTATCGTGCCACCTCGATATCCTTTGTGTTACTAAAGGGACTCACATTGAACACTTATAACTGTGTCGAATTTAAACTTTCAACTGTTATTTTTGATTTCCTATGAACAGGAAGTTTGTACCTTGTTTAGTTTTCTTTCAACAGCCCTGCAAAGTTGGGATATTTATTTATGTACACACTGTATAATTATAAAAGCTAATTATTTGTATTTGTAAAATATATTGGTGGAACTAAGCACCCACTTTGTGGTTTTGGTACTTAAAATTGTTTTACAGTGATGGGTTTTAAATTTTTTCTTCTACTGCGGCACGAACATACCTTGAGGATATTTCCTTTGTTGCCACTTTAAAATAGGAGTTTCCAGGTGGTGAACCAACGTTATTTCTTATCATCCCACAGCTGGGGAACATCTTTACTTTAGATGGTATTCGAATTCATTCCACGCGGTAGTAGTTTTCTACGCTATCCACTATACAATGGAACATTTTAATTTGATATTTTTTATTTGTAAATTCCCACTTTTAATGAGTTTAGACTATTGCCATTCACTCTGGACAACAGAAAACTAAAGAATACAATTGCAAGTGTACAATTGAGAAAAGTATGCTTTGGAAAACTACGAGTCTCAAACACCCATCATATCGAATCATATCGTTATCATTTTGTCATATTGAATAAATCGACATGTTGCAGCTTTATTGCATTTAATGTAATACGCAAACATAGTCGTGGTTCATTTTCAAAAATTAATAGGTGCACAATTTGTAAGCTTCAAAATTGGAGTACAAAGGGTAAAGTTGACAGAAAAACAATCATAAAAAATAAAAGTGAAAATAAACTTTAAAACGTGTGATTATGTATGCATGAATGATGGTTGCGCATGAGAATGACATCAACTAGTTTTTAAAGATGCTAGTTTACAAAATTTACAATTATACATAAGAGCATCTTCATGAAATGTTATAATTCTAAAATAAACTTAAAAAATTCAATTTTAAAATAGCAAGAAGAAAACTGAAAGATTCACTTTTTTCAGTCCAATTTCATTTTAAAAGTTCTTCTTTCTAAATATTCTGACATGGACTGTTTTCTACCAAAAGTATAAAATCTCAGGCCACTCTCCTCCTGCTAAACAGAAGTTAAAAAAAAAAGTTTTTCAATCTGGAGCGCTTTCTTGCACTTTATATGTGCGTTTTGTTCGCAAAGAAAAGGGAACAGGTTGCACCCGCGAGATACAGATGTGAAATGCTTCCAGGAAAAGTGAGAGGGTGGAGGGTGCTGACTGCCCAAGAAAAAGTAACTTACCCAAAATGAAGTGATCAGCTTATCACCTAAGTGGCTCTGAATCACCCCTGGTTGACCCTCTTTCGGAAATGGGGAAGGAGGGGATCGAGAAAAGAGGTGCGAAAAAGTGTGCCAGGGATAAGCTTTTCCACTCAACTTTAACTCTCCTGAATAAAACATGATGTAGTCGAGAGCCAGTTAGCCTAATCGAGATCCCCCGTGTCTCAATTCTCGGCCGTGCTCATTTATGAGGTTAAGAACTGAACTGGCCAGCTGCCTGAATAGCTGCCATATGTTTTTGCACATAGATTTCCTTATCATTGTTATGTTAAAAAAACACACACACACAGCCCAGGTGCATCGTATTGTAACTATGTCTTCGTTTTAAAGTAATGTGTACACGTGTGTGAGTGCCTGCCTGAAACAGCCTATTATCTATTATGAGATACAAAAGAAATTTTAATTCTTGATGTCTGTGTTAGGCAAACGTGCTAGCGTGAATTTATAAATTAGAGTTTCCTTTTATTTTAATTGCATGGAAAATCTGAAGCTTATGTTTTATTTAGGAAGTGCATTGGCAGCTTGTTTTCTATATCCAACTGAGAACGTTGGAAATAAAATAAATCACATTAATGTTTTTATTTAAAAGAATGCAAAAATCATTTCACAGTAAGTAATTAATGGCTAGATTTTGAATTAAGAGATATTTGCAAATACTTTAAAATAGCGTAATTTTAGAGGGAAATAGAAGGAATTATTTAAATTCGAACCAGTCTTTTACAGTATAAAAATTGGGTTATGTCGATAAACATGAATTTTCAATATGATAATAATGAAGTTTAAAAAACATATTAGCGTATAAAATATACATACACTATCAGATTAGGAGGAAAGGGAGATCCAAACATATAAACTAAACTATAACTGACACATAACTGGAATAAAATTAATGATGAATTTGTAATCTAGATAATCTATATTTGAAGAAATAATATTTACAGTGGTTCTTAATATAAACATGACACTCAGATATGTCTCGAAATTTATGGCCACAAGCCAGTTAGTTGATTCTTTCCCCTGCATTTCCACGAATAAACATGTCATCATTACTGATAGCAGTTGTTTTTGCCGAATAAAGTTTTCGAAACTGACGAAAATAATAATAAAAAAATTCAGATTCTTCGAGTCCCAAAGATTAATTAGTTAACAATATCTCTAAAAAATGAAGTACTAGAAAAATTAAATTTCAGTTTAATTAAAATTTTACTAAAATTTAAATGTCAGAATATTGTGATAAGTGCTCGAAGTAGCTTTTTGATCTTTATATTAAGAACTATAGTTTTATTTTATTTTTTCTTATTTCTGAATCCTTAATGGAGCGAAAGGTTGTTATACGTACTATATATGTATAAAGATATATATATATATATATATATATATATATATATATATATATATATATATGTATTGTCCCTGCCTTATATTTTCTCTACTTGTCCATCATTAACAGTGATTCTTGGGATTCTGGATGTAAATTTACCACAAGGTCATTAAAAGGGTACTGAGATGATAGTTGCACAAAGATTTCTTCCAGAGTACTTATGATGCATTGTTTTTTAAAGAAGGTCGAATACTGTTGAAAATGTATAAAACTTTTAGTAATTAAGTAATTACCAACTTTCTAGCCAACCATATCGCGGACCTGAATCAAGTTTGCCACATAAGTACCCTGTATATTTAAAAGAATGCTTCTTTCAAATATACAGGGGTGCTAATGCTTCTTTCCCGTGCTTCTTTCAACATATTAAAAACACCTTTTTTTTCGATTTTTCTAAGACTTGAAAAAAACTGCATTCAAAATTGTACGCGAGCTGCATACCAACAAACACTCATATTCAGAAATCTCCACGGTTCCCATCTTCATATTTGTATGGACCACAGAAAGTGGAATTCAATAAATCACTGGCGTGGGACACAACAAACAATGTCACTTTTTAAACGCAACACTTTCGCGGCACAAAATTCGCCAGATTTTCACCTCTACACATCTGTCAGAGGAGATAAATCCGAGTCCCAGCCGATACAATTTGCGCCACACCATCAAATGTTTCCTTTAACTTTCCACTTCTTTCTTCAGGGGGGTGAATCCTTAAAGGAAGAAAAAAAGGGGGAAGTTTCCCTGGTGGAAGAAAACAGACTAGAACAGCCCCCGACGAAAGGGGTCACAAAAGAGAAAGGGGAAAATGGGGAAGAACAGAGGTCAGAATCGGAGAGCAGAATATTAAAACCTAATCCCCACCCCTGGCATTTTTAGAGGGGGTGCGTATGCTTTTACGGAACCCGTGGTCTTCCCAAACGAGGTTACGGACAAGAAAGAAAAACAGAGAGTACGAAAAAGTGACAAAAATATTATTTTTGTATTTTATTTCCGACTGATGTGTGGGATGCAGCACTCCATACATTTGGCAGTAAAATCTTTTGAGGGAAAAGTGAATTGTTTTGATGCCTTTTATTCCGTGCCGTTTCTACACGCTCTGGCGGCCCAACGTTGGGTAAAGTTTAGCCCATTAGGGAGATTTTAACGGCTGGGGAAAACTAGAATTTTTTTAGGGGAATTTTTTTTCGTGGGTTCTGTCATATTTCATCTCCCGAAAAAGTCTCTCTCTTTCGATTTTCATTCTGCACCCTAAAGATGAAGAATAAGAATGGTGCAAGTGAACGAAGAGCTTGAATCTTGGGTTCGAATGCGCGTAAACAACGTCTAAAAAGGCGGAACTTGAATTTGTTCTAGATACTATGCATTCCTTTTTCCCTTAATTTACAATATATCTTTCGTGTGAGAAGAAAACCAACTCGTTTTTGACAAGTAGTGGTGTCTATACCTCAAATACCCTCAACTACTGCCCTTCTCCGTAAAATAAAAGCGATATACTTCAAGGAAAAAAATGCGCCACGAAGGAGGGGAAAAAGTCTAAGCGAAGAAATCCCTATCCAATGAAGCATCGTTTCGTAATATCCCTGATGCAGGGATAATGACCACTATCCTGAGGATTTTCATCCCCTTTTTAAAGCTTAATCCACTACTTAGCTGCTGCCCCAACACCAATATTGACATTAGAGCGGTCCCCCCCTCCTGAAACCTACGTGACTCTCGCGAGATATTGCGGGCCATTCTTCTCGCGCACGTGACCCACAAGTCGGAGAGACAATGAGGAGAGGGAAAAATCGGTGGGAAAAAGGGATCTTGGATGGGGAAAAACGTCCACACGCGCGAAGATTCGTGAACTCTCGCATGAGAAATGGCTCCTGGATCTCGCGTTTACGCACCGAATGGGATTTTAAACGAGTGAAGAAATTTATTTGGAAAATTAAGTATTCGTTTTGGGCCAAAATAAGTTAGCAGCAACGATGACAGCTCGTAAACAACAAAATAATTAATAAACGTAAAACTGGTATTTATAATTGAGATGTATATTCTGCTTTTTCATCTTGCATGACGTAATCTTATGGTGACGTCTAAACAAGTGACAATATCGCATTTCTTTCGGAAGAGCTTTTCCTGTATGTGTTTAGGGAGTAGAATGCTTTTAAAATAATTTAATTTTTGGGCGAAAGGTGAAATCGAAGATCCAAAAATGATAGATGACTTCTTACTCTTTTTTTTAAAATTGGAATAGTTATATATCATGCATTGTTACAATGGAACAGTAATTTTATATTTGTGGACGGACGGTTTTAGCGTCTGAAATTTTGCTCCCCGAAGGACCGTTATGGAGGAACGTAATCCTACGTTAAAAATTGTTTTCGTAATTTAACATAACGATACCTTATCTGCGTACATCATAAGTTAGGCCGTCTGCACACGGGGCAACTCAAAAGAAACTGATAACTGACTCAAATCACAAACCAGTCCGTGATGAGTCGCAACCTATGTAATTGAATGGAGCCACGCACACGACGCAACTGGTTACAAACCCGTCCAGTTTCTTTTGAGTTGCTCCGTGTGCAGACGAGGTTACTCTAAACTAAGGATGCCTCGAAAAACAAATAACCTGAAATTATTTTTAAAATGTGATTACAATTTACAGAAAAATCAGGAAGACATTCTAAAATGAAATTTTCAAAAGAGGTAAAGTGTGGAAAATTGTTCAAGACCGAAAATATAAAGAAAGGGATTATTTCTTCAATAGACCGTATTCATTTGCATCTACTGAAACAAGAGAGATTGAATACTATATTAAAATAACCAGAATCTAATGAAAGTTGTCAGTTATCGAATTGCTCCAATGGGGAACTCTTCGGCACAGCTAGCATGTTTTGATTTATGATTATTAGACCAAATATAGTATTTGTAAAGAATTTTCCTTTGTAACATCTCTTTCCCAATAAAGTCAATTATTCACTGATTTCGATTAACGAATTCTCATTTACACTCAAATTTTTCACTAAATTATGTGTTCTATAATTATGCATGTTATAAGAATAGGAGTGAATTATATGACTATTAAATCTAGACATAATTGTTGGTTTTATTTTAAATCAAAAAGACCCCACACTGTGAGGCAGGAGAAAGAATTTCACAACTTTCAACAATTAAAAATAATTATACTTTTTAATTTTAAAGTGAGAAGTAGATGGGGCTTAAACGCTTAATTTTTATTCTGTGTTTCAAAATCATGATGGGCTCTGTAATTTCAACTACTATCAGTATTTAATGAAACATTTTTTATATTTCATAAGTTTTCTAAAAAAATTAAAGGGAATTACCATTTCAGTTGCTACAAAAGTAAAAGAAATGAGGAAAATACACAAAATGATGTTCAAGACTAAAATAAGCTAAAATGTTTCGGAAGACTGAAAACTAGAAATTAATGGCCATAACTCCAAGATCATAATACGGTTATAAACTCACGTTATCAACACTTCTTCAATTCCACAATAAATTAAAAAGGATTGCAACATGTTACGAACTACTCAGAAGTTTATTGTGGAGTTGAAGATGTGTTGATTACGTACGTGTTTTACAAGTTTCCTGCAAGTCATGGTTATAAACTCTTATGGAATAGTATGGCTATATGACTGATTTTTTTTTTTTTTAAATGCAAGTGCGAATGTTAAGTGGACGGAATACGAAATAAATAATATTTCAAATAATATACACTTTCGATGTACCTGTAAATGTATTTTTACGGTGAAAATCCTTTGATGGCAGAGAAACAAACTATTCTGTTAGCCATGAATTTATGCGCAGACACTAATAAAATAGTGCCAAGTTACTAGAAGTTTCCTTACTAAGTTTTAAGATTTTATTCAACAATTAATAAGAGAAAATAGTGCCTCAAGACGTAATAAAAATATTTGATTAATAAATGAAGAAATAAAGCATGAAAGTGAATCGCAGAGCTTCTTGTGGTTCACCGACTTTATGGTATTGCCAGCGATTTTCAACTCCGCCCATAACCTTTAATTCTCTAGAAAATAAATAATACACCGAGTTTATTATTTGACTTTTTATCGACACCTTTCCACAGATACTTGCGTATTCCTACGTTTCAAGTAAAAGAAATTTGCTTCTAAACTTACTGCAAGGACTGAAAGCTTTAAAGAGAGGAGAACTTTCCACTATGTCAGTTCTAGGTGTAACTAGCATAAAGAAAATAATACTTGTTTACAAAAAAACTCTTTATTCTTTCTTTATCATATAGAGGAAAGATTTTCCCAGTTATAATTTGAACTAATTATAGTTTTTTTAGATATTAATAAGTTTAAAATAATGTATGTAAGGGAACATTTAGAGTCACTCTAAGTGATGTACGTAGAAAAAGTTTACTTCGTAATTTTACCCATACAAAGCCATGGAATAAACAAAGAATCACATAAATAATTTATTCAAGAAACCTGGGTTTCCATTTATTAGAAAGTTGGTGTATGCATCGACTTCATGGTATTTCCAGCGATTTTCGACTCGTTTCAGACCACTCTGTGTGGCAACGCGAAAGAAAACAACATTCTTTTGAAAGTTCCATGTCTACTTACGGGAAAAGTCTTCAGAGTCAGATGTAGGCAAAATATTTTCCGTCGAATTCCAAAAGGATTTCATCATCTGGCTCTCACTCCCTTATTCTACGTGAAAGCATTACGGTGTTTCGTTGAAAAAAGAAACTAAAAGAATACAGCACGGAAAATGGCAAGGAGTGCTAAATTAAGGTGAAGAAGGAAAATAGCAAATCTGAGAAAAGAGAGAAAGGAAGCGAAACAAATAAGCAAGAAAGAGGTGGTAGAAGAGTTTCTGTGAATTGTTTTGCTAGAGAGTGGATTGCACAAAGATAAACGAAATGCAAAACGTTGAAAAGCTTTCAAATTACAAAAAATAAAAAAAATAAATAAATATTTAGATTTGAGGGTGGAAGAGATGTATTTAAAATACTTGTTACATTCGCAAAACTGAAAAATAGCTTCTTTTTTAAACCATGTCTTCGTATATTGTGATTTATTAATCTATAAAATAACTTTGACCATGTTCCTATTTGTTAATATTCTTCTCATTATGGGTTCGAAAATAACGGTGCAGGCATAAGGAGAGCTTATTAAAATCCGTAGAAAAGTTATTAAAATCTATCACTTTTATCTATCACTTCTATCGAAAGAAATAGGGTATAACTGCAGCATACTGTAATATGTAATCAATATGAATGTTGACATCTTTGTATGTAGTAGTAAATCTTTTTTTCCAAATGTTTGTAAGATGATCGAATAATTTAATCTAAGTTTCTCAATTTAAGCCATGTTAAATGTATGTATTAACTAGCTAAAAACCCGTACTTCGCTACGGAGTACATTCAAATTAAATACAACGGTCAATGTATGCAATTAATGACAAATATATATATATATATATATATATATATATATATATATATATATATATATATATATATATATATATTTATAATAAATACGATGATCAGTGTATAATATTTATAAAAAATCGTAAGAGATATTTTTATAGACAAAATAATGTAGAAGAAAATAGTCAAATTAAATGTAATAGGAAATATTAAAGAATATAGTACAATTAATATAGTACAGTTTGAGGAACATAATATCTTTTACTGAATTTTAATATTTTTTTGGATAATGTCCAATCGTCCTCCGCATTAGCAAGGAAATTTGTTTTTGTCTATTTAGTTGTTATGCTCGTGACGATAAATTTATTTATTGTACCAGAAAAAGAAATCACGTGATCGGCATTTAATAAATTAAATTCTAAAAATTAATCTTTAAAAATTCACCAAAAATCAGAAAATGGAGGTAAAGATCTCATTTTAAAGGAATTTTTACGATCTTTCTCGTGATATAAATTTTAGAACCCCCAAATCATTATTTTAAATGTAAACTTAAAAAAAGTTACTAAAACAGCTTAAAATTTAATTTTAAAAAATATAAGATTTTTTTCAAAAATCTTAGTGCACCCCTACACTATAAGAAGAATCGCCATGCAAAATTTCTGCCCTTTAGGTCCAGCGGTTTGGTCTGTGCGTTGTATGTCAGTGAGTCAGTCAGTTACGGAACTGTTTTATATATATAGATTAGTCAAGTGTGATAATTTAAATTTTATAATTGAAATATTGTCACAAAAGGATCTAAATCCTTTAACCATGGGACCTTTTTTGCATTTATCTTTCATGGCAACTTATCTTAAATGTTCACTCGAAAGCTCTTGGTATTCCAGTGTTATTGTAATGTTCATTAATAAAAAGCTTTAAGAAGAGCAATAGTAAAAATTCATGCATGATATTCATGCATATTTTTCATGTTTCTGAAAATGTGCCTCTTGTTGTGACACAAATATTAAAAATCCGATACTTGTAATACTTTAATTTTGCAGCATGTTACATTTTCATACTGTTTTCACTTGCATTTCTATTCACACTAAAGAAAATTAAATTTGAGACCTCTTGTTTTCTGGACAGGTGCACTTAATGATTACAGTGGCAAAGAGATGGGAAAAGCCCCTCGAAATTTAGTTCTTTCAGATTTTATTACAAAACACGTACCAAAAATATCTTGTACTTTCGTTATACATAGTGAATTTCCTGCTAATAAATGTCTGTAACAGCCCTTTTCACAGGAAATAAATGTAACTCATGAAATAATTCAACTAGGATTTTATGTGGTAAAATAATTTCGCATAAATAAGCAGAGATTTATTGTAAACACCGAAAGAGAAGCTTGGAGACAGGAATTAATTTGAGCTGGATTTAATAATGAACGCAATACATAGATTAATGAAGTAAATATTTTTGGTGCAAAAAATCCGTTATAAACTTAAATTTTGTTTCTTATATATACACGTAACTTTTGATACATAAATAAGAGCATTCAACACACATCTATTACTACATATGAAGAAAAAAAAAAAAAAAAACCCAAAAGCCCTGCGATTTCGCAAACTTAATTTTTTTCTTTCTTGTTCATATTGAGTTACAGCAGAGAAAACTGTTTTACAGGTATCATAATCGCAAAAAGAGTATTTTGGCATTACCTTATTTTCCCATTTAATAATATTTCATTACATTTTTGTTGTGATAAAAATTTCTTTTAGACTACGAATAGCCTGGTGATTTCGAAACCTTCAACCCTTCAGTATGAAAGATATATTCTGAGGGATACCGGTTTTCAACTGTTAATTTCTTTCCCCCTCTCACTCCAGTTAATTAAACTGTAAAAACAATAAAATTTTACCGTACAGAAATTTCGAAAATTATTGGGTGTCTAGTCCAGGTTTTATGAGACTGTTTGAGAAAATAATGTTTGAAGTTTCTCTTTAAGTTTTCCCACTTGCAGTACAAATTTCTGTCATATTACTTGGTACGTCTTCTGTAGAACTTTGTTAAAATATTTGTATCAGAAGTCACTGGTCTCTTATATGTTAATAATTTAATAGTTAAGCGTATGTCTATATGAAAGGGGAATTTTTAAAAACTAGCGTCTTTAAAACAGAAAACTATCCAGTTTACTTTTTTCACAAATTTAAAGGGTTTTTAGAAACATTTGCTTGTCAAATATTTATATTTACACTAATTTTTTTAGAGTTTAGTAGAGTTTGATTATTAAAGGACAATTTTAACTCAAATTTTACGTAAGTATTTAATTTGTACTGCTATCACGTTTGCTTGTCTGTATAAATGCTATGAACAAAACTTTGAGGTGGTGGGTCCCATTATTAACTCTCTATAATATAACCATCATTCAGTGAATTGAATATCACCTACTAATACAGAAAATTTTTTTAAAATTTCTTTTTATATGACATATTAAAAGCACGTAACAAATTAAAAATTAAAATCAAGCATAATAGACTGATTTTGTTTCTCAGACATTAACACCTGTAAAGTACATGTGAGTTTGGGCCTTTTTAGACGTGAAGAGGTAGAGGTTAGAAAATTAAAAGATCCAGAAATCTCTAAAGCATATTAAGGCTGCTGTGTACTAAACTTATTTGATTCGCTCACCTCAATGTTAACCTATGAAGAAAATGTGTCCAAGGATTGCCGACTTGGATTGAAAGATTTTTTTTTAAAATTGTACTCCGTAATAGAGAAAGAAATTTTACACCTTGGGGCATTTTTCGTTTTCATTTTAAAAAATGCAAATTGTATTTTAAAATTTAAATTATTCGGGAAAAAAATCTGGTTTAGTGTGTTTTACATGCTCATCAATTCCTTTAGTAGACGAAATTTATAAAATGAATCCTGTTGCAAGGTGCAGAAAAGTTGAGGCTATCTGGAAATACCATTTTTATTGGATTATGGTATAGATGTAACTGTAAATAGTAGACACATTTTCCACATAGATTAACACTGAGGTGAGTGAATCCAATAGGGAGTACACAGTCGCGTTAAGTTCAGAAGATTGAAAATATTAAGCACCTGAGCAAAATTGATTGATTTCGTAAAATCAACATTTTGATCAAAACTATGTAGACGATGGAAATTTGTCGAAATTGTTTCTTAAAAGAACTATGTTATAACAATTAAAAACCCCTTTAATGCGTTTCTCTATATAATTTTGCCAGTTTTATCTACCTTAGTATACGCGTGTCAGAACGTACCTATTTTATAAAGCCACCCATAAAAGAATGAAACGGTAATGTTACATATTATGTATTTATGAACTGCTGAAGCCTCGCAAAGTAGAAAAGATATGAAAATGAGATTACATCCCTCACACATGGTAAAATTCAAACACATTCGTACGTTTCCCAAAAGAAAACCGGGAACTCAGAATAGAAACGGTTTTCATTTACCTCAAAAGCACCTCCGTCGGTATTTCTTCTTAAACACAAGTTCCGGTAATTCGATAAACAAAATCAACATGTTTGAAGGGATTGAAATTCCAAAGGTTTGTTGCGCTAACAATTTTCCCGTCGTATTAAAAATTGACGCATGTGCCGTGCGGCGTGGGCTCCGAAAGTAATGCGATTTGTCGGCAAACACAATGCATATATATCTTTTGGTTTTACAAAGCGGCAAGGGCGGAATTCATTTTCTAATTCCGACTAAAGACGTGATCGAACCGTTTGAAGTTTTCTAATAATGTTCGAATTATTTTTCAAACAGAAAAGGGAGAGGGAGGGAATTATTTTTATTTGAAAATCATATGCCGGGAGGGGAAGGGGGGGGGGAAGGATGATGCGGAGTGAGGTGTTACGATTAAAAGAACCAGCCGCAGAGTTCGCTTAGTAAACGGTTAGAGAGAATAATTCCCCTAATGGGAATGCAGATGAAACATTGTTTTCTTTCAGATGTAAATTGTGGTACTTCGTGATTTATTAATAAAAAATTTACATATTTGTAAATTTTGCTGAAGGAGCGTTTGACGAAATTTCGTCAATAATCAAGAGAATTTAAGTATACGGTTTTAACGATTTAAACACTGATGATAAAAAAATATTCTTTTCTCCCTTAAAAAAAATACGGCGCGTTCGGAAATCGTACCCGGACCTCTTCTTACAAAGTAGATGCGCTGACCTCACCAAGCAACCTTACATTAATGGAACTCATCCGGTGTCAAATAGCTTTAATCAAACAATGCCGTATGATATCATTCAGTTAGACAAAGCTATAAGCATTGATTGTAGACTGTACGCTATTACTTTAAAGATGTAGAATTCTTACGGCAGAGATGTAGGTTGTACCATTTCCTGCATCATGTCTAAGATGAAAAATGCACACCGGAATTTATGAAATAGGATTCCCGCTATACGAAATGAATACGATCTGATAAGAGCTACGAGGTCCTCTACAACGTGAAGTTTTAATGTGAAGGAGTTTGGGAGATATTATAGTTTTAATTACTACGCGCAAAACAAAGCATTTATTCAACGGTAAAAAAAAGGTACTGAATAACATGAAGGAGAGTAGTAGTTGTAGAAAGAGTAGTAGTTTTTGAAATCTCTCAACTTAAAAAACTACTACACTCGTGGGCTTCTTCGTGTTTATTCTACCATTAAATTACAGCACAGGGACTAAATTAGCAGAAAAACCAGCCTCTTGTAAAATTATAAAGGATAACGAAAAATCAAAGATTAGCACCGGGTTAAAAAAACTTACTCGTTTCTTAAATCAAACTGATCCCCAGATTTGTAATACTTTGTATTCCATTAATAAACCTTAAATGCAACCGTAATTGTCACATCCGAGAGGAGCGAAAGTTGAATCCTTTTTACATAGCTCTACTCAAATAATCATCGCAAACATTTTCAACTATAATTCAATAACTTTGCTCTGAAGAGGGTCTCTTTCATTTCATATCTTCATAAGTGCCCGGAATTACTTTCAACAGAGCCCTAATATGCCGGCCATAACTTTCCTCCAATCCAGACAACGAAGGAATAATTTTAATTTCGTAGTCTCGGTTCGTATGCTGCAACGCATTTTTAATGGAATTCCTCGAAACTCGCGCTCTATCTTTTTTGCTCTCTCTTCGAAAAGAACAGGTCTAGATATGAGTTCTGAAATTGCATTAAGGTGGGGTAAATATTTTATTAAAAGACGGTGCGGAAATTTATACTTGTTAAATGAAACGCCATGGCTCCAATTATGTTTTAATTTATAAATTTAAAAGTTAAATTCAGTCCACTGACTTATTTTGTGGTAAACTCGTCGTTCTTAAACTGAGGCGTCATTACTGGGAGCCCTGGTTAGAGATTAAATTAAATGTCTTAAATTGTGTTGAAAGTGGAAATAAAAGACGTTCTGTCATCAACCATTTTTTTAAAAGTATTTTCGAATCATGCTCTCGAATTATGTTATAGAAACTAATAAACTTAAAGGCCTCTACGCACAACCTGTTTTAGTTAGACAACAAAATTTATTGCATGAATAATATTTCTGCAGATCACTTTAAATAAAATAGCACAAATGGATGATTAGTGTTCAATCGTTGTTTTATTTTCGTTTTCTTCTAAAAAAAGGTTTGTAAATCTTCATTATTGTAAGAAACATTTAAAAAGATACTTATGGTAATTTTACAATTATTTCGTCATCAGATATTTGCTGAGAGAAAAGAATAATGTTAACTACATTTAAATTGATGTTATATACTTGAGATATCGCTATTTAAATACCTCATAGTGATATTTTAGAAATTCCGCTCTCGATTTACTAAAAGAGCTGAAAAAACGCCCCCCTCTTGATTTACAAACAAACATGTTAATTTCTGCCAGAAATATTAGTCAAAAGTTTAATCGTGTTGAAAAAAACAAATTGCGAGAAAATGGCTGTTACGAATGGCTGTAATTTTTTTGAGAAATTATTTTCATTAGTTCTTAAATATTCCCTAATTTGCATGTTGTGCATGCTCTCTCTAACCTCAATTCTATTTCTTAAGATTAAGCATTTTTGAAAAATTAAAACCATAATGCTGGTTTAAATAAAATGGCAAAGAATCTAAACACTTTTCTTCGATATTAACCCTTAAAACGTTGTCAGATACCTTAAAAAAAGGTCTTTCATCCCACTTACACTATGGTCTTACCAAACGTTAAGACTTGACTTAAGTTCAAGCTTCAGCAAAATTTCCCCCCTCCCCTCTATCTTTGAAAAACATTGTCTGATAACTGCATAATTGCCTACTATTATCTGATCTGAGATTTCACCATTATAATAACGGCAGATTAAAGAGATAAACACTGATTTGATGTACACTGTTACAGAATTTATTTTACCCTTATTCAGAGAAATTTCATGCTAGTTAGATAAGCTGTTTATTCTTCATCCGTGACTTCCACCGTGATGTGCATAAAATGGGACAAGTTGACACGAGCAGTTTGGTTGGGGACATACGCGGGTTACTGCTTAAAATTCACTAATGTCTCTGAGACATCATTCAACCTTAACTCTTGTTACCGTTGACTTCATTTAAAAATGAACCCAGAGAGATACATTTCACTACACTCTTACAGAATGTTAAATAAATTTGAAATTACAATAACAACATTGCAGTATAACATACCCAGTGTTCACAGATTCAGAAAAAGTAAAATAAATGTATAATATGTAACGTTGTACATGAATTGAAGTCAAACATGAAAAAAATTACTGACGCTTACAAAACAAAATTATTTCAGTGTGATATGATGCAGTACACTTTAGTACACTGAAGAGCCAGAAAAACTGATACACCTGTCTAATATCGGGCATGCCCCCCAAGAGCATGCAGAAGGGCCGCAACACGACGTGGCATGGACTCAACCAATGTTTGAAGGTCTCCTGGAGGCAATTCATACCATGAATCCTGCAGGGCAGTCCCCAAATCCATAGGAGTGCGAGGGGGGTGGAGATCTTTTCTGAACAGCACTTTGCAAGGCATCCCAGATATGCTCAATAATGTTCATGTCTGGGGATTTAGGGGGCTAATGGAAGTGTCTAAAGTCAGAAGAGTGATCCTGGAGGTACGCGGTAGCTACTCTCGACGTGTGGGGTGTCGCATTGTCCTGCTGGAGTTGTCTTAAGTCCGTTGGAATGTACAATGGAAATGAATCGGTGTAGATGATCGGATAGGATGCTCATGTACCCGTCACTTGTCAGAGTCGTCTCTATACTTATCAGGGATCCCATATCACGCCAACTGCACATGTCCCATACCATCACAGAGGCTCTACCAGCTTGAACAGTCCCCTGTTGACATGTACGGTCCATGGATTCATGAGGTTGTCTCCCTACCCTTACACGTCCATCCGTCCGATACAATTGGAAACCAGACTCATCAGACCAGGCAACGTGTTTCCAGTCATCAATAGTCCAATGGAGGTGTTGGCGGGCCCAGGTGAGGCGCAAAGCTTTGGGTCGTGCAGTCAACAACGGTATTTTTGCAGCAGGAACCGATTTAATAGCTTCGCCAAACACCTGTTGTCTTATGTTGCATATCTCCGTTATTTGTATAAACACACCTGTACCATTTTCTTAGCTCTTCAGTGTGTTATGTTCAATAAATTTTAATAACTTTAGTGTTACAGTAGGCTTTTAAACTGTCCCAAAATTCTTTATTGATGGTACACTTGCTAATAATTAAATCTGTAATGGCTTAACCTGCCTAAGTTGAGCGACGACTGTATGGTAACGCATCACCTCAGACAACTAATTTTTGGATGTGTAAAAGATATGACAATAGAAAAACTCTGTAGACAATAGAAAAATCTATTAAATGTATGTTTCGTCCATTTCTCTCTCTCTGATTCCAGTATTATCAACCAATATCGTCAAATTTCAGACTTCACCCTTATCACAAAAGTCAAAACAATCAAAAGGAAAAAAAGAAGAGGTAAAGAATGAGTAAATAGAATGACTCAATGGACTTTTCACAACATCCCTCTATTACAGAACCCCTTTTTCAAATTATTTTAAAAAACTTATGAGTATTTTACTTTTGGTGAAACATACATTTACGCTCTTATAACTACAGTTTTTGGATACAGCCCACACGCCTGTAAAAGTACCTATTTTTTTAAAAAACATTATTTAACAACATCGTTAAAAAACAACATAGTTAAAAAACAACATCCATTTAATTGATTAGAAAATATTCTTTTTTTTTAAACAGAAAAAAAAATCTTATCAAATAAGTGTCCCTTGTAACGAGCCCAAAGAAAATCATTTAACTTTTATTCCTATTTTAAAATGAATGCTTAGTTTAAAAATAAAATTCAGTTTTATTATTTTGATCCTTGGGGGTTGCTCATTAGATGGAGAAATACTCATTAAGCTTTCCAACTCCCATTTGATTTACTTTACGAGGACACTTTTATCTTTGTGAGGAAATAAAAAGTTCCCTTTTCGAAAGTTCTAAAAGGAGTTTTAAATTTATTTGTACTTCTTTCGAATGAACGCAAGAAAAAAAATGCTATAAAAAAACAATATGGAAGTTAATAAACTTAGATATTGAGATAATTAAGAATTAGCTAAGATCGTACTTAAGGCTTCTGTGTACTAACTCTATTGGATTAGCTCACCTCAATGTTAACCTACGGAGAAATTCACAAAACAAAATGTTTCCCACCAGAAAGGCATCAACTATGAATGAACTGAAGACTAGTCACTGCAGTAATTCCTGTATACGCAGTCGAGGGTCCGCCTGTTCCTTCAATTTTTATGAATCTGGCCACCGGACGAACAGTACAGCTCTGCCGACCAATTAAAGCAACCCCGGACCCATAACCTACGGAGAAAATTTGCCTACTATTTATATGTACATAAATGCTGACAATCCAATAAAAATGGTATTTTCAGATAGCCTAAACTTTTCTGCACCTTGAAACAGGATTTATTTTATAAATTTCGTCTACCAAAGGGATTTAGGAGCATTTAAAACACACTAAACCAGATTTCCTCCCCGAATAATTAAAATTTTAAAATATTATTTGCATTTTTTTAAACGAAAAATTCCCCAAGGTGTAAAATTTCTTTCTCTATTACGGAGTACAATTAAAAAAAATCTTTCAATCCAAGTCGGCAATCCTTGGACACATTTTCTCCATAGGTTAACACTGAGGTGAGCGAATCCAGTAGGTTAGTACACAGCAGCCTTAAGTGAAGGTAAAAATTTCCCCCCCCGGCTAGTTTGCTCCATCGGCTGATTCAAATTTAGGTTCTTCCGAAAGACCGAATTTTACGATAACTCTACCTATTAAACCGCAGAGATGGAGATTTGCTGTCTAGATTGTAATGAAACTCTTGAAACAGCGGCCAGAGAGCTTGATAACTAAAAGTGAAATAGTAACTAATGGTGGAATCAGTCCCAAAGTAGGAAAAATTACATCAAACGTCGCATAATCTCTACTACGAGTTTGTTTTCTGGCACGAACATTATGAACGCAATCTTGAACCATCTTGTGATTATACAAAAAAGATATCGTGGGTCTTATATTCAAACGACAGTTCTTTACGAGATGATTTGTACTATAGTACGATTGCCACAAATAGGCCTTATTTAAAAAATCGAAGTTTACCCAGATGACCATTGAGCATATTGGTTGAATCCGCAATTGTGGGGGTTAGATACTTTTCGATGATGCCAGTAGTAACACAACAGGGTCTAGTATCAAGATACGTTTGAAATCCAGTTTTCTTAAGTAACCAGTTTAACCCTTAAAAAAAACTCCCGAAAAGATTGTAGTATGATATTTTGACTGGTACTTTTCAAGTAAATATTCGTTATTACAACATTTGTTATGCAATAGTTCCAGACCCACGAAACTAGACATGCTATTCTATAGGCCACCAATGTAAAATATGCGAGTTTTTTTTAAAGACTTCTTTTGATGGAAGTTAATGTTTTGCCACATCGGATAATCTTTCAATATCGGAAAGATGAATAGCGAGTATAGCCATATCGCTGATAAAAACTTAAAAACTTCGTTTACCAGGGGACTACAATGGACAAAAACTTCAAGCCAATCAAATCAATCATACTTTGCATGAAATAGAAGAAAATGTAATGACCAAACTTCTCATTGAAATATATATATATAAATAACGTCCTGTTCAGAACGGTGAGACGTTTGTGGATAACATTACAGTTTTGAATGTTTATATTATATACTAGCGGCTCGTCCCGACTTTGTCCGGGTTGAACAAAATATTATACCAATAAATTTCCAGTTGATAGCCAATAAATTGTAAATCTTTTTTTACCTTAATAATAACCTAAATAATACCTTAAATTAATTTTATGTTAGTTAATAATTAAAATAAATTTTTTAAAAGAAAAAGGCGTGCCGGAGAACGGCTAGGTTCAAACCGCTAGCGTCAGAGCAGAAGCCCACCGCGATAGCACCACGGTAAGGATCGTTGAAGACTTCGGCACAAAAAGCGGTAGAGGACAGTAGCGGTAACAATGGAGATTGTTAGGATTAAGCCCCTAACTTTATTTCTACTGATTAGATATACATAATATATATAGCCTATGTCCATCTGGAATACTGTACCTTTCAAACAGTGAAAGAATTTTTCAAATAGGTACAGTGGTTCTGAAGATTACCCTCCACGTACAAAATCGCTCTCTCTTTATATATAAGTACAGATATTCTTTCTTGCTTATTTAGCATTTTCTAATCATACCTTTTATATAGTAGCAGAGATATTTTTTTAAATATTTTATAACGATACGCAGTTTTTTTTTTTACTACACATACAATAAGTTTTATCAAAATCGTAAAGCATTTTTGTATTTTTAACATCAGTGCACAATTTTAAAAGCTTTTCATTGAACTAAAGGCAAAATACCATATTAATACTTAAAATTTTGGATGGCATTTAAGATGGGATAAACGCACTTGGATATACACAATTAAATGAACGGAATTAATTTTAAATCCACCATCACCTGATGAATTAAATACCCGAAAGGAAAGCAGCTTCCATCCGTGGTGTCACACTGACAGGCAGATGGTCGCAGGCGTATATTCTCCAGCTTTCTCAGAACTCTAAAGATATAATTTTGAAAACCCGAGTTCAAAACATATTAAGGTTCCAAAAATTTACACAATTTTACTGAGCGAAACATAACAGCACAGAAGACCAAATCTAAGAAATATATGTCAATGTCTTAAAAAAATGAACCGCCAAAGTTTAGTCGTGTACAAACTTTCATTTATCAAGATTCAACTTTTATAGAATAATTCCATAGAATAATAGTCACTTTCATAGTCTACTTTCACAGAATAATAGAATCAAGTCCATTCATTCCAAAAACCTGCTTTAGAGATAAATAATAAAACTCTGATACGATCAAAATCTTATTTACGGCCACAAAAGCAGACCTAGAATACATTACATAAATGGACTCCAGGTGGAAGGGAAAACATATGCATAATCGAATCGCATTCGAATCCCAGAAACAACCATAAAAAACAGCTTGATTTATCACCCAAAATACGTCCCACATTTTACATCCAGCGAGCGCCAGCTCCAACAAGAAAAAAGAACACACCGGCTACCATGTATTAATAATAGAGTAGTTTCCATGCAGCAATGACACAGTTCTGTCTGATCCCCGCAACGACCGTCGGTCATTCGTATTTGTCCAGTAGGGATGGCTTTCCAAAAAACACCTGAACCACCCTTCATGTAAATCGAATCATCCCAGCGCCCCCACTGCCCCGAAAAAATGTCTTTGGGGTAGGGGATGGGAAGGTATAATCAAATTCCATTTCTGAAATGAAATTACGGCCCGCCGCTAAGTGATATACAAATCCGAATGTACGAAAGGGGGGGAGGGGAGGATGACCACAGAGTTGTATGAATAATTCAGTAGAGGTGGGGGGAAAGGTGAGCGTTCAATTGACGTGGGGGGGGGGAGGTGTTCAGAAATTCTTTTCATTGATATTATTTTCAGTCATTTATGAGCCCGAATCAGGTTTTCATGCGAGGTGAGGAAACAAAGTGGGGTTACATCCACTGTCGGAGTGAAGCACAGTTTCGGTTTCGATTACACGCGATGTACGTAACAGCTTGGATATGGTAGTCTATTTCAGCATTCTTAAACAAAGAAAAGCTTTTAAATTGAACATTTTTATGGTTAGAGCTTACTATAGTAGTGGAAAAAATTCACTAACTTCGATGAAGTACAGTTTAGGTTAAGTTTTTAAAAAGAGTGGCTAAGAGAGCCCATTGCACACACACTCACACAAATTTACGTGTATAGTTGGACCTCTACATACGTAGGAAGCACGCCTACAGTATCATCACAAAATGAAAGAAAAACTAATATCAATACGTTCCTAAAACCTTACAACTGTAGATTGACCACATATAACATTCATAGAGAAGTAAATCAATGCACTCTACTGCAATATATTATTCCACCATTTGCACTTTAATAATTAAGAGTACCGATAATGTAGGCTAATATATAGGAGCAAAAGCACACGCAGAGAGATTGAAGGGAACAGTAACATTGAAAAGGCCATATTTAATCATGTACATAAAAAAACTTCCCTTTACATGTACTATAATAATAAAGAGTAGTAAAGAGTAAGATATTCATACGAAGTTGTTAGAGCCAGTGAAAAACAAATGTAACTGAGAACCACACATAAATGAAAATTAAAATATCTTCGAGTGATTTGGGTGAAAAACCATTCCCCTAATAGTTGCCGTGTTCTGTGTATGCCTCTGTCAAGTAACGCTTCCGGAGTGACCGCATCACAAATGTATCAGCCTATATTAATCTCACGTGCAAAAATACAATAATAAACAGAAATTAAAAACACCAAAATCGTTTGTTTAACAAATTTGTAGGTTAAGTTAATTGTTATTTAATGCACGTGTATACAGCTTTAAAATTCATGAAAATAAAAATAAAAATTCTGAAGCGCGATTGCAGCGCCTGCCTACCGGTTCCAGTTATTGAATGCACATGTATACATCATTAAAATTCATGAAAATAAAAAATTCTGAAACGCGATTGCAGCGTTGCCTAAATAGACTGCAAAAATTTTTTGCACGTGAGTAATTTGTATGATTTTTATATCTGATTTTCTTTAGTTTATATATTTTATTTTTGCTTAATATATTTATACATAGCATATTTATAGCATATTAGTTAGATTGTATACATAGCATATTACTTGTAGTTAGATTGTGCAAGTCGGATTGAAAAATCAGCGGTAACCATGCTTTTTTTTCCAAGAAGACTTTTTTAAAATTATGAACTCAGATTTTTACAACATTTTTAACTATAACATCGGATAGAAAAACAGCTAATATAAAGTAAAAATTTCTAATATTTCAACAAGGTTATGAACCTTTTTTTATTGGAACTGTTCAATTATTTACCGTCAAGTTTTGACGGGTATTATCTAGTATGGAAATAAAGGAGGGAATTAGTTATCCATGATGAAACAGATTGCATTGTAATCATTTTTCAAATTTATTAAATTTGGGGAATATTTTACATAAACTAATCTCCCTCTAAAATCATGAAAATTTTTTTTATATTTCTCTCTCAAATTTTTAAAGCAAACCTTAAACATATCTGACTATAATAAAATAAAAATTCTCTTTAACACTTCAGAATATAGTTCATTACTTATATAGATATTTTTTGGAGTGAACAGTGAAAATTTGATTGCGTCATAGGTTCTTCCAAGTATCTCCAAAAGTTTCAAGAATCTCCGATTTCATATGGTGATACTAAATTTAAAGAAACATTTGAGCGGGGATAAAGGAAAGTTAAAGAAAAACGACACCAGGTTTACAAGGTATTAAGTTCAAGCTTCAGTGAAGAATCCAATCCTTTCATAAGAGAGTCCTGAATAACAGCGTTAAAATGACTCAACGCTTGAAATGTTATCGAAAGCCAGGGCCGAATTTAGACTTGCTGCGGCCCTAAGCTATACAAACCCCAGAGGCCCCTTGCTGTTTTAAATTAAATCAGCTGGTGTCTGAGAAAATTCAAATATGTACGCCTTTTTTAATGTATGAAAATATATTGTCTTTTAATTTTTATTAAAAGATAAAAAAGGATGTGTTTACAAAGTCACAGAAATAATTATATAATTAAAGGGTTTTAAAAACGACAAATAAGGCTCATAGAACAGAAAGTTTTAAAGTAGGAAAATAAAAGGTAACAAATTAATATAACAACATAATTGGTAATATATGAAAACTTAATCTTTTATTCAGGTGAAAATTTAGTCTCGAACAATTTTACAATGTGCTTAAATTATTTTAATGTATTTTGTATATTTAAAATTATTTAGAAATTATCGTGATATGTCTGACTTTATTTGAGTGATTTTTATACGAGATATTTTTATATCAATTTATATATATATATATTTTTTTAATTTGAGGCCCCGGCAGATTGCGAGGCCCTAAGCTGTAGCTTTTTTAGCTTATACGTAAATCCGGCCCTGTCGATAACCACAGTATTTCATTATCGATTTTAAATAAAATCTCAATTTTGATACATGCAAACTGCGAAAGGACGAAAAGGGGTCCTAAAAACTGAAATCACCATTGCTTCGGAGATGGAGAGAAAAGGATTGGCACCTAAATGCCAAATAATGCAAACATGTTGTTCGCCATAGATACAAACACTTTTACTTGTCTCTGTAATTCCGTGAATGCGAGAAAAAAAGTGATACAAATTCAGAATTCGGGGTCTGAATTTTTTGGGGGGCCATTGTTTTGTCAGCACGTTTTGAAAAGGTTTTAGGAAGTATGAGAAATTTTCCTCGAGAGACAAGTTTTAGCTAACTAGAGTGACGGAATAAAGAAAGGATGACATTAAGGCCTTCTGCACACGGGGCAACTCAAAAGAAACTGATAACTGACTCGAATCACAAACCAGTCAGTGTTGAGTCGTAACCTATGTAATTGAATGGAGCCACGCACACGGCGCAACTGGTTACAAACCCGTCGACCGGGTTCGTAACCTACTACAGTAGTGTAGTAGAACATCATTTTACTCTGCTTTCATGCGTGATAAAGTCAATAACAGATCAAGCAAACGAAAAAAAAGAGGAATATTAACTATTAAAAAATATGGGTTTTCATGAACAGAATTCAATGGTTTGAATTGTATATAATAAGGAAGACTGTCACTCATAGTGATATAAGTTTTATTTTTAAAATTTCTTGGACTAAATACTACACATAAATTTAATAAATATTTCAGTAATATATTTTCTACCTTTGAA
>OU015493.1:98835471-99119340 GCA_907164885.2 Dolomedes plantarius
ATAGTACATCTGTTTGTAAAGTAGACTGTTTTGGGTTCACTTCCCAAACAGCCAAATTATAGACTATCAAAAAAAAAAAAGGGAAGAGTCTTTGTCGTTACGAAGTTTTGTATTATTACGCAGTACTGTCGCATTCACAAGGGGCATGAGGAAGAGCGATCACGCGTTTCTTTATTTAAGGCTTTATTTAAGGTTGTTCTAACCGTATTGTTTCGCTCCCCTCTATGTTAAGTTATGGAGAAAATGTGTCCAAGGATTACAGACCTGGGATTTAAAGATTTTTTTTAAAAAATGTTCTCCACAATAGAGAAAGAAATTTTGCACCATGGAGAATTTTTCTTTTAAATGCAAATAATATTTTAAAATTTAAATTATTCGGGGGAAGAAAATCTGGTATAATGTGTTTTAAACCCTCATCAATTCCTTTGGTGGACAAAATTTATGAAATGAATCCTGTCGCAAAGTGCAGAAAAGTTCAGGCTATCTGAAAATACCATTTTCATTGGATTATCAGCATTTATGTAGCTGTCAATAGAAGACGAATTTTCTCCATAGGTTAACATTGAGGTGAGAGAATTCAATAGGGTTAGTGCACAGCAGTCTTAAGACAGATGAAAACTGTCTTTAATTTTCATCTAATTTATTTTTAAATCTATCACTTTTTATTACCTTAACATACAAACGTGGCATTTATTCCATATTACTGATTAAGACTCATGTAAATACCACTCCCCCAAACGAAAGGACTAAATGCCTCTCTCGGTCTGACCCGAATCAAAAAAGAGAAAAATCTTTTGACTGCATCCGAAGAAAATGTGAAAGAGGCTGCTTTTCGCTAAATATTTACCGGGAAATATACACTAAATATTCACGTCTCAGATTGCAACAAGAGTATAATAGTTACGGAAAAGGAAAAATATTGCGATATTGCATTGTATAATAAACACCATCAAAACAAAAAAAGAAGGAAGTTTAGGTAAGAGGGAAAAAAAAAAAACACGGTCGAACTACGTCAAATGTCGCAACAGAAATGCGCATACTAGAGGATGATGGAGCAAATCGGGAAGAACTCTGAAATAAAAGTAAGGATGCAATTACAGAACTCGTGGTCTGGGAAAGAAAATAATGTTAATGCTTAGATTAACTAATGACAAGTTATTATGAACACGCAGTTTGTGCGTCACGTGAATGTCATATATTTATACTAGCTGAAAACCCGTACTTCGCTACGGAGTACATTCAGATTAAATACAACAGTCAATGTATGCAATTAATGCCAAAAAACAAAACAAAAACAAAAATAAAATTGTAACGGATACTTTTATAGACAAAATAATGTAGAAGAAAATATTCAAATTAAATCTAATAGAACATGCTAAAGAATACAGTACAGTTAATATAGTACAGTTTGAGGAACATTTCTTTTATTGTATTTTAATAGTTTTTTGGATATTCTTTTTGGATAATATTTTTTGTTCAATAGTCTGCCGCATTAGAAAAAAATTTTTTTTTGTCAATTTGTTTCGTTTTTATGCACGTGACGATAAATTAATATATATTTATAAAAAAATCATAACGGATATTTTTATAGACAAAATAATATAGAAGAAAATATTCAAATTAAATACAATGGTCAATGTGTGCAATCAATTTGTATGTTTGTTATCCATAAAACATACTATTTTGAATTAAATTCTTAAAAAACTTCCATCTCAGTTAGTCTAATGGTTAAATTTTATCTTTTACTGTATTTCAATATTTTTTTTTGTCAATTTACTTTGTTGTTATGCTCGCGGCTCAAAATTACTTTAAAGTATCACAAAAAGTAAAGAAACCATGTGATCAGCATTTAATAAATTAAATTCTAAAAATTAATCTTTAAAAAATTCACCAAAAATCCGAAAATAGAGGTAAAAATTCAAAAACGATTTCATTTTAAAGTAATTTTCATGATCTTTCTCGTGATATAAATTTTATAACCCATCAACTATTATTTTAAATGCAAACTTTAAAGAATGTTTCAAAAACAGCTTAAAAATTTCATTAAAAAAATATAAGGAACAGAGAAATTTTTCAAAAATCTCTCTTTTAGTGCACCCCTACACTATAAGAAGAATCGCCATGCAAAATTTCAGCCCTTTAGGTCCAGCGGTTTGGTCTGTGCATTGTATGTCAGTCAGTTACGGAACTGTTTTATATATATAGACTAAACTATGTGGCGTTTTTTTTTCTGTTTAGTACATTTATATTGATGAAAGTTGAGGCCGATAGAGATTTATTACTACCTACCTTTCAAGTACCACAGATCCGTGTTTTCCAGACTCTGTAATGCTACTTGCTGGTGTTGACTGAATTACAAAGGGAAAGGGTGGGGGATAAGTCATGTCGCGATGAAGCTAGGTGTGGGGTAGGGGGATTTATGAGGTATTACAACCCTATCTTTCATCTTCTATGTATATTAGAATTTTACTTGATTAGAGCAGCCATTTGAATACTATCCGGCACCGATTAAAGAATTGAATGAGTAAGTTTCTTATGCATGCCGGTCATCTTCTTTTACGCGCGAGCTGAACAGGGCAAGTTAAAGCTGCATCTGATAGGTAACAATTACTCATGCCCAACGCAGAGCTCACGAGACCGCAAGGCACTCGTAGTCTCTGAGGGTTCGATTATGAAGGCAGAAAGAAGACAAACCTTTTTGATGTTTGTACACCAGTTATAGGCTACCTCTAATACAAAGCCTTTACAGTGGTTGTGGATCAGTTATAATTTTTTTTTATAATGGTATCAATTGTAAATTTCTGAGAGGCTCAGGAATATTTTCTATATACTAGTAATCTAATTGCTGGCCGAATGGCTAGGGCGCTGGCATTAGGTTCCAGAGTCTGTGGGTTGGAGTTCCACTGTTGGCATGGTTGTTTGTAGACGTTCGCAATCGACTTTAAGCATTACGCCGCGGTCTGATTAATCCTCGTGTAGAAAAGATAACCGTGGCGATCTCAATCAACCAACCTAATCTAATTGCTAAAACTTTTCAAACTGAGAGCTAATCGTATGAATAGTCTATGTCCTAGAAAAAGCTATCCTCATTACTTAATTTGCAAGGCATTGAATATTGAAACATTTATTTCTTTCATTCTTATGTTTTACGGAAATGTAAAGTTTTTATCTTAGATTATTTTCAATTTTATTTTGAGTCTTTTTAATGTAAAGTGTTGAATTTTTTTTTGTTATTATTTTAAGTTCTCCCATCGCGTCATTTTGGGATGCAATTATGACAATGCGGATGAAAAAAATTACTCCAAAGACCAACGGATGCATTACTTGACGACTATTTTATTCCTTCGAAGGTACACCAGTGTGTTTTCAGTCTATATAAAGCTTCATTTTAAGAAAGAAATTTTATAGTATACACTTTTTTAATTTTCATGCAACTTTAAGAAGATATGCAGCGGTTTCTAAGGCCTTTAAAATAAACAGTTCATGACTTATGTGTTTCCAATATTTAATAAATTTTGAATGGAGATAGATAAAAACAAAAAGTTGAAAGATCTTCTAAGTTTGAAGTTCAAATTACTAAAGAAGTTCCCATTTTAATCAATGACTACATTGTGGGGATTTTGTGTTACTTCTCGAATTACAAAATGATGTCTAAAGGAAGCCACATATTTTTATATATTTATACAATATTTACATACACTCCCTTTATTTTTCTTAAAATTTTCTCATTATTTATTATCCCTCTATTTTTTCATTTTCACATTTTATTTACCCTCTTTTAAACCTTTTTCTATCTTGCCTTCGAACTCTGTCCATTTATGTCAGCCGACGATGGTCGAATGTCTAAGGCGATGGCAATCGGAACTCGAGTCTGTGGGTTCGAGTCCCACTCATGACATGGACATTTGTAGCCGTTCGGAATCGGCTCAGTAGGTCCCGGTCTAACGAGCCCTCGTGTAGCGAAAGTTGACCGTAGCGCTCCAAACCAAACCAAACTTTTTATGTCAACTCAAGATTTCGTTTTCCAGGCTTTTTCATCCTTTTGTTCTTCACTCTACTGACTTCAGTTTCTGCCTTTCGCTTTTTTTTTCTGTTTGTTGTCTTTCATGCGTGCTGACTCATATTTTCATCCATTATTTTTCCTTTCTCAGTTTTATCCTTCATAAAATGCTGCGCTTCAGTGGGCATCGTAGATCACCAATCCTTACGTTAAAAATGGTTACCTCTGAATATACAGTCTATTCAAAAAAAAAAAAAAAATCGCACCTAGAAGGAGTTGTCCGATTGCAACAAAAAATTGGTGGATGTGAAGAACATGCACCAAAAAAAAAAAACTATTAAAATTTCAGAACAAATGAAGGGTTTATTCCAGAGTTTGATCGTTACAAAGTGAGGAAGTCAATGCGGCGTTGGTTCATCTCTGCTGTCACCCGTAGTGATATAGACTGATAAAGTTCCCGGACGGTGTCCTTGCCAAATTGTCTCCAACTGTCGGACTAAATTGGTAACATTCCGGGATAGTTGCAATCGCCTTCTCATCACGTCCCAAATGTAATCTATAGGGGAGAGATCAAGCGACCTAGAGATCAAGGTTGGCAAAGAAGCGTTCGGCAAGCTTGAAGACAATTCATGGCAACACGTGCCGTACGCGGCCTGTCATTATCTTGTTGAAAAGTAAGTCCGGGGTCGCGCAAGAGGAAAGGCAACAAAACCGGTCGCAGAATGTAGTCTGATTACCGCTGTGCTATAAATGTGTCACTAATGACTACCAAAGGGGGTCCGGCTATCAAAATAAATGACACCCCAGACCATAACGCCTTGTTGGGGGCCTGTGTGGCGTGCGATAGTAAGGGCAGGATCCTCACGCTGCCCTGGACGTCTCCCGACACGTCTTCTGTGGTCGCCAGGACACAGTTGGAAACGGGACTCGTCACTAAAGACTATACGTCCCCAGTCAGCGCAGTTCCAAGTTGTTCGAGTTAAGCACCGCTGTAATCGGACTTGATGGTGTACAGGCGTGAGGGTAAGCTGCATAACGGTGGTTGCGAGAGTAGATTCCGCTTTCTCAGTCGTCTGTCAATGGTCATGTTGGACACACGTGTGCGGATCACACGTCGGATGGTTGACAACGACGAATCCAGTGCTGTGACAGCTGATCTGACAGTCGCTTTGTCTTACCGATCTGTTGTGGTCATAGGTCGACCGCTGCATTCCTGACGCTTAAATCTGCCGCTGTTGACCCACTCTTGCTAGCATCGTGTAATCGCTTAGACCCAGATATCAAGCGATTCTTCGATTTCCCCAACCATCTTCTTTCAATCCGATGACACGACCTCTTTCAAACTCTGAAATATGTTCAGAACGAGCAAGAATCCACCGGCGAAGTGACCATTCAGTCGACGTGAGATATCCGCAGTCGAAATGCAACAGAAATTTTGAACATCAAATCAAATCAAATCAAATTGAGTCTTTACAAGTGGAGTGCCTAGGTCTTGAAGACTTTATCTCCTCTAAGCAAGTTATATATATCAAGGTACGTGTGCTTAGTAGTCAAACATTTAAGAAAAGCTTCAGAGAAGCTTCAGGGAGAGTAGTGGTAACTACAGTGCATGGGCCGGGCCCTCCACTGTAGGATGATATAGCAATGCATAAAACTTCAATGATCAATAAAATACGAAAGTAAGAAGGAAAATAAGTGGGGAAAACAAAAAGCTTCGATAGTACAAGTAAAGCAAAAACATGGGGAAAAAAAGAGACTGAGCGAACAAAGAACAGGACTAACAATTAAAAGTTACGAGCAAGAATGGCACAGGGCCGTTTCTTGTTAGCTGGGTCAGCAGGGTCGTAATCGGCAAGATTTTTAATAAGATCATTTGGTAAATCTTTATGGAAGTTAATATCAAGATTTTGAAGATAATTTTGATTAGTGGGGAGATTTATCTCCCTATAAATGTTAACACTGCGAAAATACCATGGGGAATTAGTGATTTGTCGAATAGTCATGTTTTGAGCAACAGCCAGAATTTTAATGTTGGAATCTGCTGCATACGACCAAACTGGTCCAGCATATGTAAGTAAGGGTCTTGAAAGGGTCCGGAAAGATTTATAAATGAGCATTTTGTTACTAAAGTTCAATTTATTATTTCGGGCAATTAAGGGGTAAAGTTGTCTTTTAGCATTACTAAATTTATAACAATTATTAATTATATGTTGTTTCAAAGTGAGTTTTTTTTATCAAGGGTTAACTCTAGGTATTTAACAGTGTTTGACCAGGGGATAATGGTGGAACCAATTTTAATATTGCAGTTAGCATAGGTTTTATCGAATTTATGACTGAACATAGTGGCAATGCACTTATCCGAGTTAATTTTTATTTTTCATTTAACAAGCCAGGAAATAATAAGGGCAACGTGGTCATTAATAGCTTTGACTGCATATTTATGATTATGATTAGAGGCAAAAATAGCTGTGTCGTCTGCAAAAATAGCAATTTCAGTCTTTATGTACTGCGGAATGTCGTTAATGTAGATATTAAACAAGGTTGGACTAATAAGAGAACCTTGAGGAACCCCAGTAAAAATGGGACAGGGGTCGGATGAAGTATTATTGATTTTTACTTAAAAGGTACGATTACTTAAGTAGGAGAAGATAATTTTAATAAGCTGGGGGGGAGGAGTTGTAGTTGATAAGCTTATGGATGAGACCATCAATCCATATTCGGTCGAAAGCACGTGCTACATCCAGAGAAAGGTCAGCGGAGGACATTTTATTAATTTTAGCTTCGGTTAGGATCTCAGTGATACGGTAGGCCTGATGTGGAGCAGACAGAGATTTTCGAAAACCGAATTGATAGGGAAAAATGATGTTATTGGCTTCCAGATGTTTGTTGATTTCGAGGGCAAGAAATTTTTCAGTAATTTTGCTAATAGTGTTTAATAAACTTATAGGACGATAACTATCGGGCAAAAAAGGGGGTTCACCGGGTTTGTGAACTGGAACAATAATGGAATTTTTCCATTTAGGAGGGAAATACTCAAATTTAAAAAATAGAAATTATGAGAACGGTAATTTTGTAGATATAATGAGGAGGGAGATGCTTAAGCATAGTATGAGTGATACCATCATTTCCAGGGGACTTCCTTCTGGGGAGATTTTTAATAATATCTTTAACGCCAACAGGAACAATGTAAGGGGTGTGGCTATCGTGAGGCGTATTATTAAAGAGATCCAAATTAGTTTTGACAATGTTTTCAGTGCTGGAATTTTGAGGGGGGTTGGGAGCAAAATATTGAGAAAGAATTTTAGCAATAAGGTTACATTTTTCGAGTTCAGTGCTAGCATTAGAATTGGAATTGGGAATTTTAAGAGGGGGAATGGTAATAAATTGGTTTTTGAATCTTTTGGCCGCACGCCAAATAGAATTGTTTGTGGTGTCAAGAGAAGTAATAAACTGTTCCCAGTTAGAATTGGTTTTGTCTCTTAAGTAATATTTAAGGTCCTGCTGAGCGTTATTCCTTGTAGTTTTATTGATATCAGTTTTATTATGTTGCTAATTCTTACGCGCTTTGTTTTTGTTGTTTATCAGTAATTTTAAGTTAGGGTCAGTGTTAGATTTATCACTAGAGGGAATGATTTGGGTACTGTTAAATAGGCTAAAGTTAATATCATAAGTGATACTATTGACGAGATCGTCTATATCAGGGGTTCTCAACCTTTCAGGCTCTACGCCCCCCCCCCTTTGAACACTGATGCGAGGTTACGCCTCCCCACCACCACCACCATATGTGGTCAATACAAGTATAGTACAATCGGAATTTGAAACTGAAGTTGTTTATTAAATGAAAATATAGAATAAATAATTTCATACACAAAATTTATTACTACTCATATCTTAATTTGGAACATATTATTATTAGAACATATAAAATCAAAGAATTAAATACAGATCAAATATATTTGAGGTAATCAAGGATCTAGGTGAGGTTGGCATGTAATACCAGTCACTTTCACAACATTAATGAGGGGGCTGACACTATTTGTCCTTGACAAGTTTTTGAATATTAGGCTGTAACTGTGACAAAGCACACCTCAGGTCACTTTCAACATCCAGACGTACGAAAATTATCGTATTTTTACAATTACGAGAACTATCGTGTACGACAATTATTGTGTTCGTGTTCGTATGTCGAAAATACGTTACGGTTACATTGTGATCGCAAAATTGAGTACAATAAATGGCAGTTAGTTTTACTTTTTATTTTACTTTCTTTTTGACTCACGCCTCCCTTGAAATTCTTCTACGCCCCCCTAGGGGGGCCCGCCCCCCCAGGTTGAGAACCGCTGGTCTATATCATCAATACCATTAACAACAGGGTGGACAAAGGGTTTACTAGCGAGGAGGTTTTTTAATTTAGTCCAGTTAGAAAACCTTTTTCTGTTTAATATTAAGAGGATTATGATCAAGGGAGATTTTAAGTAACACAGGATTGTGGTCAGAGGACAGGTCGCAAATGGAGTCAATGTACAGATCATGAGGGATACCTTTAACAAGGGCAAAGTCCAAAATGCTATTTCTGGAAAAGGAAAAGTGGGTAGGGGTGGTAGGGGCAATAATATCGAAATTTGTATTAGCCGTGAAGTTATTAATGACCGCACCATAGGGATTAATGGGAGAATCAGGCCGTTCCACAGGGGATGGGTAGCATTTAAGTCACCGAAAATAATGGTATCATTATTGATATTATTAAGGTTTTTAAAATCTTCAAATCCATACAATTTTGACAGGGAGGAATGTAAGTAGAAAAGATGGTATACGGTGGGTGGTTCCGGAGACAGACGTTTATCGCAGTAGCGTTGATAACTGAGCGCGGGCAGTACAATATCATGGTGAGGGAGGGTCATTTTAATGGCGATCGCAGTACTTCTTATAGCGTGATCATTCTGAGTGGGGTCAACATAGTCGCTACGGTAAACAGTATAATTAGGAATTAGTAAAGAAAAGTTCGAGAGTCGCTCTTTATATACACCTACTGGATGCGCAGTTCTGATGCGCGGGAGCTCCCGCTATTCATTCATTGGACACCAAATTTTAATCCTTTACATGTTCGGTCGAAACATATTTGTATACGCAATTACTTTACAATCGGACAACTCCTACTTGGTGCGTCGATTTTTTTGTTATAAAGAGTATTTCTGATCACAGATTAGAAAAATTCGTAAGTTAGAGTTATGTTTAGGAAGGTTGACGTGGAGAAAGTAGTTTTAAAAATTTTTTAATTTTTTTCTAGTTAATTTTTGGAGGTTTATCATTGAATACTATCACTACAAAATTAAAATTTTTTATTGAGAATACTATATAAAAATTTTCTTTCAGAAACTAGCGCTTTGCATTTAAAGATCGATTTCCCCCCGCAGAAAACACAATTCAAAAAATGCATTTGCTAATCAGTAAGTAGAAAATAGTGAGTGTGCTAGATGCAACGGATGCGCGAACTCCTTAAAACCATACACGGAAACCACCAGCCTAATGCGACTGACAGTTTGAGCGTGGAAAACTGTATATGGATAGATATTCCGTTGTTGGATTAGCAGATAGATATGTGGATGTGCTGGAGAGCAAGGTAATATATGTATTACTTCGTTTTGTAAATAAATACGTGAAATTGTTAAGATTTGGTTTGGATTACTGGGCCTGAGAAGGTTATAAGAGTAAAATTTCCCATGCAGCTTAAATATTGAAGATCTGCATCAGTGGCACAAGATCGCAAAAGCGCAAGAAGAACGCGCTTGGGGCCTTCGATTGTCAGGGGCCTTCGTAAGTTTGCAGCTTCAAAAATAGATACTTCCTGCGAACCTCATGCGAGGACATCATCTTCATCTTGGCAACTGGCAATTCGTTGAACGACAAAAATCGTAGTATAAGCTTTTACTACCTAATAACTAATTAATAAAACTTCTTTTTCGATCGCGAGGAAATATCATATAATGAATAAAATTAATGAATACTTGTTACAACCAGAAGGCCTCCAACTAACGCTTGGGGACCTCCAATTTCTTCATCCGCCACTGATCTGCGGGGTCAATCAACCCGTTCGTTGCCTTACGGCTGCTGTGTACTAACCCTATTGGATTCGCTCACCTCAATGTAAACCTATGGAGAAAATGTGCCCAAGGATTGCCGACTTGGATTTCAAGATTTTTTTTAAAATTCTACTCAGTAATAGAAAAAGAAATTTTACACCTTGGGGTAATTTTCATTTTTTTAAAAGGGAAAATAAAGTTTTAAAATTAAAATTATTCGGGAAAAAATTAGTATAGTGTGTTTTAAACTATCATAAACTCCTTTGAAGGACGAAATTTATAAAATGAATCCTGTTGCAAGGTGCAGAAAAGTTCAGGCTATCTAAAAATACCATTTTATTGGATTATCAACATATATGGAGCTGTAAATAGTAGACAAATTTCCCCCATAGGTTAACATTGACGTGAGCGAATCCAATAGGGTAAGTACACAGCAGAGCTTTAATACAGCGAAATAATATCAATCACTGTCATGTCGAACTTCTGTAGCATTTTTACAATAATAATACAAATTTTCGCTCTGTTAGGAAAAAAAAAATCTCATGTCACACGCATTGATCAAAATATTAAATATCATTACTTTGAAGGCGTAATACAGTTTTATCTGTTTTTATCCAACCAGCCCTGTTTTCCCTTTGATTTACACATGTGAGGATCATCTAGGTATCACGCCAGACTTTTTCGCTTTAATAATGATATCAACGACTCATTACTCAAGCGATAACAGAGAACAAACAGTTCTTAAATAATTACCGCTCTGCTAGTTCAGGGACACCGTAAAGGTTTTACCCAGTATCCTTTGCAGTTGAATGGAGCCGCTGTGTATTGAAAGTCTGGAAAGAATGTGTTACACACAGTTCAGACTCTTAGTGAACAAAGAGTCTGCTTTTTTCCCCAGGAAATCATGACATTAAACAGTCACAGAAAGAAAGGATATGAGAAGAGAATTATCCAATATTTTTCAATCATCAACAGATTATGAACGCGTTGAATCTGGTAACAAAAACCATAGGCGTAGCGTGCTTCTAACTTTTTTTTTTTTTTTTAAGGTGGGGGCACGAATTGAATTCAGTTAGGGCCCTCCTCAGCGCACTGACTGCTGGACGGTCCTTAAAATATGAAATATTATGATTTTTTAAAGTTGAATAACAGTAGAATTGATGTTTGAGTAGTATTCAAAAGTTTTAGTTTATGATAGTTTAAAACACACTATACCATTTTTTCCCCGAATAAATTAAATTTTAAAACTTTATTTGCACTTTAAAAAAATTGAAAATTACCCCAAAGTGTAAAATTTCTTTCTCTATTACAATGAGAAAAATAAATATAATATAAATAAAATGAGAAAAAAGTATAGCACCAAATTATTGTTATGGATCATAACATTGTTAAAAACTATGTTAAGGCTAAAGGCATAATCGGAATCTTCAGTTTCACAGTTTAAAAAAGCGGGGGAAAAACAACTTTCGTAAAAGTTTTCTACAATTTTCCGATTTTAACTGAACTTCTATTAACGTTTTAATATATTTCTAGTTAGTTGGGGGGGGGGGGGGGGGGGCCCACGCTACACCTATGACGAAAACCGTTTCTGCGAGGAAAAAAAAATCCTTTTCTTTTTCGTTTCTTGCTTTAATTTCAGCTAGTGCCCATTAAAATTATGCAAATTTCTGCTATTTTAATCTAAATTATATGAATTACTTAAAGTTGTTTTGATTGGAAGCTTTATCTTTAGTAAATTAGTATATTTGTTGTTTTAAAAAACATTCTAGCACAATGAATGCTCTTTCGGCCAGAAAGATGTAGCTAAAATTGAATAAATCAAATATTTTACAGAAGGCATCGAGTAAGTATATCCCTTTCTTGTGGTAATCAATCTATTCGTTCTTTGGTTTATTCTAATAGAAAAGGACGTAGGCCCAAGTAATCTGACAATAATAGTTGCCAACTATATTTATTTCTATTATGTATGGATTGTCCTGATTAGTTTACGCATGATTGAATACTTTGAAGGTCGACCGCGATTAGTTTTTTGAATAATTGACATAATATAACACGTACTTGTGGACAAAGGTCATGACGAGTCATAGAAGGGAGGCTGGGAATAACAAAGAAATTACACTCAAAATTTTAGGTCCATAAATTAATGATTTCTTCGATTTAGGCAAACGCGGTAGTCACAATTTTGGTCTTTCTGTGGAGTTGCAGCTTCCAAATATCAATGCCTTCTTTTCTTTAACTATCGTAAATTTACGTTAGTATTAATTGTTGAATGAAATAATTCGTCATTTGAAACAAACCATATTCAACAGTTTCAAAGTGACTTACGTTTGAACAAAATGTGTGAGTGCACATGAGTTGTACGGACGTATGAATTGTTCCAATATTACTTTGAATGTAATATTTCCCTCGACCTTTCGCTATAAAATTCCCCTGTATTTTGTTAAATATGTAAAAAGTTGGTAAGATAAAAATGAAGAAAAATAGTTTAAATGTCATGTACGTAATTGACCATTAAAAAGTAAGTCAATTTATTTTTGAATGTAAATGTTATTCTGGGGCAAATTGAGAAAATTATCAAGTGCTTTCTCACATGGGTTCCTTTCCTTATTGTTGACGCCCGTCAATAACATACTAATAGCAATTCATAATGCAACCAAACTAAATCTTCCTTCAAGAAATGAAGGAAGATTTGGTTTGGTTTGGTTTGGAGCGTTACGGTCAACTTTTTGCTACTCGAGGGCTCATTAGACCGGGACCTACAGTTTAAAGCCGATTCCGAACGGCTACAGACATCCATGCCAACTGCGGGACTCGAACCCATAGGATCTGAACCGAATGCTAGCGCCCTAGCCATTCGGCCATCGACTGAATCTTGAAGGAAGAAGAAAGGTTGCTAAAAAAGGCACGTAAATTATTCCGGAAATTAAGGTAAATGTTATATCGAGACAAATTAAGACAAAGCAACAGGTGCTCAATAACATTTCCTTCGTTATTAGGGACATCCATGAGTAACAGATAAATAGCAATTCCTATAAATTGTTTACAGGAAGATGAGAATATTTCTCCGGTGACATGTAAAATTTCCACATCATTAAGTCGAGTGTGGCTGAAACAGAAATTTGTGGAAACGCTTGTTTTCAGGGTTTTAAATTGGATGATTTTTCCCTATTCGATCTTTACATATATTCTGCACGTTTCGAGTACATTAGGAACGTAGCTATATATAGCCCGTAATGGCATTGCTGTAATAAAGTTTGTGATTAATGTCGAAAACCATTTCAATTTGGTTTATAAGTGCGATATAAATCGGGAAAAGTTATGTTTACAGATATGGAAAACTATGCAAGGTTATCGCCTTTAATTATGGGCAAATATGATAGGTAATGTTCAGACCTGGATGCATAAACAAGATTTCGAGGCAGCAGCTGCTGGGCGTTCAATTCGGGAATAATTTACATATTTTTCCTAGAGAAAGTTAAGGTTTTCATTTGATTGGCGTCAAATCCACTCGTCTATCTTATACGTTGCGTATAAACATATGACAGAGCACTTTATATTTAATTTTCCCTACCTGGTGGATATCTGCATTTATTATTGGCATATTCTATACAGTAACCAAATTTTTCAGTTTGCACGTACGTTAAGATAAGACCTTGGGGAAAGATGATGCGAGATCACTTGAACTTTGTCGTAACATCTACTGTTTGTACGGGCATATGACTCAATTTGATAAGGACCCACCATGTTGTTAAAGATATTTCAAAATGAAATAAAAAAGAAATTAAAGTTGAAAACATAAGGACTCCCTCTATGAAAAAAATTCAGGACATTTCAATCAAAACTTATAGTATGTTTTGTGCATAACGCGAAATTAAAAAAAAATCCATTTGAGCATAAAATCCAAATAACAGCTACCATAAATCTTTGATCGCTGTCAAACATTTAAATAGCTTTGACTAAGCGTGTCAGTAAGCTTGGAACGGACTTAAAACAAAGTGTTTAGGATTTAATGCTACTGTAGAAGAGAAATTTCTATAGAAGCGCTTTAAGGGAGGAAGCATGTCTAGAAGGGTTAATTTTTTCTTCTTTTCAATCTCCATTAATTCATATTTATTTATGCTTTATTATTTTTAGCGAACTCAAAGAACTAATATATGAAATTGGTTTCATTGTGTTGTGCTTGAGTATTTGATAGGAAGAAAATCAAAGAACACAGGCTTGGAAAAATGTTTGACGAATTTAATTGTACAATACAAAATATGTGGACGGACCCATGACAAATTCATGTTTCAAGACACGAACATTTGACAAAGCAATATAAAAATATATATTAAGTATAGAAGGATCGAAAAATCGACCACTGTTTGGCATACATTACACAAAAGCTTAACATCACATCATCATATCAATTAAAAGAGATAATAATACAAACTGAGATGCACAGTGTTTGAGGAGCAAACCGCAACATCGCACTGGAATGAATGTTCACACAGGTAGAAATTTGACGTTTAATGTGCTTTATTTGTAGCATCACATGAATAATTATTTAATCGACACCAGTTACATCAGTAATGCATAACATTTTAAAATGGAGATATGCGTCCGGGAAAGGGCAAAACCGATACGATCAGAACACAATAAATACACAATAATATAGTTTTCCCAACGGAAACAGACTACTGGCAATAACACGAGTTCCACATCAGCAGTAATCCATCAGTTCCAAAGCTTTCCACACGATTCTAAACTTTATAAGGCAAATACCGACTTATCTTGTTACATGCATAAAACATTTGGAAATATCAGTCGTGTTCACATGAAAAGCAAGAATTAAAATTTATACTTAAAACGAATGATTACTAAATCTTTAAGAGTTACGAGCGGTAGGAGCTGAACAGGGCTGGATAATGCCGGTATGCCGTCTGCTGCGAACCAAAGCTTAAAGATCTAAACAAAACTTTTTCTCGGAGAGAAAATGTCACAAATTCTTAAGTATTTTTACAGAGCTGGGGAATTACCTTGGATACGAGCACAAGTTCAGGATCAAGTACAGTAAAACCTCGTTTACTTGGCCCTCGTTGATCTGGATCCGATTTGGAGACTTTTTTTATTATTTAATGTTCACATTAGATAATTTTTAACTATGATAGCAAGAACGTAGCTATAAGTACGTCAAATATTCGCTTTTTAGTTTGATTCAATGTACAGTTTCTGCATAGATTGTATAATGAATTATGGTAATTAAATGCTTTTTGTTGAGTTTTGTTCAATTTGTTTAATTTTGTTAAAAAACATAGTTTTTATCGTAATAAATGGCAAGTCTGCTTAGTTAAGGATTTTGTTTTCCTATTACCCATATTACCCGGATTTTCGATTGTCCCGATTGCCTATGGTCCCAGTTATTCCGGAAAAATGAGGTTTTACTGTATGTTTCAGCTTAATGCTTCAATACGACCCACTAAATCATTCAGAATATAGGATTTAATAATGCTAGATTTCTTGCCTCATTTGACAGATGCCTTTGCGTATTTTAGCTCTGAAAAGGCTTAACAGTTTGTCTTTTCAGCTGGGCCTTCAATGAATAGAATTTTTGATAATTTTACCTTTCATAAGCGAAATTTTATGCGTAATAAAAAGCTAGCACCATTGCTGGACTATTTCCCCGATATTTCCTTTTTTTTTTTTTAATCATCGCAGCCTTACGAAATATAACAAGAACCCCTTTTAAATGCCAGGTTATACGTATATTTTATTTTCAACCAACTCCTTCAGTCTCATTCATCCCGTTTTTCGTGTAGTATCCAAGCAGCGGTACTTCCCGCGTGACCTACAATGCAAAACGTGTACTCCAGTTTCATTGCACCCTGATAACGGATCTTTCGTTAAATTGACGACTGATGTTCAGATAAAGATAACAACTATACTTATACAGTCTCTTCGGTTAAAAATAGAATATTGTAAACAAGAGATAAGTAGAAAAATTCCGGAAAAAAAAAGAGTAGCATGTGAAAAAATTAAACGGATGTCTGTATTAGTTTTCATGTGAACAACACCGAGCAATACTTATACTACACACAAAACAGAAAATGACTGACGAGTTTTTAAAGAAAGTTTGGAATTTTTTTTGTTTGAAAAGGTAGGCTATTGGGGATACAAAGCTTATTAGGTCAAAAAAAAGTTTCTAAATAGATTCACAATATTGTCTTTATGCATACATATTTTTTATCTTTTAAGCCCTTATGATATTAACACATTGTTGACCGAGTAAACTCGTGTTTTTACACGCAAGTGTTGAAGACAATTTAGGATAAAGGAAAGTCATATTGGAGAAAATTTTGACCCACTGAACATTGCTTTAATTGAAAACTTCCGTTACAATGACTTTTGGTGAATAAGTTTCCGGTAAATCCTCGCATTTTATCATTTAAACTGTGAATTCCAGACCCCTCCTCCCCCCACATAAAGAAAACAGATTTTAGAAAATAAAAATGCCGTACTTTATTCCAAAATTTCAGTCTTTACCGGGTGACTTGCGTATATATTTAAATAAAATTACCGGTCAGCAATGTTTAAGCACACACAACATTAAAAATAAGATTTATCACAATCAACAAAATTAATTGCTGTACATTATCTTTTTTTCCATAGTAAATACTTCATTAAGAAGCTTAAAAATAGGCCTTTAAAATGACAACTAGGAGAAAAATTATTGCAAATTACTGCAGTCAAATATGTCAGTAAACTTTGCAACGAGCCAAAGAAAAAATGTTAAGAATAAACACGTAGAATAAAATTTCATTCGTAAGTCATAATTATAGACTGCTAGCTTGTAACTGCAATGGAGATAAATAGTTGTTAGAAATTCTGGCGTGAATTGATTTTACACATTACATGGTATTTGCTTATGCGTCAAGTTTTTACTCGTATATATTTTGATAAAACACAATCACAAATATACATACATATTAAATAATACTGTCGACGCAGGTTCAATCAAAATAATTATAAATAAAAAATCAAACCTTAAAAACAACAATAAATTAAAAAATCAAAATAATCAAAATTACTCAAAATAAATAAAAACAACCTCAGGCAGAATGTTAATGCTTTCATAGATAAACTGATGAAAAAAAACACCCCGGAAAATTAAAATTTTTTAACAGACAAATTTTAAAATCCGTTTTTCCTGTCTAATCACATTTAGTATGTAGAGCGGCGATACCCAAATCTTCTAATTCGAGCCAATTTGTTTTTTCTGCCATACAAACTTTATAGATCAGATAATTTTATTAATTCCAATCAGCAATAGCTATTAAAGGGTATGGTTATAAGTTTATTATATTTTAAACTATTGCCATACCTGTACTTCGTAAATGTTAACAGACAGTTGGCTCCTCTTTTTCATACATAGTTACGTATTGTTTTCTCAAATATATATAAATAATCTTCAACAGTTGTTATGGAAACTTTTAGAATCGATTCAAGGGTAACGGAAGGATGCCACTGTAAATACTTGTGATCAACCGCTGTGAGTGAAAATATTTCTTTCTATACAGAATAGATTCATACAATAAGCGTAAAATTAAAAAAAGGGTTTTGAACTGCTAATGAATAAATCCACGAATTTTTAAGGATCGGTGTGACTGTCCGATCGATAGAAGGTCTTAGCGCAAAGTTCAGAGAGTTTTTCAAGTAATCAACAGAATTATGATAGAAACCACCCCGATACTTTACTTTTCATTCATAAGAACAAATTTCTTCACTATTTTATCAATGAAAGATAAATTAATTTTGTAACTTTTTATAGTGTTATCTATGTTTTTTTAAGATAAGGTTCTTCAAGCCAGTGATAAATATTTTATTAAAAAATACCGAAATACATTGGAACTAACTTGTTTTTTCATTCAAATAATGTATTTATAACTTACCTTTAATTACGATAAATTTTGAGGTTAATAATAATAATAACAACAATAATAAAAAGCCCTTAACTAATAACAAAAAAACAAGTTCAAATTGTTTTCAAGGTTAACAAGTTTTGTTTAAATTGTTAACAAGTTTTCAGAAGGTAAAAAAGTATAATTTTTTGTTTAATCAACTTGAAATAGATAGAGGAACAGTAATTTTTTTAAAGAAACTTTTTTGACCGTATCACATTTAATACATAAATACAAAGAGAAATTTTATTTTAAATTCCTCTCTTTTCCCAAGACTGCACAAAATGAAGATAAGATCCCCCCATTCCCAGAAGAAACGAAAAATAAAGTTCCTTATCAAACGTGACATATATTTGAAAATACAATCAAGTATGCCTTAAACTTATGAGCTGTTTTATTTCATTAAAATAATTATGAATTCTGAGCCTTAGATAAAAATTAGCTACATTGATGAAAGGTTAAAAGTTGTTTACTGGGAAAATTCAGAGAGCAGGTAAACAGAATTAAGTTCATTTTGAAATTAGTAGTTTAAGGAAGTCGTATGTTTCGGATCCTGGATGTATTTATACGCTAATACTTGAAAAATGCTAGATACACAGTATCCTGATATGATAAACATTTAAGGTCAAGACGATGTTGCTGAAAACTTAGGAAAACGCAACTGATTAATATGAATTGGCTTTATAACAGCGAGAAAACAACTCACTGAATAAGGCATAATCGCGAAAAAATTACAAAGAACTCCAAATTATTAAGAATTCTTTTTTTTATAATTTAAATATTCTGGATGAGAAGATTGTAAAAACAGCTACAATTAAAAAATTATCCAGTAGTAATAAAAACACATATTTACGAAAATGAAAACATTTAAAAAAGTACAAGATGGACGCTCAACCGAACAAATTTTCTTTCACATGCAGAGTAACCTTTGTGTAGTTTTTCAGAAGTATCTTTGAAGGCTGACGTAAAGAAAAGTTTTATTACACATTTGCCTTTGCTTAGACATCAAATATTCACTATCAGAACAATTACCATGCCCAGAAACTTCCTAGTTAAGTGCAGTGAAACATTCGATGAATTTGCACAAGTCATTTTCAACAGAAAGTCCAGTTGAAAAATATGTTGATGCCAGCACGTGACTCTTGATGAAACTCCACCTCTCACTTGTAGACAGTGCTTGGCTGCAATAAAAGGGAACCGGATTACCAAAATATAAGACTGGGCAATGTTAAAAGATTAAAATATACATGTGAATAATTATCAACAAGTAATAAAATTCTCTTCAATAGAAACTCAAAAGGAACACGTGAAGAATAAATTAGATGTGTAACGGTCTCGACCGTGTAGAAAAGCGTCCTTTAACGGTGAGGTAGATTACCATGCCTTCCACTGGGAAAAAAAAATTAAACTATCTTCATTTCGTCGGTCTGTGAAGTGACTGTGTTCATTAAATGTGTGAGCCTAGCTCGATCGTTAAACATTTTGTTACAGAATACATAAATAGTTTTGTAAATAAGTTCCTTTTTCTCAAAATGTTAAGGCTGATGTGTACTAATCCTATTGGATTCGCTCACCTCAATGTTAATCTATGGAGAAAATGTGTCCAAGGATTGCCAACTTAGATTTAAAGATTTTTTTAAAAATTGCACTCCGTAACAGAGAAAGAAATTTTAACATTGGAACCCTTTCCGTTTTTTTAATGCAAATACTTTTAAATTTAAATTATTCGGGGGGAAATCAGGTCTAGTGTATCTTAAATGCTCCTAAATTCCTTTGGTGGACGAAATTTATAAAATGAGTCGTGTTACAAGGTGCAGAAAAGTTGTCTATCGGAAAATACTATTTTTATTGGTTTATCAGCATTTATATAGCTGTAACACATTTTCGCCATAAGTTAACATTGAGGTGAGCGAATCCAACAAGGTTAGTACACAGCAGAATTAAGTATCCTTCAAGCTCTTTCCAGGCTCTACTAAAGTTGTTTTATAGGTATACATAAAACTTCTCAATCCATACATTCTGTATTTGAGAAGCATTATTACAACTGGATTTAATTTGAGCATCGCACTAAAATACTAAGTATTAATTTTACTCTCCCAGTGACATAATACATTTTGTTCCTACTTTGTGTTCAGCATATTTATACATTTTATCGTAATATATTTCTCATAATTCACACTGCATTTATATTTTAATCCTTTTATATTTTTATATTACGATAAAATATCAACTGATGCATGTCATAAGTGCATACAATCTCTTAAGTGCATACAATTGGTAAGTAACCGCTGAGAGAAAGTAATTAAATTTTGGGTTTTAGGTTAAAATGACTTAATTGAAGTTTTTGTGTGATGTGTAGTGATGCTACAGTCAGGCCCTGATTTTCCATTAGGCCCAGTAGTCCCGGGCCTAGGGGCCCCCGAATGTTAGGGGCCCTCCAAAATTTTTATTTTAAAAGAGAAAATTCCAATTAAATTTTTTTTTTTATTTTACCTTTCCTTAAAACGATTTTTTTTAAAAATTTCCTTTCAAATTTGATTGATTGGTTCATCATATCTACAGTTATAAGTATAGTTCATCATATATATTTATAGTGTATATAAGGGATTAATAAGTTTTTCTGGTTGCATTGTATTGGTGTTATAATGGTAAAGTTAATATGTTCTATTGCTTTTTGTTATATGATAATGTTCTAGGCTTCTACGCTTCAAATAGCCAATTCTTGGTAAAATGGTACTTTCACATTAATTTTTTTTTTGTGTGTCAATTTTGGAAATTTTATGCGCACATCAGTGTTAGGGGGCCCCCTTCTCAATTTGTGCCTATAGTCCAGAATTTTCTAAATCGGGCCCTGGCTACAGTTTATGTACAACTTAACTATTTAGTCAAGGTAAAATTTACAATAGTTTCCCCAATTTTTCTACAGTGTTGTCCATTATTACAATTATTTTGGTAACGCCTCTTTAATTTTAACTTAATCTAGCGGGAATATAAAATTTCAAATGCAGGCACGGTGATGCAATGTGTCCATCTATTAATGGCTAGTTGACTGAAAATGGAAAGCTGTAGCTGTGTAATCAGCTGTTAGGATTTCAACTTCCTTTCAAGGCCGCCGGGAACCTTCGATAGAATCTTACCACATTCTCCCCTATCCTAACCCTGCCAATCTCTGTTTAGGATAATCACACTGTTTGAAGAATAAACTTTCAAAAAGTATTTCCCTAAATAAATACTGCTACAGTACATTGTGAATGAGACCCCAAAATAGGTATATTAAAACAGGAGTTTCCTATATCTGTGGGTCCCGAATCCCTTGGGGGTCGCCATGGTTTTGTTCAGTTGAAGAAACTTTTTATCGAACTTCCCCGGTAAAATTCGTCAATATTTTTTTACCACTAAACTGTAGGGCAGTGATATTTTGAAATTTAAAAAAATCTCATTCAAAGAGCAAGTTCAGTTCGTTGGAAATCTACGGCTCTTATTGAGTAGTAAATGAAAATCTTGGTTACTTACTACGTACAGTACACTAATTCTAACTATCAGTTTGTATTTCATCAGTCTATGTTTTCCTTTTGGGCACAGCTGTAGTTTTCCCAACGGAATACAGCAATTTTTGTTAAGGTAAGAGTTGTACAATTCTGAATCAATACGGTAGGTGCATTATTTTTTTATTTAGATTCTGTTCTGTTCTTGCCTTTTACTTACCTTTGACTAAGGGATGTTTCTTAATATTCTCCATTTCTTACAAAATTCATTTTTGTTAAATTAAACATTTGGTCGGCATTAAATTATAGAACATGCATTTTAGTGTTTTCCTTCATACATTAAAAGGCCTTTTCAAAGAAAATATGCATGAGGGAGGGGGGTTGCAGGATGCGTGGAAACCATTGAAAGGGGCCGCGACTCGTAAAAGTTTGGAAAACATTGCATTAAAACGATCGTTCGATCTTCCAAAGTTCATTATTTTAACAATGGGACCCATAACGATATCCCTTTTTCATTTTAATAATACGAGCAAAAAATTAAATTAGAGAAATGCAACAAAAAAATAAGAATCAAGATTTATAAAATACATGATGCAAAAACACAAAAATTTTCGTGTCTCAAAGATCGGAAGGAGTATTCTTTTTATATGAATCACAAACTTATTAAAGTTTATGGCTCAAACACTCAAATTTCTTGGTTTATAAACTTGAATTTGATCGAACATCTTGGTAACGAATATCTTCTTTTTTGAAAATGAATTTTGAAAATTTAGAGTTCATTGAAATGAATATCGATGTAGGTTTATATGTGTGACCAAGTAGGAGAGAGAGAGAGTGAGAGACATAATCAAAGGAAGGCCCTGTGAATTCGAATCTCTCATACGTTATCTCAGTTGAATTACTCAAAAACGACCCTGTGGGTTACGGCATTGCCTAAAAAAGTCAGGGCGATAAGGCGTTGAGTGAAGCGAGAAGGGACCGTTGAATACCTTTGCCTTCACGCGTCCAGGTGTTCGTTCCTGCTGTCTATCGAGTCGATGGTGTCGCTGGAGGAACTGTGGGCCAGGTCAGAGTACTCGTCCAGCTGCTTCTGCTTCTTGCGCACGTTCCAGTGCAGGCACTCGGCCAGGCTCTCGAACCAGTCGGTGATCTGGTCTTGGGCGCAGATCGAAGGGATCGGGTAGATGGACATCGTCACGCGAAGGCTGGAAGAAAACAAACAGAGCGTGAGACCCGATCTCGGTCAGCCCTTTTGAGGCACTTTTCGTGGACCATGACAGGCAGCTCTTCCTGACCTCCGGAACATTGAAATGAGGAGGATTCTTGCTTCGATAATTAAGTAATAACATTTTTTATGCCGGAGAGCGGGCTTGCGTGACAAGAACAAAATGTAAATCACAAAAAGGTTCGGGTTATATAATGTCCGACTATCAAGATCAATGAACCATGTTCTTGGGCATTCACAGAATGAATATATTTTAGAGCACTTCCTTACGGGCAGGGTCAGAAAGTTAATAAGGTCACTCTCCCATTAACGCAAAGAAAATTTTAAACACTTTCCCCTTTAAGATTTAATCGCACTCAAAGCTCTAGCAGGCTTTAATTCAACATAGACTTGAAAGAAGTTTTAACAACAGGAAACTTGAAGCACTTGTTTTAAATCTGCAAAATATTTTTAACAATTACATAACATACCTGTAGCAGGAGAGGGATGACTTATAAATGCTCCTAATATCAAAATTAGTCATCAACATGTGTAAATACCTGCAGCATTATTTTTTTAAAGATGCTAAGGAATGGGGAGGTAGAAAGCAGCAAAACAAAACTAGTAAACTTGTGCATAAACTCCCGTTAATAAACATAGTGGAATCTGCATTTTATAAAACAGGAAACACCCAAATTAAAACAATAAGTCTGCCAACAGTACTTTGTTTTTGAGAGTGGGGGGAGAGCATGCGAAAGAACAAGTTAATAGGTTATTCGAAAATTTAAAAAAAAAAAAAGGAACACAACAAAGACACTGCCATGAAAATATTAAGTTTGAAGATAATTTATTGGTGTTTGTGTGAGTGTATATACATCGGCTCATTAAAAATATTATAAATGTGCAAAAATGTTAAGATTTTCAGTTTTTTAATCGTATGGATGAAAAGCGTTGACCCTAACACGAACGGTCATTTATCGTACGTATTTAGGATGCTGCATACTTTGGGGAGGTTTTGATAATTTTTTAGGAAAACAAAAATATATTGAAAACTTACGTCTAGACATATTCCTATTCCTTCGCATGAAAACGTAAGTGAAGTTAAAAGCTTAAAAGATCGATTTGTTGAATACTACAGTAATTTTTACAGACAGACATTTGCGACGAGACCCCACACATTTAGACCATTTAGAAACATCTGATTTCCTGCGACCAAGGAAAAGAATTTGGACTCAAACTTTACCCCACATTATGGGGGGAGAAAGAGCAGCAAACAAATGAACTTTCTAACCTCAGCCTAGAATGTGGATAAAAGTTTGAAGAATTTCCCTTACATCTTTTTCCAGTGGGAGCATAACTGATGTACTATTGCAGTTTGTGTTAATTGTTAATGCTGCTGTGTGCTAACCCTATTGGATTCGCTCACCTCAATGTTAACTTATGGAGAAAATGAGTCCAGGGATTTCCGACTTAGATTTAAAGATTTTTTTTTTAAAATTGAACTTCCTAACAGAGAAAGAAATTTCACACCTTGGGACATTTTTGGTTTTTTAAAAATGCAAATAATATTTTAAAATTTAAATTTTTTGGTGAAAAAAATCTGGTCTAGCGTGTTTTAAACGCTTCTAAATTCCTTTGTTGGACGAAATTTATAAATTTAATCCTGTTGTAAGGTGTAAAACAGTTCGGGCAATCTGAAAATATTTTTATTTGGATTATCAGCATTTATGTAGCTATAAATAGCAGACACATTCTCTCCATAGATTAACATTGAGGTGAGCGAATCCAATAGGGTTAGTACACAGCAGCCTTAAGTATCGCAAATATTACATGGATGGCTGTCACCGATGGAGCGGGGCTGATAGAATGAATTATTGTAAGTATTAAATGAAAAAAAAAAAAGATATCTAAAATATCTACCGTTGCAAATATCCTTTTCTTTTCTCAGCCAGTTTCAGCCAAGAGATTACTCATAATTACTTTAAAGATTGCATTTGGTGACTATTTCTTAAGGTAATCGGGAGAAATCTTCTGAATAATAAAGAGTATTCTTTTAAAACTAAAAGAAATTGCTTCTTTTGGGCATTTCAAGAGCTCTATCAAAGTAATATATCGTCATAGCACTGAAATAGTTAAATATAATTCTCTGATAGTATTTTTTTAAAAATTAACTTGTTAAGAGAGCAATAAAAATGAGTCTTCATTTCGAGGGTTACTGATATATACAGGTTTGAACAGCTTAATGTAAATGAAATTTTTAGCTAAAAGTAAAAATATCGTACCTGTCTCCATGTCTAAGCTCCTGCCTATTTCGGCCGTCGAAAGATACCCATGCTAGATTTCTAGACTCGGGTGACACCATTATCTGAGAAAGAAAAAAAAGTTTCAGTATCATTTTTGTTATAACTTTATGGCCATATATTTAAAACCATGCTTGAACACAGTATTCCAGTAAAAGAAATAAGATGAACGTAACATTATCAGCTTTTATTCAGTTATGTACCACATATTGTAATCCAGAGCTTTTCAAATTTTGTCAAGCAATACAACACCCTCAACTTTCTTTTTTCTTGCGGTATTCATACTTCTTTATATACATCGTACAAACGTGTGTAACTCCTTTGCTTTAATGATTTCATGCAAGTATTTTAACCTTATCGCCAAAAAATAAAAACCGAGCAAATTGTCAAACAGGAGCACACAACCTCTTAATATCCACAATAAAAAATAAAGTGATAACTAGTTTTGAATTTATTAACAGTTCTTTGTCAGACTGAGGAACATTAGGTTCAATGAAAGACGAAATCACAAGAATTGTCACTATGAATATTTAATGGTTACTTTTTAAAAAGTTTGTTTTCTATTTATACTCTCAATTTCAGCTATAAAACCTGCAATTTCCCAAGCTTTATAACAAAATGAGAAATAAATTAAATTTTTTGACATCTAGTTGTAAGTTGAGCATGAATTTGCGGTCAGCCATGTATCAATCACGACTCATTTATGCATTTTATATTCCCAACTATCTGCGGAGGGCTCAAGATGTTATTAAAAAGGGATCTACCTACAAAACCCAACCATTTCTGATTACGTCTCTGACCCACGGGAAATCAGCAAGAGGCCCGTAGAAAATATTTCCTCGACGCATATACATAGAGTCAGATCCTTACGTTAAGGACGGGTATTTAATTTATGATATCACTTTTCTAGCGAGCAATAACCTAGTAGAAAAAAAAATATGCAATCCTTTCCCCCTGTTGTACAGAAAACAGCACCTTCAAATTTTATCCCCATTTCAAATCTCTTCCATTTATATGCAGTATGGAGGAATAGTGGGAGTTTGAAACACGGATATGTAGCACAATCGCCTGATGTGAGAAAGCCAGATGTGTGCTACCCACCTTGAGTTCGACGCCGGCGGGCACAACAATGGGCCTGAAGGAGAGGGAGTGAGGGCAGATGGGGGTGATCATGATGGCTGGCACACTTGGATGAATCATGGAGGCACCTGCTGCTACTGCGTACGCCGTGCTTCCCGTCGGGGTGGAGACGATCAGACCTGCAAGCAGAAGGCACCCTAATCAGTTATGTCATTATTAATTCACAATCGCTTCAGTATATGATTATGTGATATGCAAGATCTTTCTATCATTCGCATATACACTTGTGGTGGGTTCAGAGTTAAACAAAACCAAGTCCAATTTTTGGTCATTTCGCAATAATACTGTCATGATGCAGTTAAAAACCTCATATTTTTCAAAGCAATAGTGAACAAAGTCCGTAGTACAAATTTTATGTAATAGAAGCAGAAACAGCAAACAAAAGTCAATGGTTAATTAAGTTAAAAGTTAATGGTATACAGTTGTTCAACTTAAAGATCAGTTTTCTCAAATTTGACTTGCGTGGACTTGGTTTACTTTAACTCTGAACCCTCCATATCTACAGTTGCTTATGTTGTATGTATGTCATAAAATTGAAGTTCCTACCTGGTTACAGGGCTGCCGTCAACTGAGCCAGGGCTTGGGGCAGAATAATACAGCGGGCCCCCTCTCCACTCAATATTTGAACATTTTATACATTTTTTTAGTCAACTCTTATTTTAACCGGGTCCCCCGGAAGCTCGGTTATCCAGTATTTTGTCCCCCCTGCCCCAGTCTGACGGCGGACCTGCCTGGTTAACACACATAATTATAGGCCAGTCAAAATTACGTTTTAGCACCGGTAGAAATAGATTTATAGAGTTAAGTTCAATATAAGGGCGAATTAGAAGTAAACCACCCAAGATTCCAGGTACGTAATAAACGAGTCCAAGTTTTATTCTTTTAATTGTGGAAGTTCTAACCCAACTTTTCAACGTAAAAATGCAATCTGTCGTCAATAACGCCCTTTACACGTACGCTCTTTCCCGCGTGAAACCACAATCCCGCGCGATTGAGTGCACGCGTGAAGGTCTCGGAGAGGAAGGGAAAGCTACTTTGGAGCGTACTGCAAGTTTTCCGCGCGCAATCTCGTACGCTCAAAGCACTCGCGAAAGAGCGTACGTGTAAAGGGCGCTATTCGCTATAAAGGAAAATATATAGCATGTAACCGAGTGTGTAGCATTTAGGGATATCAAATGCCGAATGATGTGCAAATAAAAAGAAAAATTAAGAGTTAAAAAAAATTTAAAATGTGTCTGGAGAAAAAAATCAAAAATCTAGAACTCCTGCCCCCAAAATGCTCTAAACTGCTCACATATCTTACACAATAGAAATTCTAGATCCAAAAACCGAAAGCGTACAGTATGAGTTTGCAATGTATTATAAGTCTGGAAGTAAACATTCGATAAAATATATCTAATATTTTAAAGTAAAAAGAACAAGAAAAATTTTTTCCAGCAAATGAAAGTTTCATATTTCACCTGTTCTCATAATTTTTTTGAAAAACTTAAATTGAAAAAAAAATTTTCAGTCTATTGCGAATATGAATATATATATATATATATATATATATATATATATATATATATATATATATATATATATATATATATATATATATATATATATATATATATATACACTCATGGACAAAAAAAATTAGCGCACCAAGAAGGAGTCGTCAAAATGAAACGAAATTTTACATACGTAATGACTACTTTGATATAAGTAAATGATAAGAAAATCAAAGAAAAAGGATAATTTATTTCAGAGAAAAAGGCAAAAGAACGGAGGAGTTAATACTCCGTTGGACCCCCTCTAGCGCGAATGCACGATGCGATACGATGGGCATTGAGTCATACAAGTTCTGTATGATGTCTTGAGACATTTCGTTTCATATTTGCTGTAACATTGCCTCTAGTTCGTTCAAACTCGTGGGATGCCCAACTCGTCGTCCCAAATGATCCCAGATATGCTCGATTGGAGACAAATCTGGGGATCGGGCAGGCCAAGGAAGGGTAGTAACAGTGCGGAGACAGTCTTGTGACACCCTTGCCGTATGAGGCCGAGCATTGTCTTGTTGAAAAATGGCTCCTGGGAGCCGTTGCATGAGTGGCAACACATGTGGTTGCAGGATTTCATGAACATACCGCTGGGCTGTCATGGTGCCACGGAACAATACTAGGGGTGACCGTGTATTGTAGGCAATGGCACCCCATACCATCACACCAGCTGTGGGAGCGATGTGTCGCTGTACAGCAAAGGCAGGATTGAAGGGGTCACCACGGGCTCTCCACACACGAACACGATTGTCATCACTGCCGAGATTGAATCTGGATTCGTCGCTAAAGACGACCTGGTTCCATTCCGCTGCAGTCCAGTTTCCTCGTGCGTGGCAAAACTCCAAACGGGGGCGTCGATGGGTGGGCGTCAAGGGCAGCACACGTAATGGGCGCCGCGATACCAACTGTCCTTCAGCCAGGCGCCTTCGTATGGTTCGAGAAGACACAGGGGCCCGTAGTGAAGGTGCTACCTGTGCCTGGATGGCGGCCGATGAAGCAGTTGGCTGTACGCGTGCATTTCTTACGATGTGGCGGTCTTCTCGACGACTGGTCTGTCGAGGGCGTCCTGAGCCTGGTCTTCGTGTACATGACATCTCTCGGGTCCACTGGTCCCAACACCTCCTCACAACACAATCAGAGCGGCCTAATTGACGAGCTACTCGCCTAGCTGACCACCCAGCTTCCATCATCCCGACGATTCTCCCCCTCTCAAACTGCGACAACTGCTTATATTGTCTTCGAACACGGCGTAATGACATGTCTATCTCAGCTCTTCCTTTGTAAATGATTCAGCACACTCGAACAATCTTTGGTTACCTGTTTTATACTCCACAGAGTACGATGTTCAACGCCCTCTACCGGCTATACGTAATGTGCAATCACGCTGTATTTCTAATCATTTGCATATCTCCCCGACATGTACCTTCATTGCAAGTTTCGTTACGATCCCGCAATTATTTCTTGGTGCGCTAATTTTTTTGTCCATGAGTGTATATAAATATATATATATATATATATACACACACACACACAGTGGAATCTCCATAGATCGCTCCCCGAATCATCGTTTTCCCGTATGTGTCGTTTATTTCACTCAGTCCCGATGATCATATTTCTTTGCTATGTTCCCGCATCTTTCTTTTTCTCGCATTTATCGTTCATTTCTGCCGGTCCCTTGAAAAACGATAGATCGAGATTCAACTATATATATACAGGGTGTCCATAATTAAAGTCCTATTTTCAAAAGGCTGCAAAAAATGAACCACTGGTCAGAATGACTTCAAATTTGAACTGAATATACTGGAAGAAGGGGGAAACGATTTGGTATAATAAAAAAAGTTTCAAAATGTTATCTATTGATACATTTTGGAACTTTTTTTTATTATGCCAAATCGTTTCCCCCTTCTTCCAGTATATTCAGTTCAAATTTGAAGTCATTCTGACCAGTGTTTCTTTTTTTGCAGCCTTTTGAAAGTGGGACTTTAATTATGGACACCCTGTAAAAATAAATAAATACATATATATATATATATATATATATATATATATATATATATATATATATATATATATATATATATATATATATATATATATATATATATATATATATATATATATATATATATATATGTATTTATATATACACACACACACACGCACACACATATATATATATATATATTACCAAAAGACTTTATAACAGGATGAGTAACACCACTATGCAAATGAATCCATTTGCAAAAGAAATAGCTCGCTTTAAGCTTTATTTGTTTCATTCTCAAATTCGTAGTGACTTATTGAAACAGATTGCCTATCGCAACTTACCATCCCCCTGCACGGTAGTGATATGTTTTCCATCCAGGTACAAATCGATGTTTGACAAGTATGGAGAAGGCCCTCTGTCTACAACAACTTCGTTGAGAACCTGAATAAAATAAAAATACTTAAATGATCCGAACAATAATTTTGAGAAAAATAATTACAGCGCAAATTATCCTTACATTGATATCAAGTAGATAACGTCTGACACAGTTTTTAGAGCCCAAAAATTTTCCCATGACAATTATTGAAACAAAATATTGCTATGCACTGGATCTTAGTATCATTCTACACTGACATGAATCTCCAGGCATGAACTAGTACGTTATAATCCTATTTTAATTAGAAAGCTCCACTAAGAAAATTTTCCCCTAGTCCCGTGTTGGCTCTCGACACATTCGTACCGCATTTTGGAAGCAGGAGGTCGCAACGACCTGCTGCTTGGGACCAAGATTCGAGTACGGGTCTTAACTTCAAGGGCAGTTTCTTTATTCTTCAGTATAAATTCTCGTTGATGTAAGGAACTCTCATTATTTTAATTCCATTTTCTTCCCCTATGACCTTTGTTTTTTCGACCAATGAAACAGCACGTTTGGGCCTGTTCATACTTCTTTTAGTTTACTTTTTACAACAATGCTCCAATTTCTAAATTTTTTCCCCATGGATTATACTTCTAAAGGCTATTATAGCGCTCTCAAATGGTTGGATGTCACTGTTAATTACTGGTAGCTCCAAACCGCGAGGCCGGTAGTTTATCAACTGAACTGTTCCGGCAATGTGAAAAACATCTATTTTTAGAATTCCATTCCTCACAAATTTGCGTAGAAAATTAAACCGAATAAAAAGTATTTATCTTTTCTATTAAGGTGCCGAGGAAGGAAGAAATTTTCATACGCATTTCGTAATAAAGATCATTATGCGTATAAAAGATACTTGAACAATTTGGAAAAATTTTAATATAAGCATAGTCGTAATTTTGACATCTGTTTGTCCAGTTACTCTGTTTACATAATTTTTTCCCCATTGAGCATCGGAAGGTTTTAATTTTTTTTTCACGATTTATAAAAGTTTTATTCATAAAATTTTTTAAATCACTTAAAAGGGAAATACGTTTTACATGGTAATTTTTACTACTGGGTAAATGTTTTCAGAATTTTTAACTCTAAATTAAAACTTCCGAAGACAGTGTAGTGAAAATAGACCAGAGGAACGCTGTACAAAATTTCCTAGAGATAACTTGCAAGGAATTTTAGGCATATCCTTTTTAAGAGTGACGGTTCTTTAAAATTCCATTCCGGGATAAATGCACTTAAAAATACAGATTGCAACAGGGTGAGCATAAACAGTATAGCATAAAAATGCCTTGTAATCACGTGAGGTGTTTGTTATCTTATCCCAAAAGTTATATCCTATGCTTTTAGCAATAAATAATTTTTTTAAATGGGCAATTTTACATAACATAGTCCCACAAAAACATCCATTGGATTAGAATACATAATGAACACTATCAAGCGATAACCTCTGTAAAAATTTAACACTACCTTACAACCTTCACTTACAAATAAAGCGTAAGATTAATAAGTTTCATTTCGCACTAGTTATATAGTCAAAGCGATCTTCTGAACAATATTTATTTTTTCATGTTTTAGTTAACACTGCCACTGTGATAAAAACTGGAAGTATATTTTATTTTTATGTCATTTCGTACACGAAAAGTTCTCCCATGGAAAAATAATTGCTGTAAATCAAATATAAAATTAAATAAAGATTGATTGCTCCAGCAGGGGGAATGAAGCATGTCCTATAGGAGGGCAGAGTTGACATTGGCCAGCCACTAATTAAATTTTCTGCGTATAAATATATTGATAAATTTTTCTTCCAATTTCTTGTCACTTATGTCCCTGTTAGCAGTTTAGTATCCTTCTTCAGGGTGAGCGATATTGCCAGTTATAGAAGGATGCGTTTAATATCCACAATTTTACAAAGAGACATTGAAAAAGATAATTTGTCTCTCAATGAAGTGAAGCTTAAAAAGCCCTGAGGATCTTATACTCTAACTTAGCATGATTTTTAGAGCCAGTTATCAGTAAAGAGTGCATTTCTAATCAAAAACCAGATAGATTTTTTTCTGTTTAACGTCCTCATTACCGAATGAGCTTCTGGTTGACTTCGATTCTGTGCGAATACATTACAAACCGATAGGTTGTACAATTTAATTATAAACCATTTAAAATTACACATAGCACGATGATAATCCATAAGGGAGATCATTGACTTAAGTGCAGTATTTCTTAGGCATTAATCATTTGTTTGGTGAGACATACAAAAATTTATATATTTTAGAGGCTTTCACCTCTAACATAGCATATGTTCTCCACAAGCAACTAGTGAGTACCAATAAGATGTAACTGTACTAAGGCTAATGTGCACTAACCCTATTGGATTCGTTCACCTCAATGTTAACCTATGGAGAAAATGTCTCTACTATTTACAGCTACATAAATGCTGATAATCGAATAAAAATGGTATTTTCAGATAGTCTGAACTTTTCTGCACCTTGAAACAAGATTCATTTTACAAATTTTGTGCACCAATTTAGCAGCGTTTAAAACACACTATACCAGATTTTTCCCCGAATTATAAATTTTAAAATATTGTTTGCATTTTTTGGAAACACGAAAAATGCCCCAAGGTGTCAAATTTCTTTCTCTATTAAGGAGTACAATTTTTAAAAATAAATCTTTCAATCCAAGTCGGCAATCCGGGGACACATTTTTTCCCCAGGTTAACATTGAGATGAGCGAATCCAATAGGGTTAGTGCACAGCAGCCTTAACATTCGAAAAGGTATTTTTTTTTTCACCTCTATTTCAATAAATCTTTAATAAGATTGAGATATATATATATATATATATATATATATATATATATATATATATATATATATATATATATATATATATATATATAGAGAGAGAGAGAGAGAGAGAGAGAGAGAGATCGTGTTCATATGACTGAATAATCATCAAAACCTTAATGTAGTATAGATTAATAGTTATTAAGTTTGCGGGTTATACAGAGGATTGAAAATGTCGTTTGGGAATGAGTCATAATTAAACAAGTTCAATTACTTATGTCGGTAATCCTTTCTGATGACTGACTGATAATTAAAAATTTCCAAACGAATATATATCATACGTAATGACATCCTGATTAGTATAAATTAAAGAAGAGGGGAAAAGGACTCGTGATAATTAGGGCGACAATCAGGATTTTTCATTTGATGTCGAAAATCATTTAATTCCGGGAAAGTTTCTTAAAGTAATTTCTTCCCAAGGAGTTCAAAGGACATTCAAAAGAGGTATCTGCACTAAACTATTCTTATGTATAAAAGCAAAATGTTGGGAAAATCAGATGAAAATCTAGCTACATATCTGGATGAGAACTATTCCACTTTTTCCCCCTGTATATATGCCCACAAGTAGTCACATACTGGTGAGTTATTTTGACTATCTGAAATGGATCACTTCTCTGTCGAAATATGTATCTAGTCTAGTTTATTTGATAAGCACAACATTTTCAGGGAAGTATTTTTTCTCCTTTTATATCACAGATTGCAAGTATCGATCACCAATCAGACAATGTTTGTTACCATACCAGAAAGCTTGTGTGTGGTTTGTTGCTTTTGTCTCCCAGCTCGTTCTTCCTGACTATAATGCACCGGAGTCGACTCCGTAACGTCAAGGCCGCGTGACCTAAAGGGAGAAAGAAGAGACATTTGATGAACCATCCGCAGGAAACCATGGAACAAGGGCGGATGCCGAAAGGATGAGCAGCTTCCTGCACCCAGAGGTCATTTCCTGAGGGATCAGAAGATGCAACTCCTTACGTAAGACGGATTTGGAATAATGAAAAAGAGTACACCGTGAAATGTACCGGATTTGTTACCTAATACCTTAGTAGAGAAAAAAAACACTAGAAAAATCAAGGAATTTTTCCTAGCCATTGACTACACGATCACGCAGCATATGATCGAAGCTTTCGTTTTGAGCCAAATTTAAACTTACACTCTTTATTTAAGGAGAATCAGCAGTGAAAATTCTCAAAGCGGTGTTTGTATCCGTATAAGCGCGTGTTTGTGAAGGAAACTTAGTATATCAGCGTCACATTCTAGGGAATTAAACGCTATCACTCGAGTAGGCGAATAGCCATACTTAAGAAATACATCTCATATAAGAGGTATAAACCTTCTTTTAATGCTTTACGGTACATGTATACTGGTTCATGTATGCATGTAGTGAAATGGTAACCTCCCTTTAAGGGGACTCATGACTCTTAAGTCGAGGAAATAAGACATATTTTCATACTTTTTGACTCTTATTGTAATTATTTCAATTTACTTGTAATTATTTCAATTTAATCCCAATTTTTCCAAATTTTATGTATATGATAAATTGATATATTTATTTTAATAAACAAATTTTCAACTCTCAAAATAATTTTAAATAATTTTTATTAAACGCTTTAGATATACCTTGTTTTTTAAGCATTTTTATTGTATACTGGCTTGCGCGCTGAACTATGAAATTAATTTTACACTTACACGTATAATTCTCATTTTATATTTAAAATAAATAATTCAAAATAAAATTGAACATAATTCAACATTAAAATATTTTTTGAATTTTTTAAAAACTGCTCAAAATATACTTAAAATTTCCTTAATTTTTTGCATTAATTTAACCCTGAAAAAATAACAAAATGTGCAGTGACTGCAACAATTCTAGTTCAGACTCAATAAAATAACATGATTATGCAGTGACAAAAATTTCATGGAATTATGTGTCATGTTTTTGAGATATCAGTTGCGGAATGATGCAAAATTACATTTTGAGAAAATAAGAGTTTAAAATTTTTCTTACCATAAACTTGATCAGTAATTAAAATACTTAGAATATCAATATCTCCGGAACTAAGCGGAATATTTTCATGCGGTTTGCTTTATTTTGTTCAGAAATGATCAGGCTTCAGCATATATTTTTTCAAAAAATCGAATGTTTTAAAGATTTAAGGGTAGTGAGTCCCCTTAAAACGAAATTCTGACCTTAGTCATATCCTGTACACAAATAATTGATTTGAAAACACGTAAATAGATAAACTTATGCAGTATAAGAAAACTTTTGGCTTTTTATCATCACGAAAATATTCTTTCAGATTCGGATTTTTTAATAGGAAAAGATAGTTACCATTACATTCTCGAACTCGCCTCTAGTTATTTTAAGTACTCTCCCACCTGAGAGAAAAACAGTCCAAATATCGCTCTCTTGCCAGCCAGTTAAAATTGTTAAAATATTTGTGTAGCAATAGAAATCTTAGAAAGAAATCTCAATTAAACCTTTAATGGAGGCTTAAAAGAAGTATATGAATGTAATGTGAATTATAAAACTTAAAATTATAAAGTCCTTCCTTGGAATTACAAAACTTAATGCCTTTTTCATGTCTTTTTCATGGTTATAAAACTTTGAGTTAAAGAAATGAATATGACACTTGTGAAACACAAACAGAAAAAAAGCTGCTTCCTAATAATCCGCAATCAACGAATTGTAGCCGTCCATTTTTTTGTTAATTGAGGATTGTTAGGCCCCCGCCTTTTTGTCGAAATGAATATATTTTCTCTGTGTATTGCATGAACAGGACTTTTCGAGGAAAGTGAAGAAAATAACTAGTAAATTTTTTCCTACTCATTATTTTAAAACAAAAAAGTACGTCATTTTTTAAACAATGTAGTGTCAGTAGGAAAGTTTGTGGGAAAATAAAAGCTCTCCAAACTGGCATCATTCTCTAAATTAACAATGTAATTCAAAATTCCCCATTAAAATAATGCAGGAAATGTGTAAAAGAGATGAATTTCCCCAAGCAATTTTTTGTACGTGAAAAATTTAAGCAAGTAGTATTGTCTAAGGAATAGCTCATACTGTTTACATTATGTTGCAGTGAAAAAAAACCTTGCCTCGTGGAGTGAAAAAAAGTCAAACGAAAAACAATAAGTTCACTTGTACCTTTTAATTAGTGATTTTAATTACAGAGACTGTTTCAAAGATTTCACTTTCATATTTCCCTCAGTCATACTTTAGTAACACATGTTTATAAAAAGAAATTACAATGTTTTTAATACGATAAGTGATATTGAGAGGCCACTCTCGAACGGTTTCAAGTAGCGGATGCTCAAGAAAACTAAATTTTACTTCTTTTTGGAGTACATACCGCCTCGTTTTATGATAGAAAGCTTTAGAAATACAACACTTACCCTCTAAGACGTTCGTAACTTGTTCTTCGAAATTATCGAACTCGAAGGGAGTGAGGAACCCTAGGGAACCCAGGTGAAATGCCATCACAGGAGGAACACTTTGCTTTGGAGGGAGAAAAAAAAACAGAAATAAGTAAGCGAAAATATTAAAAGGCCCAACGAAACTAAGACATTTCAACGTATGTAGGAATTCTTTGATTATACTATTTTATGAATTAGTCTGTTCCGAGAATAATTAACACAATGTAGTAAATATTAAATGTGATGATGCAAATGCCAGACATTTGACCTAACATGATTGACCTTCTGGCTTCAAGAACATCTTAATCACCCGATCATCGTACATCTAAGTACCCGAAACATGTAAATATTAATGACAAGTTTCTCCTCCTACCCTTTTCATATCACACAAATTTTGAAATCATGTTAAGTTCATGATGGTGTAAATATTTTGTTTATCTATAATTATATTATAAAAGTGAGGGTGTTAAACCAGTATTTCTGAATATGAAATGTTCCAAACTTCCCTTCATACTCATGTTCAGTGTAATAAAATACAGTAACATATTAAAATTCAAGTGGACATTTTAACGTTGAATGTTTGTGCATTATACATTGTATCTCGGGATAAAACATTTTAGTCCTCTTTGACAAAAGATAGCACTTAGAAATATCTTTTATTCTAATCAGTTTATGCCAGTTATATTTTTGTTTATGTTTTATTTTATTCCTAAGACTTTTATAACATTTTTGTAAAATATGCGAAAGCTGTTATAAATTAGAAATAAATACAGTTTGGTACGTCAAACTTGGCCACATCTCGGAAGCAACAGTTGGTCAAATACAATGATGCCTTAGAATTCGATTTTTATCTAAGATTTTTTAATAATATTTGGGTATATTTCCCTTTTTGTAATAAACCCAAACTTCACCTTTACAACGTAAGAGATGAAGGAAATAAAATAACCTGTCAAAGGACATCATCAATTGCTATTGTAGCATAGCTTGGAATCAAAAGCTATTCCAGAAACATATTCAGCGGAATGACTATCAGGTGAGCAATATCCGGCGTTCGAAAACTATTAGAGAACTATTTTCTTTACTAAAACGAAAAGTAACCGGTTTTTATTGCGATTAAGTAACGAACTAAGCAATAACTTCAACTCCCTGAAAACTTAACCCTCGACCACAAGTTAATCTCAAGTCCTAAGTTTTTTCCAACTACCGTATCCTTTTAAGGCAAAGTTCGTCAGCCTTCTTTCCATAGAGTATTAAAAACGATACGAGCAAGATTAAATTTAATATTTTTAAATTAAAACATTACATAAAACAAATTACAGTGCTGAAGTATATAAAACTACTTAGTTTGTATAAATATAACATTTGTAAAAGATGGGCTTGGATGCGAAGAAGCATCCACAAGCCACTCATTTTGTTTTATAACTACACTGGTGTAAGAAATTAAGAATTTGCAGACTTGGTCGATTATTTCTAGAACTACTGTACCGATTTTAATGAAATTTGATATGTACATACATTGATACAATACAAAACAAATAGCCATTCAATAATTGTAATACACACCCATGATCGTGCGTAACACTCGTTGGAGTCGGAAGGTATGAAACAGCGGTTGCAGAATAAACAAAAAAATGGGTTAATAGGGGGTATAGTCCCCTCTTACAGATATACAGGTCTCGCAGCGGGATTTCATACTTGAAATAAGGCAGTTTATCATCTCCTGTGGCAATTGGTCCCACTCGTTCAGCAACGCTGTTTTCATTCCCTGGATGGTTCTTGGAGGGGGGTTGCGAGTTGAAATTGCCCTCCCCAGAGCGTCCCAGACATGCTCTATAGCAGGGGTGGCCAACAAGTCGATCGCGAAGCCAATTTTGGTCGATCGCTTAACTTAGAAACCGATTAGACTACAAGATAAATAGAGCACTAATTTAGGACCCTAGGAAAAATATATTTATTATTTTTTTTCTAATATCTAGGGAAAAAAAGGGAAAAATTTTGTAAGGCATCAATGTAAAGTCATATTGTTGACTACTAACTGTTGTTGACTATTAATTATTGTGTAAAATAACTCTGTGCATTTGCATAATGGTTTAATGTAGGGTGAAACAGCATTGGATGTTGATTTAAATGTATAAGAAATAGTATAAATGTATATGTATTAGCGCTGGCTCAGGGGTGGTGTACTCGCCTGCCATGCCTTTGGTCCATGTTCGAGCCCAGGCAATGTACAGGGTTGTTTTTCAGTCCACATTAAATTAAATAATAATATAAGAATAATTTTTTCTCTCCTGAGCTTACCTTGATGGTATTAGCTCAGGATATACCGTATCACCGAAAGGTGGGGACGGCAAAATTTCTTGAATTAGGACCTTAGTTAGGTTTTGTTTATATACCCATAGCTCGCGAGAGTGCACCTCGTACTGAAACATAGTGTATAAAAATAATATGTATTTCACACCTCTCCCTCCCCTCTTAGACTACGCCTATGACAACAAGTCGATCGCGACACGTTTTTAAGATAAAAAGTAGATCTTAAGTGCACAAAAGGTGGCCACCCCTGCTCTATAGGGTTAAGGTCTGGAGATCTGGCTGGCCAATCCCTCCGGCGAATATCCTCACTCTCTAGAAATTCGTCGACCAGAAGACCTCTATGTGGCATCGCGTTATCGTCCATTAAAATGAACTCAGGGCCAACTGCACCCCTGAAAAGGCAACATAGGGCTCCGAGACCTCATCCCTATACATCACACCAGTCACAGTGCCTCTTTCAAAGACATGGAGAGGTGTGCGGCCATCCAACATGATGCCTGCCCAGACCATTAAACCTCCTCCGCCATAATGGTCGATTTCGCGGACATTGGAGTGTAGGTAGATGGTCCTTGGTGCTCTCCATCTGAACGTACGGCGAGAATCGGTGTTTAGGCTGAACCGGGACTCATCAGTGAAGCGAACGGTCGCCCATTCGATCCATACTCCAATCTCTATGCTCTCTGCACCATGATAAACGGATTCTCCTGTTCGTAGAAGTGAGCGGGATGCAAACAGCAGGTCTTCTTGCAAACAACCCTCTCTCATGAAGTCTTTTGGAAACAGTCACCCTTGATACACGGGTTCCTGTGGCTGCATACAAGTCACGACAGAGTTGAGAAGCTGTACCACTCCTGTTGCGCCTCGCTATAATCGACAAATGGCGATCTTCTCTGACCGTCGTGGCTCTTGGACGACCTTGCCCAGGCTTTCTCTCGATGTATCCGGTATCCTGGAACTGTTTCCATAAGTTACACACGACGCTGGGCGTTAAACTGAACTCTCTACAAATTTGAACTTGAGATTGGCCTGCTTCTAGCCTCCCCACAATTCGCCACCTCATTCCATCATCTAAACGTTGGTGGTTACTCATTTTTACTGTTACAATTTGAAATTAACCGATTGCTGCAAAATAACACCAAGAAATTCGCTGAGGTGTGCTAGCGAACGAAATGCGTCTTAACTTACGCGCGCTTATAAAGCCTGTTTCTCTACTGGTTCCGTCTACACACACGTGTACGCTTACGTATTTGACGTAAAAGATTTGCATTTTTGTCTAGAAGCAGTGGTTTTACATTCAGTTCAATTCTTTTCATGAAATTCGATAAAATATGCAAATTCTCTTAATTTATTTCACCAGTGTAGATAAGTTATGCAACATACTTACATAGCCCTGCTATTTGTACTTGATTTCTCTTTTTCATATAAAACGCCCGTATTGGCACAAAATTCACACTGAAACAAATATGACGATCATCCCATTGTCCTGGTAAGAAACTTACACTAATGTGTCCAAACCAGGGATGATGATTCCCATTCTTAAAATTGAGATTTAATTCTTCGTTGTTGTTGTTTTTAAAATTCAAACCATTCTCCGAGTAGTTTTGCCATTTTTTTCTAACTACAAAAAGTTAATTTTACAAATGCTACTTAATACGTCGATTTGTATTTTATCAGAGTCACCTAACATTTTCTCATCGTCTCATAGTTTTCCCTCACCCTCCTTGAGTCTTCTGGCGCCTACATCGAGAATTGCTGCTCTGGTCACTAGAAAATTTATTAATTGTAGCAATTTTTATGTAGCAATTTGCTGCTAAAATATTGCAAAGAAAGAATACTTGACATATAAATTGATCGTGATAAATGCGACTCTATTCAGATCAGAGAAAAATAAAAACAACTATCTTGTGATTACATGGTGATGAAATATTCGATTATTGAGTAATAAAAAAAATTCTCGTTCAGTAGATTAAGAGTTTTGAGCTTTTCCCAGTGCTGTGACCGTCTATACAAAATCATTATTAGAGGACTTACACTGTAAAAACTAAATGCTGATTCAGGTTGAAAACGTTACCTGTTTCAGGGTATAATGTTTCCGGGTAGCGAGTTTACCGGTTTAGGATATCCTAGACTTGTATCTTAAACATATTTTCTTACCCATCTAGTTATATTCCCCTTTTTGTAATAAACCCAAACTTCACCTTTACAGCGTAAGAGATGGAGGAAATAAAATAACCTGTCAAAGGACATCATCAATTGCTGTTGTAGCATAGCTTGGAATCAAAAGCTATTCCAGAAACATATTCAGCGGAATGACTATCAGGTGAGCAATATCCGGCGTTTGAAAACTATTAGAGAACTATTTTCTTTACTGAAACGAAAAGAACCGGTTTTTAAATCATTAAAAGATCGGCCAAAAGTAATAAAAATCGTTCTAGAAAAGCTATATGTTATTCCTTGTGTATAATGTATTTTGTTTCATGTGACATTTAAAGCTCTGCTTCTTACAAGTCGTTTGTTTGCCACTGATATGGATGGATGGTTTTTTTTTTTAATCATTAGGGTTTTTCTCTTTTTAGCCTTGCCTTTCATTTATTTTGAAGATCAGGCTACTCAAATGTACACCTTTTATAGTTTGTAAATTCATTGATGAATTAGACTGAAATTTTGCCATTTTTTGCACCCATCTTAGACTCGATTTTATGTAACGTCTAAATTCATTCCTTAAAATTTCATATCTAGGTTACCATTTTTTTCCCCATGTACGTTAGATTCATTATAATTTTGAGGCATTCTCTTAAGTTTTATAGTAATCAACTGAGAAAGAAAAATCGTGTGTATATAAAAGCTTAGGGAAAAATTAACTATTTTAAAGACAATAGCTGAAAGATTTTTACCTGGAAAAGCGATGAGGCGTAAAGGAGAGTTCCGTCGCCTCCTAAACAGACAATGAAGTCTATTTTGTCGGTGAGATCATCTTTGCCTGCAAAGTAAAGGATATTACAAATCGATCAATAGAAAGAAAATAAAGGCTTAATTTACAAAGAAAACAAAACAAGTTGCAACTGAAAAGATGACAGGCTAGAAACATTCAACACTAAAAAAAAAAATACAGGTACATATTGCAGTCATGCATTTTTAGAAAAATAAAAGGGTTTATTTTTCTACAGGCGTACGGGTTTGTTTCTTACTGGCTAACCAGAAGGATTATATAGCTACTGTGAGCCGAGGCCCATGTTCCCTTAATGCAAAATCCCGCTGAAGTAAACCGAGGACTTCAACGAATTCTTGTTCGAAATAGTTATTTATCCTTTATAAGAAAATCAAAGACTCTCTGAAAGGTGATATACAACTGTTCACAAATGTCATTCTGAAACGGCAAATCATCCCAAACTTTTGTAATAAGTTATTTCATTTGTGACGCTTATGAATCTCCGATCAAAGAAAGAATCTATAAAAAATTTAGTCCATCCCCAGCTGAATCCACCCTTTTATCCGCCCGTTTAAATCCCTCCAGTCTCATAATACGGGTAAAATGTCTTTTATTCAGAATGCCTGGGATTAGACCCATACTTAATGGTTCTTACGTTCTTTGGTAACCGTTTTAACTATTCAGCTTATCTACCCCTCTAAAGCTTGCCGTTCCATTCAGCGTCTACGTCAGAGCCTGAACTTTCCGATTCCGGAACTTCTTCATGTACTTGATAGATACCTTGGAATGGGACTCACGTTCCAACACAAAATAAATTTATATTTCCTGTACCCCTTGACACACATAGCCTATTAGTAATTTATACGATTTTCTTTTACTGACATTGTGCTTTAAAAAGTTTTGCATTTTCAGAGCTCTCAGGAAGATAAAGGTCTGACAACCTCAGTAGCTCGTGTAGATAAGTTGTTCGTGATCACCATCATTCTCCACTCTAAATTTATTTTCCGCTGATAAGCAACTATTTTTATGACATTTACTCACACCTGAGTATTCTACAGTAGAAACCGTACGATTCAGGCAATAAAAGGTGAGGAGGAATTTTTTCTATTTCTGACATCATGTCGGAGTACAAAACGTTCTGGATTTTGGGACTTTTCGGATTTTCGAAAACGAGATACTGAACTTGTACCTAAAGATAATGATCTCCATATTGTTTCGTGAGAAACTATATTTAAATAGTTTTTTTATTATAATGGTAAAAGATGTTGCAATGGTCGGTTGCCTCGTTACACAAGGAAAAAAAAAAAGAAAAAAAATACTAATCTAGTCCTTAAATTATAAAATGACTTTTGGAATTCTAAAAACTTAGGATGTTCATTATACAGTACATCGTTTACTGCAGGTCCAAGAAAGCATAAAGGAACCGACACAGCAGAGAAAAAACATAGCGAAGGAGAGGCAGAAGACTTTAGATAAACGTTGCTTCTTTTGCTAGTTGTTGCGGCCAAATCCTAAAGACATTCCGCCAGCCACACTTTTATATTCCAGGCGACGAGATTGGAAATTCCTGTCGTGAAAATAGTGTTTCCTACACCACTGTCTGAAGTGCTAAATTTCTTTTTAAATTTGCTTTAACAGAAAATTAAGCGCGTATCGGTATTGAACAAAAGAATTGAACATCCTGTTAATAATACTTAATTGCTTTAAGCTACAACATTATCTCATTTCAAAGTCATGCTTTAATCGGCTAAGCTTAGCCAAAAAGAAAAAACAACAACTTTGTTTTTACCTACTATCAACAATTTAAAACATTAAATTAAAAAAAAGAAGTTAAGAAAATTTTGTACAATGTATTCCAGGAAGAACCAGGAATATTCTACCTTTGGCATAAATGTACTAGTTTATTGGTATCTTTTATAAATACTGTTGTAATCAGCTTAAATTAGTATGAATTTAATAAATCTGTGGTTTAAATGCAAATCCCCAAATTATCGATAAATTTACATATGCTTATCTATTCATATTAGTAGTAGGAAAATTGAGAAAGATCAGAAAAAACGATGTTTAAAACAGTAAGCATACACTATTGAGGGGAGGGGAGGCCCAGAATTACGATTTTTTCACTATCTACTTACTCTTAAAAACTGTCATTTAACAAATTCATCTTGTTAATTTATTTTAGATTCCATGTAAATGAGAACACATATATCGACATGTATCAATATATCTCTTCTGTTGAACCATTTCTTTGTAATCGGAGTTTGACTGTTAAATTGCTGAAAATCGTTGATATTACAAATCTTCAATTTATTCAGACGAATAAATTGAACATTTATAATAACGAATGATATTTATTGGCTAAATCTAATGTAAGTAATAAAGAACCTTTAAAGAAAAAAGTAATCAGGACATGTTACCTTCCTTGAAGGTACAAAGTTTTTCTTTGACTAATCGATAGGATGGATTGAGAAGAAGGTAGTCTTCGTCCAATACTGAAGCCTCTACAAACACAAGCATATGTTTTTCCTGCAAGCAACAAAGTTATGATCAGAGTTAAAAGATTTCTCATATACCACAATTTTAAAAATATAAATAATGAATACGCTACAATAAAAGTTGAAAAAAAAATAATGTCTAAAACTATATAATTAGCAAATAATTTAACACAAATAATTAAGATTAATAGCTTTTGTGAAGATGCATAGTATTATAAATCTAAAAATTACGGAATATTATTTTATATTCATAATATGAAAGTAATATATAAGCAATTAATATTAATATTTAATTTTCAAAATAATCAGTAATGTATATTTTCTTAGATAAAATATTTTTTGCTTTCCCATCTATCCCATTTTCTTGCGGCCCGTAACAAAATATGATTAGGGCCATATCACTTTCCATAAACGGCCCTCATCCCATTTGTGATGAGGGCCATTTATGGAAAGTGTTCAGTTGTGCAAGCATACCCTAGAATAGAAGATTTCTCAGTGATCCACGAGTGGACAACATTCACTTGAATGAGTATAATATAGTTATATTAAAGACCTAGCAGCCGTAAGGAAAGGATCTGAGTGAACTTCTCCGCAGAGCCTCCAAATTACAAAATTATATTGCGAACAATTAGCGCAAATTTATTAAGTAATAAGTGTTAGCAACTTTGCGAAAAAATTTTAGTATTGAAATGACAACGTCTCTATTTACCACTTTTTTTTTAAGTTTAGAAAACGTAATAACAACAATGTTACGAAAGTTAAAATTTCCCAACATACGCTACTTTAAAAAACATATCAGATCTAAAAAATGTATTTTTTATTGAGAAATATAACAAACCGATTGTTTATTGCTCTGAAAATGTTATCAAAAATAATGATCATAGTCGAAATTTTAAATACCACAATCATTTCATTAGTAACTAGTTTTCTCACGGATTTAATCAATAAGCATGCAATTTCAATTAAGTAACCTTGATTACATAAATCGCCTTGACGAATAAGGCTCATTTTTGTATTCACCTCGAGTTTTGGCCGTTCGCGGTATTTTGCTCCCATTTACTGTAAGTAGTAAGTAAGAGTCAATATTGCGGAATCAATATTTATTAATCGAAATATTTATTAAATGAATAATGCGACAAAAAATCACATTATTCATGAATTCTTACAAGCGAGGAAGTTCTGATTGTGCAGAATAAAAACAAATTTAGACAGTATTACATGCCTTTAATATTGGTGTGGAAGGAGTGAATGTTGAAAAAACAAGTTCCTGCCGCGTTAGAAAAAATACACGAGGGAAAAAAATATTTTTCCAACCTAAAAGGAAAAGTGGAAATATCCCTAGAAACTCCTAACCATCTAAGTAGTGTTTTGTAAAATTCCATTTATTATTATTATTATTATTACTTATTTTCTTTTTTGGTCAGATAATTTTTCAACTTGTTTCACTACGTCTGTTAACTTCTTGTACTGCCGAATTCATTTTTAAACACTTCGTAAATACATACATTCCATAACATTTAACTTTAAGAAATAACAGAATTACTTAATATATTCCTTGATCTTTTAAAAATATAATACACATGCGTAATATAAATTAGCAGACACTTAAAGAAAATTGCAAGTGATCTTCCTTCAACTTCCTTATTTGTAAACATGGGAAACAGTGCTTAGTATGATACAAAATGAAAATTGTATTTTCTACGTTCAGAGCTTAAAAAAAAAAAAAAAAACTTTAAAAACGTGCTTTACCCGATGAGACATTAAAAATAATTATTGTCTAGATTATGTATTAAAAAATTTGACTTTGAAGATTTTATGTCTGTAATTAACGCTTAGAGACAGTCAAAGTTGTTTTATTGTCATGGAAATACCGTTTATAAAATAAATATAATCGATAATCATTAGTAACGTTAAATCAGCAAACGCACTCACAATATTTTCATTGTTTACAACCGTTTGCACAAAATCGATAACGTGACTCAGTGGTAAATCCGTCTCTTAAAATCAATAGTTTTGTCTGGTTTGCAATATACTTTTGTTTTAAGATTTTAAAATACAGGCAAGGGACTGATAATATCAAACACTACGATACAAGCATTTTAACTAATGATAATAGATTTAAAATATCATGAGAGAGGAACCATTTCAAAATACAAAAATTAAGTAAAGTTTTGAAACATTTTGACACTTTATATTATTTGGTATCAATAGTAAGCAGCAGCGTGCCTGTGGTCACTGATTTAGAACTCAAAACAGCTATAACATGAGTATGGTAGATTTCTTGAAACTTGATAATTGAATAAAATGAAACCGTAATCATAAGCCCTAAAAATTCTGACTTTTGTGAGAATAGCGCAACATAAAATACATAAAACATAACATTACAATATATACTGAATGGAGTTCGATAAAGCTAGTTAAATGCACGACGTAGTATATTCGAGATGTTCTGCCAACTACAGCATGAGCTTAAACGACGTTTATATAAGAGCATCCTCCGCGCAAAAAGCGACGACCTTGATATTAAGAATTAAAATTTTTAAGATACAATTCCTATTTTATTTTTTTAAATCTATTTCAGTGGCAACAATTTAATTCCTTAATTAATTAATTTATTTATTAATTAGATGCTAAAACATAAAATATTCTTAAATTTCTTAAACCGTCAATTCTAACGAGAGCTTCAAAACTAATTTCTATTTTACCGTGTTCCAACTGGACTTATAAATTTGTCCTTATTATATCTTATTTAAATTCGATTATACATTTCTCATCAAATTTTAAAACAAATTTTAACATAAGGAGTGCTCACTTAACAAACCGTACAAACAAATTAGTTACATTTAGGTGGGCCAAATTAAACCACAACATTAAACAAAAACGGTATACTCTAAACAATACATAATAATCAAAACATAACAATACAAAAACACCTAATACATAATAATACATAACATACACTACCTTTAGGTATAATATATAATACACAATATACATTATATTTGGTCAGTGCAATGACTGTACATAGAATTATTTTTTTTTTTACTTACACTAAAAATTAACACCTTGCATTTCTTTACCGTTGAAATATTTCTTTACTATTAACTCATTAACAGCTTATTTTATGATTATCCCGTTACTACATGAGTATCACATTTCTCAGTAACTCTAACACATCACATTGCCTTGCAATTACAATTACTCTTACTTTATAATTAACAATTTACTCTGTTATTACATTTCACAATAAATTAACACATTGCATTACATTTCAATTAACAATTGCTCTATCAATATTTTAAAACCACAATTTTATAATTAACACACTTACTTTTTCTATTAACACATTTCTCAATACTTAAAATTTTTACAATTCTATGCATGATGTATATGAATAAAAATTAAAACTATATCAGTCAGTACATTTTACAACGATAGTGTCATAAGATTTCTCTATTACTCCTTGATTAACCAAGAGTAATAGAAGATTCACCTGAGATCTTGTACCATTTTGTCGTACTATGTGTTGTAAAGTGGAAAACTAATCAAACAAGCAACAAAAACAGTTTTTCAAGAATACCCCGTTTTTGCTCCGAATGAATTAAAAAATTTCTTTTGTTTGCCATTGTAACAATGTGGTTACAATTCTGTTTAAAAAACTTTTTTTCATCTAATCATGCTGTTTTAACACGTGATCCTTAGTTATTATAGTATCGACGTAATACTCAATATCCGTAACAGTTTCTCTACCATTTAAATTTTTTCAAATTTTAAAATTATTTTCAGGGTAATAAAAAAAGTCGATGAATTTTATACTTCCATGTACCTTCTGAAGCATAGCACCCTTTTCCATAAAAATTAAACTATTAAACACGTGAACCTCATTGCTTAGCTTCTTAAAATAGCAATGCACAAACAAAATAATCAACTTTCAATATGTGTTTTATCTAATCATTTGCAAATCTCTTTACTCCTAAGCGATCTTCCCACGGGCCTGCTTTTAGCGTTAAGTAAACATAAAAAGGAAGTACAACTTACGTAGATGAGCCATTTGACGAGATCTATGAAGGGTTGAATGACGGCCAGGTCGTGGACCTTCTTGATGACCAGTACTGTGAGAGGTGGCTTGTGCCATGTGAGACGCTGACTCGCAGGATCCTGTATGGTCCTGGGAAAAAAAGATGAAAATGCATCATGTTATGATACAGCATAGACGATGATTCTGACACAGAACTTACGCATAAACTAAATTATTTTACAGTCGTCGAATCTCAAGCTGAATTGTATTTTGTTTTACAATCGTTATGTAAAGTATTGAAAACAAATTTTTGCACAAAAGTAAGAGAGTATAGTACCATAAAAGCCAGAGGTTATCTGATAACAGTGATTGTCTTTCAAAGAATTTTATAATATTTTAGCTAATCGACTATCACAGATATTTTTTTCTGTTCAGAGAAGAGAGTTTGGTCAAGGCACTCGATTTTATTAGCCGAAATATATACTGAAAGCGAGATGTTGGATTTCCACGTGCGTGCATAGAACACAAAATAAAAGGTTCGACAATTAAGGTATGATGGCGTTGAAGTTTTTAACAATAATGTCCCCTTTAGAGAATGGCGAATATTGCATTTGACCTTGTGCTAATTTTACAGAAACAAAATAGGTTCATAAACCTATAAAAAAAATGAATATAGAAACTTTAAATATTGTGTATGCAATATTCTTATACGTGTGATTAAAATATATATTGATTTTGGTAACTCTGCTTAATCATTCCTCTGTGTATTCCATAAACAAAAAAATGTTTATGTTCAGTAATAGAAATTCTTTATTAATTTAAATTACTATTTAACACAAAACATCAAATTTAGAGTGCAGTAACTTAAGTTCCATGGATTGCTGATTCTACTGGAAGTCGATCATGGTTTTAACTAAATTAGGGAAATGTATCTGTGATTGTACAAGCAGCTTAGATGTAAACAGTATTACTTTTCTGAGAATTAATCTAGAAACAGGGTGCATCTAAATATAAGCTTCTACATATGGTGTCTGACAATAACGATCGTTACAATGATGATTTTGAATCAACCAAATATGAAAAATGAACATTATAATAAGAATGTCGTTCACTTCAAAATCATTTTTATATATGAACATTTGGGACTATGTTTTATGATGTCAATTAGATTAGAAAGTTTCACGAGATTAAGTCTCTGAGCGTGAGAAGGCGTACATGAAAAACATTGCGAAAGGACATATCAAATTCTTTATATACAGGTAAAAACCAAAATTTCTAAATATATTTAATACATTTGAGTTTTTTTAAGAGTATATATATATTTTTAAAGTTTTTTGGAGTTCATTAGGTTAGTTGGTTTTTGTAGCTCTGCAGTCATCTTTTGTTACACGTGGGTTAAACAGGCCGGAAGCTCATCATGATTTTATACCCACGATCTATTACGCATGTTACTGCGATACAACAATCAAGCATTGATCTTAAGATTTAAGTTTAGTAAATTGCGTTTACAGAAAGATATTATCATAGCTATTATCTATATAATGATTTTTATAGCTTTATTACTAATTTATTGCTCATTTCATTTTATTAGTCTTAGTCATACCTCAAAATATTTCACACAACTGCCTCAACCTCCTGCTTAAATACTCGAGCATAAAAAAAGCTTGAATGACAACTTTTTTTATCCAATACAGTAGGGATTTATCTTGAAAACATTAACGATATCTGTTGGCCAGGGCTTTTTTAATCGCATGGGCAAATCGGGACTTTGCCCGGGACCCCCCGATGCTAACGGGCACCAAAACTGTCCTTTTTAACGTGCAAAATCTCTTTAGCGATGTTTCTCAACAATAAAATAGATAGGGTACCAGATAAGTGAAAATTTTTAATTTCACTTCCTGCTTTAGGAAAAATGTTAAACTATCAGGTGGTATCAGACGTACAGAAGAAGGTGAAAGGCATTTTCAATTTGTGAAACATGTTTATGAATGCTTCATCTTATCAGCCATACACTGTAATAGCAAATATAAGACTAGCATGCTGGGTTGTTAGGTTTAAATCGTTATATGAATCAAAATTTTAATCAAACGATTTTTTTTAATCCTGATTTTTAACAACTTTTCCTCACACCTAGTACTTCTAATAGTATATATAGTCCGTGGATAGTTCTTATTTTTATATATGTTCATAAGAGGGTCCCCCAAGTAGCATCTGCCCAGGGGTCCCTAACGTTCATAATCGGGCCCTGCTGTTGGCTACTTCATTATGGAAGCAACCAACATGTGAATAGAAGTTACTCCCTACGGGGAACAGCATAGAAAACCTTGAAATACACGACTCAGCAGGGATTTGAACCTGGCGATGGAAATTTGCCTCACCATACAATTTATCTGGAGTACATGAACTTCTGTTTAAGATCTTAGGTTCATAAGAAGAAATATATTTTGTTGCCAAGCTGCCCTGTAATACCAGATGCTACGAGATAAAGTCAGAAGCATTGATTGTGATAAGGAACGAAATATTTATGGATGTTAATACCACTACACCTGACAGCTTAAATATAACAAGGGCAAGGAAATTAAAGGCAAAATTATGACACCTCTCACCAGTGCCTTATCATCAGTACTCACAGTGACAGTTTTATCATCTGAAGTGATGATTTTTAAGGCAAGACTTCCTGATAACAATAAGCACTATCTCAGATGCTTCTGTTTATTTACAAAACTATATTTTCTTGGCAAAATACTGATGAGCGTAATGATGCTCTTGAAATAATGACACTTGAAAAACAAAAAAGTAACACAAACCTTGTGGTTTAACGGCGCTTGAGGATTTGTCAAGTATCCATGCATATTATATTTAAAGTGTGAGCGTGACTAGTAAAAAGATATCTATGAGATTCAAGAAATACACAAAATTAATGCAACGTTTAAGGTAGCGTCAATGAGGAGAAAACGATGAAATTTGCTCCATAAGTTGTTAAATATCTGTTTACTAGTGTGACGAATCCAAATATAAATGCATTTTAATTACGGGGACTCGAAATCAGAAAATAAGAATCCTTCATAGTAAAATAGGGATGCTTTGTAACATGCTGTTAGATTTAATATTTATGTTCGTAGAGGTTGATTACTGTTCATTTCAAAATAATAAGGGTAGGAAACGACCTATGCAGAATTTCAGCAGCTTAATCGATATAGCACTGTATCCAGCATCCACTGCATGTGTAAATAAAACTTACTAAGAGGTTTCGAGGAAATTATTTTTAGTTTAGATCTTATCCCCATCCGTTCAGAGATAAAAGAGGTGCATACATTGCACAGCTAGGAAGTTCGTTAACCACCACAACATTGACCGAAATTATAAAAAGTAATAATATCCGGAAACAGGTAACTAACTCTCAGCAAATGCGTTTTTACATCAATAACCGAACAACGTTCCAAATTCCATATCTCTCCTTACAGTTATAAAGGAACTGAAACTTCAGTACACCTTTCCCTGAGAACATATGCATGGTATTACGATTTCCTATCTAAAACATTTGGAGATATTTTGGTTTGTTACTTATTTATTGAAAACGTATTGTAATGATTCTGTTGAATCCAAACAAAAATAAAATGCAAAGAAATTTCTCTCTTTCTGAACGACGCGGGTTATTTAAAATGCACAATTTAAGGTCAAGATACCTTTGTCTCGACTGACAGCTTTCAATTTACTTCGCATACATTCCACCAATTTCTGGTTATTGTAAACATACATTCTTACTATTTACACGGCTATAGTTCGAAAAAAATTAATACTGCCGAAGTATGGCGAATTTTAAGAATTCCAATCTATTTGTAGGTGTTAAATCCGATTGAGATCACGGGTATCAGTAGAACAGGGCAATGGTAATCCCTTATTACACGGATGATTGGTTTGCACAGTGAGACACGAGGCGTTGTCACGACGAAAAACATGAGGTTCAGTTTCGAAGAGCTGCTACTACTAGATAATCTGGATCTTCAAAAATTTGACTTGTGCATTGATGGTTTTCAGTGCTACCAACATTAGACTGATCTCCATAGCTGGTTGTTTGATTGGATATTTGGTTTTTTGATTAGTTAGATTTGAGAGCGTTATGGCTATCCTATATTTCTCGAGACCTATGATATTTAAAGCTGATTCCGAAAAGTTACATGCAGCCACGACAACCATGGGGCTGTGGTACGATGGCCAGCACTGCGGTTATTTCGGAAAAAATGCAACCGACATTTCAACAAAACTTTTGATGACAGACAATTATGAGGCTTCTAATAAAGGAACTTACAAATTAGAAAATTCCAGTTGTATTACATAGCTTAAGTAAAATTGATTTTTTTTTTAATGAAATGATTACCACCACCAACTAATGACTAACATTGTAAAACGTTTATCTCCCTTATTCTACAATACACTTATCCTTTCATGGTAGATACAAATCGAAATATTTAGGGCTAATCGCCAATCATTGGCTGATGTTATAGACCAGTTTAATGGCATTTAACCTTTTTATTGTAGCCACCTCTTCGAAAGTAATTCATCACCGAAGATGATATCTAGACTGAAACATAAAACATACCCAACTCTAGTTCAACTTCGACGTATGAAGAAAAAAGAAAAATTTTTTTTTCTTTTCTCGCGTACTCCCAGGGGTTAAAAATTTAAGAACTTAGTTCTTTAATATTTTCACATATACAGTAACCATCACTTATAGTGATCAGTGGTTATAAGAATCAACCGTTTATAAGAATCAATATTGCAAAAACAAAAACAAATGTATTACTTCCATGTTAAAATTTTCGCTTTAAAGAATCAATCCACCGGTTTTAAGAATCAGCTTACTCTTCGCTTTCCTTCCATTTTTCCAAAAAAGCCACTTAAACCCTCAAAAGGCACGAAGTTCTTTCTTTATTTTTTCAAAAGAACGAGTGATAAGATGGGATGGAATACAGTCTTAAAATGCATCCCTTTCTTTGTTAGACATAACATAATGGTTTCCCCTTAAACATTTTAGCTAAACACTGCCCTTTTAGCTTGACCCAGGGGCATCTAAACCGTCCGAGTCCGATTTCACTTTTCTCCACTGATAAACAAAAACAGGGACTCTTTTTCCCACCTCCCACATCCTGGTTGCTGCTTCCTGGACCCTGAAATACATAAATATTCGGCGAAGTGTCCATTATCGTATAGGCAAACGTGACATTAGTAGATTCAGCACGTTATCAAACCCTGAAACGTATGCTAGAAGGTGAATTTTCGTCTGAGACTATTGGTATTGAAAGAGGTATAAACAGCCTCCTCAAAACTTCATTACGCCAAACTACCATAGAAAACTTTTTCTTGCACCCTTCCTGTAGTTGAAATGTTAAAACTGTTAAGCAGGTATGTTGTAACAAATATTGGATTTTTTTCTTCTCTTATTATAATTATGTGTATCTACTTATAGGTCTAGAAATAAAGTTGTATTTTTAAAATTATAAAGAATAATTTTAATAAAAGATAATTAACGTAAATTAAAGAGTATTTTATGATAAATTATCTAATATATGTATATAGGTGTGTGTGTGCCTGTCCAAAAACCTAAATTTTGGCTATAAGAATCAATCGCTTATAAGAATCAAAAACAGTGATAACAAACGTGATTCTTATAAGCGGAAATCACTGTATTAAGAGCATAAAAGAAAAAAATATATAATAAGTACTTTAAATAATTTTAAAAGGGCCACGAAACCTACCTAAAAATTCAACTTTGGTCTTCCATCATCTTTTCTCTCAACACAGTTACTGATCCTCTTACGTTCACATCTACCTAGCGATACTTCTATACGCATAATCCTTTCAGGGAATTTTACTTTAATGTACTTCATTTCAAGTAAGCTTTGTACCTCGAATCATTGCAACAGTGTATAACCAGGAGTGGGCACGATAAACAATGTTAAGAGCCATATGGGAATGTCCACAGACTTAGAAGTGCCAGAAGCAGGAAAAGGTTATATTTGATAAGAAATATATTTCAAGCGTTGTTTTTTAAAAGGATTCTATAAAATATCATTCTCAAATTATAAAAACAATCAATACTTCTAAGTTCTAAAATAGTTGTGATAGCTTTAATAAATATATTTCTTTTAATTGTTTTGACAAATTATTCAAATCTGGCATATATTGATTTGTTGCAGGTCATAGCAGTTCAGTTAAATGTTGATTTGTCAACATTGAGCGTTGATTAGTTTTTAAATCAACCTAAATGTAGAATTCAAGGATTCACAGTTATAAGTGGCGCAAAAAATGGAGGTTAATCGGCATGCCGTTTATTTTTATTTGGACTATTTTGCTTTTGACACAATAGCGGAGATGCACTTAGTTTGTGGAGTATATATCGAGTTTGATCTTCTAGCATCTCTATTAAGCATCTCTATTCCAGCATCAGCTAGATCATGACGATTATATAAATTCAAAGAACTATTTGTAAGACATTCTTGTATAAATTATTTTAAAAAATTGATCATTGATCCAAGAGTGGCAAAAAAATAAATGTCAGATAGTCTCTTCTAACGAAACTACTGCGGGTTATTAACGTAGGATTACTTACCGTTGCTTACCTCTTTTTTTTTTAGCGCATTTGGGTACTTTTCTGTTTAACTGTTTTACTGCTACTGGGTTTGGCGCGCTGCCAAAATTATAACTCACGACAACTCTGCTGAAATTTTGCTTTCCGCAGGACCATTATTGAGGAACGTAATCCTACGTTAAAAGTGAAAAGAACAGCATAGAATGCGATAAAGATACGGATCTGGAGTCGCATTTAGGCATCTCCTGGTATATAGCCTCTTTATGCTCAATAAATATTGCTTATTTTTTATCTAAAAGCATCCTAACGGAGCACTGCTGAACTTGACCAATCAATATTAGTGATCTAAGAAAGGTATCTGAATACTTATTTTGCCTTTGGTAGAGTTAACATTACACATTTTCTTACAGAAAAGAAAAACCAAAAATACTCGTCAAAAATAAAGGACTATTAGCTTTATTTTTCATCTAACCTCTGGGAACCGGTCGAAAAACGTGACCAATTTCTCGTTTTGCGAGTAATTTCGCTTGAATATTTAACAGAGAAAATATGTGCGGTCATATGCACGATATAAATACTGAGCATAGGGGTATAAATTAATGATTAGAAACGGTAAAGGAATTTTAACCTTTCGCCCACGTACTTTCTTGCATCGTGCGGTTTCATTTTCAGTTAAGCTATTTGCCACTCATTCTTCCCCATCACGACAAATCACGTCAAGATTGTGCATGACCGAAATGAAGTTAAAAATAAAACATTTGCCTCCTTCTTATTCCTTTCAGGGAGAAGGAGATATTTCTACGATGCTACAATTCCATTCCGCGTCGCAAAAATGGATAACTTCTTTTTTTGTGAGCAATTAATGAGGCATAATATTTCCGACTAACTAGCTAAATTTATTGTTTTTTTAGTCAGTGCTTAAGAATGATCAGAAATGGAAAACTGTAGAGTGTGATCCTTTATTGTAGAACATTTTACATAGGACTATTATTTAATATTAGTCTGCATGCAGATCAAAATACCCTCATTTTGTAGATAAGCATAGTTTACTAGGAAAAGATAGAATTTTATTAAAAATGTTAAAACTAAAACTAGGCTTTTTGATAAGCTAAAATATCCAGCTGCAATTATCGCCGGGGAAAAAAATGCAAGCCATACATTTGTGGTAGATCAAACCCCTCTTAGAAACAGACAATAATTATTCAAATCCATTGACGACAATTCTAATCAGTCTTTCCGCACAAGCTTTCAGTTTGAGTTATTAAGAAGTTAAAATTGCTTATTTCGTGGTTCTAAAATGTGTCCTTTTGGCAGTTTTTAGTATCTTTCGAATCAAATCAGTTTTCTAAATCATATCTGTCAAAATCAAAGAGCATTTGTTAGGATACAGTAGTCTCCTAATTCAGTAAGTGATTATTCATATCCACTACCGAGAATTCTAATCGGTTTTGCCATGCAAGCTTTCAAGTAGGAGTTATTTGAATAAATCCTTCGGGAATATAACTCATTTCATGTCCTTGAAAAGTATCATTGACGGTATTTAACATCTGAATACAAATTAATCATTTTTCTAAATTTATAAGGAACCTTTTTAGAAAATAAAATTAGTAAAGTAGAAGGTTTTAAAATCTGAAAACGGGAACATCATTGTCGACTAATTTCGATAGTTTTAGAATGCATACTATGAAGGAGAATTTGAATCGCATACAATTGACTCCATTTTTTTAACAAAAAGGAGAGCTAAAAATTCTAGAGTAAAAGCACCACAAAATTAAGCTAACATTAAAACTTCAGAATATTCTGAGCTCCTGATCTTTGCGAGACATCTACCATTAAGAAACCTTCAAACTTAAATGGTGACATTTAGGTACAACTTCTTGTCTATGATGATCGTGCTGTATCCTTAGTTGCGCTCGTCTTGTTTCTCTCGCTGGCTTAAAAATTATGGATTTCCCAGGTTTATGTTGCTGATCATGCACTCACAAAACACCCAAATGTCGATAAAAGGTTAAAGAAAAAAGGGGTGATTTTGAACGATACACACCAAATTTGAAAATTGATTGATTTCTTCTAAATGGGTCACAACGTTTCTATCCGCAAAAGGAAACTGAACGCAGGTAGAACTTTCTTGTTTGACACGTTCACCACAAATGCTATTTCACCGATTTTTTTTTACTGACAGTTTAATCTATTTACTTTATACTCGAATTTAATGCTTGGTATTAAACGGCAAGCTTTGAACACTTATGTCCGAAATCAACTACACATCGAAAAGTCATTATCAAAATATTTAGGATTATTTTTGGGAATTTGTAAATGATTCTAGATTGCATGAAGCATAAGTTCATTAAATTTGATTATTTTATTAAAACTTCTTTAACCAATTTTTAATCAGATCTATCCACAAATCACGAGAGATCAAAATTTTCAGAAGAAAGAATAAAGTCATCGAAACAAATATCAAGAGAAACTTTTGACTGCTTATCACGGCTACTGGCATATGCGAAGAGAGAACGGGATCGAAATAAAAGAATTTTTAGCGCTGAATTTAGTTGGCAATCTAGTCTTCCGGATGCACAGACCTTAAACTTAAGGCTGCTGTGTACTAATCCTATTGGATTTTCTCATTTCAATGTTGACCTATGCAGAAAATGTGTCTACTATTTACAGCTACGTAAATGCTGATAAGCTAATAAAAATGGTATTTTCAAATAGCCTGAACTTTTCTGCAGCTTGCAATAGGATTCATTTTATACATTTCGTCTACAAAAGGAATTTAGGAGCATTTTAAACACACTAGATCAGTTTTTCTGCCGAATAATTTAAATTTAAAAATATTGTTTACATTTTTTAAAAAACGAAAAATGCCCCAAGGTGTAAAGTTTTTTAATTACGGAGTACAATTTAAAAAAAATCTTTCAATCCAAGTCGGCAATCCGTAAACCCATTTTCTTCATAGGTTAACATTCAGGTGAGAGAATCCAGTAGGGTACACAGCAGCCTTAAAAAAGTCATCACAATCGGTCATGAAAATTTCCTTAAAATTCTACTGTACCTGTTTAAGTATAGTTATATGAAATGCAGATTTTAAACCTCGGATAAAAACTTTCTACAATTTAAAAGACCATATATATAAACTACAGATACTACATCCTTCACTTTTGTCATTATTTATTAATCTTTTAAATTTAAACTTTTTTCAAATAAATATCTTTTGGATATCATTCATGAAACAGGCAACTTTGTTGGTCCGAATCCTAGTGATACACAACATTACACAATGACACAACACAAACAGGCCTCCTTATGGGAGGTTGTGCTATTTGGGTAGTGGTAGTGATTGACTTACATTACCATGGCTGAGTTTTTCATAATCCTCCCGCAGGGTCCGAACTGGCATATGGGACTCGGAGCGTTCAGGGATCTTGTGCGCCTGCAAAGAGAAAAAAAAATTGGTCAGCTCGGGCAGAAAATCACTATACATGTTAGAGATTAATTAATACCTAAAATGCAAAATTTGATTCTAAAATAACAACAGAATAAAGAAGCCGCAGCAGATGATAATAAATAAGATGCTTATAATCTTAAAATAATTTTGTAATAGACAACACATATTTCATTTTCATTCACACAAAACAGAGGACTATCAATTTCAAATTAATGTCATGAACGACATTAGTGTCAAAAGATACGCATGTTTCTTAACGTAGGATTACGTTCCTCCATAACGGTCCTCCGGAAAGCAAAATTTATGACGCTAAAACCGTCTTTGCGAGTTATAAATCAAGAGTGACAGAGTAGACATACGTAGCTTATTTTTCTTACCATTGCCTTATTCTGAATAGGGTTATCACTCATCTTTCTCTTCGTATGTAGGAATTTTATTGTAAAAAAAAAGGTAAGCAACGATAAGTAATCCTACGTTAATAACCTGCGGTAGTTTCGTTTGAAGAGACTACCTGGAATTTTTTTCTTATATGCGTTGTTGTTTCTAATGCCCCCTGACTGGAATCTATTCCAGACCAGGTCCATATAGGCTATCGCGAAGGGGGATACCGCTCTGGTTTTATAATGGTACAACAAAGGTCGGAGTCCGATTTAGCCAAGTGCCACCTTGATTTTGACCGAAGATCCCTAGGGGTGACATATGGGGGATCGTACCTTCTCCCATCCTCTCTGACCTCATAGAGGGACTTTCCGGTCTACGGATTTAACGTGCCCATATCCGGCCTAGACATGGTATTTAATTGAGCTTGTGTGGATTCGATCCGAGCACCCTCAGCACCGGAAACCAGCGCGCTACTACAAGGCTACCTCGAGCCTCAACATATGTGTTCAAACACTTATAAATCCTCCACAAAATAAGAAGAGAAAAATGTATTGTGTAAAAGATTTTTTTCAATGGAGGAAAAAGATCCTCTCCCTAACACAAGATTTAATAGCAAAGCATATTATGCTATTTCCAACAAAGGTGAAAAGCTGGGGATATGAGTAGATAAAGTTTCAAGTAATACCAATTACAATTAGGGCAGTTGGATGAGAAAAGAGAAAGTAATGAGGATTACGAGACAAAATTTTCCCCGCAAATTCATTTCTGTAATTTGGTGTATCGTATAATGAAGTTTTGTTATTGCTACACAGTGTCAAAATTTTTATCCATATAAAGTAAAATTTGTTACAAGAAAAGGGATTATTTCTAAAGGAAGAAACAATAACTTATTTGAAGTAATTCAAAATACCGGCCCTAGCAGGGGGTGACGTTAGTATACCAAACTGTCTTATTAATATTTGAAAATGTTTTCCAAACGCCAGAGAGTCAAGGGTAAAAAAAGTCCTTTTTCAAACACATTAAGAAGAATATGAAAATTTCTGAATCAAATGTCAAGAAAAATTTCCAACCAATTTCTATATCCTTTGAAAAAAAAATGTACAAACCAGTTCGTTATGATGTTACTCCAAATCAGTTTTATTAAGCCGGCGACTGACTTGTAACAAAACTTTGTAATGAAATTAAATTAAATGTAACACGAACTTTGGAAAGTCAGCTCCTGAAAGTGAGCGACAAGCCGAGTCGCTAAAGTCGAGCAACCATGCTTCACTGGACTGTCCGTTATTTTTTTTTCTCCCAAGAATCCCTCCGACTGTCAGTGCAGGTCACACTGAACTGACTGAAGTGGAGCAGCTTTTGAGGTGAGCATTCAAAATGAGCGTTTACGAAGAAACATGGGTACACTTGTAATGTAATGCTCAACACGAGCATTACATGAAAACGTTACGTTACAAATCAGTCGTCGCCTTTATACAGATCATTTTGCGGAACACTTCGCATAGCGGATAGCTTCGCGAGCTTCCACAATGTTGTCTTGGGTTCGAATTTCGACTAAGGCATGGACGTTCTTGTGCTAACACCTCCTTGGACGTAGTTTAGCTCAGCCTCTAGGGAGCTCCCATAATACAGAACCAAAGAAAATAGTAGTGCGGATGGGCGAATGTCCTCAGGACAAAGCGCCTGCTGCGTTGGAAAAAAAAAAGATTTAAATTCCTCTGTGTATAATTGCTTTGTCATCTGTAAAATTCGACGACATCAAATGGTTTACCAACTTAAGTTTGTATTAGTATTGAATGTTTAATGTGCACAAAAAAATAAAACAGTTCCCAGTAATACAACACTATGTTTTATAAATTGCAATATAATTTAAAATTGCAGTAAAAACAATATAGGTTGCCACGAAGGGCGCTGTGGCCCAGTTGGCAAGCGCAGCGGGCCAGTGATCTGAACGTCTCTGGTTCAATGCTCGTCGCTGACAAATCCATCGCCGTGTACGCTAATGGCGTCTGGTGCACGTAAAATCTGTCGTGGCTGCAGTGTCCTCCAAGTTCTCAAATTTACCTCTGGAGGTCCGGGGTCAAGTGTACCGGTCTCGTCACTTGACTCGGTTCAAAATTACGGGACCGGTCCGTTAGCCAAGTCGGACTCCGACCCTTGTGGTGCTAACTTAAAACCAGAGCCGCATCACACAGACCAATAGCCTATAATGACCTTGATCTGATGTTGCTGTCGGTCAAGGAGCATAAGCAACAACAGCAGGTTGACACACACGGAGACAGAGAGCGAGTACACACAACGTTAAACTGTGACTTGTACTAATGTGTAACTTGTACAGCAATGCAAGTACAGAATTAAATTACAGTAAACTTTTTTTAAAAATGTTAAGTTTATTAAACAATTATATCAGTTTTCTTTTCATGAGCTTTAGCGATTTTGGTAAACCAGTTGGTTGAAAAGTTTCTAAAAATTACGCCTTTTTTTTTTTTTTTTTTGGCAAATTCACTAATAACCAAGCAAATCCAGTAAATTGAATCCCGCGAGGGTCGAGTGTCAATTTATCTAAATCTATGTATTCTACTTTTTTTACTTTCCGCTTCCTTTCTGTAAGGAGAATGGAGATGTTATTGAGTAACGCTTAAACCTTTAGCTCTAATAACATAATAAATTCAGTGTCTACTTGGAACGTGACTGGGCAAATTAAAATAGCTGACGTCTAGTAGACGAGTGTGTTGACACATGGACCTTGATGTTAGGTTTGACTCAAGTTCGTGGAAAAACTGTACCGTAAGTTGGGGCTACTTGGACCCTAGGGGGTTACTTGAACCCAAACGGAAAGTGTTTTAAATTACACCTAGGTCTCTTATCAATAAAATATAGACATAATTCACGATCTCTCCAACAGATAAGAGCATTAGCTAGGTCCCGAGATACTTTACCACGTTCCCGCTCTTCCCACCTTTTTTCAGTTCAGGTTATGTTGCTTTGTGATAAAAAAACGAATTTTTGTGACCTTATAACTTTCACTTTTTTACACACTACAGTCCCACATTAGGTAAGGATAAATTTACGTTTCAAATACAGTCTTTAAGAAGATAACAATAGTTTTAAATGAATAGAGAATCAATTAACCCAGTAAAATTTTTAAGTATTAACTAGTGTGCTGATAAACTAAAAATGGGATTACTTGGACCCAAGCAAGGAAGTGGGTCCAATTAACCTCTAGTGACATTTTTGATTAGACATTCTCAAATTTCACTGCAAGAATAATTAATATCATTACTTCATGTCGGGTTCCTTTCATTAAATGGTTAAACCGGTTCATGTGCATTAATTGGCAGATCTGATACAAAAATGCCCCAAAATTACAAAAGCTCTCCTGGTGGGAGCAGAAAGTATGCAGAAAGTACAGCTGAAAAATTAGAGAATGTTTAAATGCTGTGAGGTCAGGAGAAATGTCTCACAGAGATGCCTCAACCCACTTTAAAATTAGTAAGTCCACTATAAAAAGGAGATTGAAGAATGGTTTTTGAACAAACCTGGACATCCAATCACATTTACTAGTAAAGAAGCGTTGGCCTGTGCCAGTCATTTAGACAAAATTTGTGATTTTGGATTTCATGTAGTCGAACTGAACTTTCAATTTATTGTCAAGTTTTTATCTTGCAACGCATGGAAGATCAGTGAAATGTTTCCAAAACAAACTCCCTGGGCGTGACAGGGTAAAATTAGTCTTAAAGACGCATCCACTGTTAACAATCAGATTTGCAAATAAAAAAGAGTTTGTTTTCTGTTTTAATGTAAAATAAATTTTTTATACATTAGCCTCTATTTTTATTTCAAGATCCTAGGGCCTACTTGAGCCCACTACCAATATGAATTGCACATTTCATATTTTGTGTAAAATGTAGGTTGGGTCCAAGTAACCCCTATCAGGGGGTTACTTGAACCCAAATTTCAATAATTTATAATATATACAATTAAAATTTTGGTTTCAAAAAGACCTAAAATCCTGGTGAATCTTCAAATAAGTTGTTCAAATCAGGTTATCAGCACAAATGTTTTTAAGGCTATCGTTGGGTAAGAAATGTACAAAAATCTTCACTTTTTGGGTCCAAGTAACCCCAGTCTACGGTACTCTAGAAGTTAACGTAAATCATAACAGCTGATGTTTTAAAATACAGCGAGAATACAGTTAAAATGCTAACAAGGTTAAACGAAAGAAATTTAAAAAATAAGGATACCCAAATCTCAAATTGAGTCAAGCACACACAGATGGATTATACAGAAGGTCCTTCGCACTTTATGGAAACGATTTTGATAGTTAAGCTTTATGTATAAATGCCGTAATTTTGCTACATATTTGCTTCTTCAGATAGTCATGGTTATTGACAATAGCTCGCTCGTATTTTCCATGAAAGTAAACTTTTTCTTCGTACTGTCACATCAATTTTACCCCATTCCTCTTGGACCGTTTTCCAAAGTCCGTTCAGTGTTCTTGGATGCCGTTTTCCTAAGGCTCGTTTTAATAAACCGAAAGCGAAAAAGTCCATTGGAGAAGCGTCAGGTGATTTTACAGGTATTTCATTAAATGGGATACCCCTTTATTCCTGTTTCTGATTCTTTCTTTGAGAAATAAGCGGCAGTTGATTTAGACGTGTGACTAGAAGCTTTGTCCATATGAAGCTCAACTTTATCATTGTCCTTTCCACATAAGGCTAGAATTTCTTCTTCAAAAATTGATTCTAAAATATTCTGCTGATAGTAAATTAATTTTTGCTTTACAATGATTTTTGATTTTTAATTTTCTGTTGTAACAAAATCCTGCAATTATCCTGAATCCTTTTGGGAATTTTTCTGTACACTGACGAAGCCATTTCGTACGGTCATTCCCGTCAGTTGAGCAATAAAAAATTGATCGTTTTTTTTTATTACAGTCACTTAAATACACCCATGCCTCATCGAGTGTTACCACAAATTTCTATTTTTCTGCAGCTAGATGTTTTACATAAAATTTTCTACAAATTGTTTTTCTTCCAGCATTATGCTTTGGCAGATGAACTTTAGGTTTAAACATCTTCTTTAACTTCAAATCTTTATGAACGATTTAACTTACAGTGCCAGAGGACATTCCTAGTTTTGATGCAATGAATCTCTGAGTCGGCGGATTTTCTAGGATCAGAGACTTCACTTTCTTGATATTTACCTGTGTTCGAACAGTCTTAGGAGGAGGTTTCGAGGTCATGTTTTCATTTTTACTTAGACTTTTACTTTTTACAGTTAGACTTTTCTTTTCCTTTCAAATTTAATATATTATAAATATCTTTTTTTGAAATGCCATAACCACAATTTTTACACCGCTTTATAATTTGTTTATACGAATATTTCTCCTCGGAAAGCGCAGTTACGTAGCCTTCGAGCCATTTATCAAATTTGGGAGCCATTTTCAAAATAAATCTTTTATTTTACATTCCAATCAAAACAAAACAGTAGCAGACGATTATTCTGAGTTGCAAAATTTTTTTCTCAAAATGCAAACGACAAAAATAAATTTCAAAATCCTTTCCATAAATTGCGAACGACCTTCTGTATAATTGTAGTTTATTTTTGTAATTACATTTTGTACAGTATTGGAGAAGTGGAGAAACTATTCTCTACACTCACATTTTAAGAAAATCTTACTTTTCATTAAACTTTTTCTACTTTCATCATTTATATTTCTTTAAATATATCTATTCAGAATCGATTTTTCTACAAAAACACATCTCTAATGGATACCGCAATGCACTTCGCAAAATTCATAATTTTAATTCGAAAATTTTTTTAATGGATAGTAATACAATCGGAATAGATAACTGTCTCTATCATTCTCATTCATTGAGAGGAGAGCAGTGAAATGTCTGAATACGTCAGCTCTATATAAATGCTCTTCCTGATATACAAGAATAAATTATTCCTTTTTATTGACAATATATTTAAAATGTTTTCTCTGAAAATTACGTAGTTGAAACAAACTTACTTGATGCTACTGGAATCAGAAGTAATATTTTACTGTAATGGCCACATATTTTTATGTGTTGCACTCTAATCTCGGGACCGAACAAGCAACTGAGATGCTTTTACGGGAAATATATAAGGAGCATAAAAAAAGAAATAAAAAAACTCTCACCATAATAGCTGAGTTTTCCCCGTTCAGTTTGCATTAATCTTTGCTATCATAAGTAATAAGTACCTGTATTTACGAACCGATAACATTGTTACGCAATACAAACCATTAGTAATTGTCGTTGGAATAGGATTTCCTCTTGGATGATTCCCTATCACTCACGCTTTCCAGGGGAATTCTATTTTTTTTAAAACATGAAACAACCGATGACGTGCAAGAAAATCAAATTAAGAGTGTTCTCAATGACTAACCGTCGTAATGACAGGGGTGCACATTTTTAGTGTTATCAGTTTAATTATTGCACATTCCTTTAAAAAAAAAAAAAAAAAAAAAAAAGCACCTCATTATCGCTATAAAAACATTCTATCGAGAAATCTTAGAATTTTAAATGCTACGCAACAGCAAATGGACATTGCAGATGCATTGAATAACCGAACTTGTTATGCTGTAACATCTTGTATAACAGCACGACCTCCGTTACGCTCTATTTGCACTGAGATAGAATTTTTTCTTTTTTTTGTGCGCAATTTTTCCGAGAACAACCGAGGATTTACTGAATTTATGAAATTATGTAAAGGCGTCAGACTTGTTTTTGTATCTGAATTAGAGTGAATCCCGCACCAAAATGAACAGACTACAGTGGCTCCCAAAAGTGTTCGTACACTTAATTATTGCACATTCTTGCACGTCTTGATTTTCTATGAAATAGGGGGTCTATCCATTAATTAAAATGAATATTTCAGAATGGGTATTTAATAATAAAATCTATAATCTATTCTTAACAAAACTACATAAAATATTTTGAAAACATAGTAAACTTTATTTTTAAGAAACCAATAATCAAAAAGTAACAAAATCTTTATCTTACAAAAGTTATCGTACACTGAAATATTTTCGGATACATTCATAATTAAAATTATCGTCTGGAGCTTTATTTTTATTTTTGAATTGTGGTGGCATTTAAAATATCGTTTGCCTTTAATTTTTGCTTGCCTACTCCGTAAAATTCTATTTAATATTTAAAAATGGCTCGTAGTCGTAAAGAAACAACAAACAGCATTCGAAAATTGATTATTTTTCATCATAGTAGTGGTAAATCAGTTCGGAATATTGATAAATTACTAAATTTATCACATTCTACTGTGCAGTATGTGACAAAATGCTTTAAAGACTAAAATCGGATCGAAAACAAGGTAAGAAAAGGTCGTCCGGAAAAGTTAACAAAACGTGATCAGAGATTTATAATTAGAAAATTTGTGAAAAATCCATGTTTGAGTGTTGTAAAAGTTTCTGCAGAACTTAATGAAACATTTTCTACTTCAGTTTCACCTGAAACTGTTCAACGAGTTCTCAGAGCAGCTGGATTACATGGGCGTGAAAATTTTTGTGAGTGAGAAAAACAGAAAGTTTAGGCTTTCCTTCGCACTATCAATGATAAATAAGCCCCAAACGTATTGGAATAGCGTCTTATTTGCCGATGAAAGCAAGTTTAACATTTTTTGTTCCGATGGGCGTATAATTGTATGGAGAAGAAAAAATGAGGAACTTAATCCCAAGAACTTAGTAGAAACAGTTAAGCATGGCGGTGGAGTTGTCCTTGTGTGGGGGTGCATGTCAGCATCAGGACTAGGAAATTTGGTATTTATTGATGGCATAATGAATCATGCTGTTTATATAAATATTTTAAGAGACAATTTAAAATTATCAGCCCAAAATTTGGGTATTGGAAACAACTTTGTTTTTTATCAAGATAATGAACCTAAGCACACAGCTCTCTACGTTCGCCTCTGGTGTCTCTATAATTGTCCACAAGTTTTGAAAACACCACCTCAATCGCCAGATTTAAACCCAATAGAACATATTTGGAGAGAACTGGAGGTTCGAGTGTGGAAACACGACATTCACACGAAAAGCGAACTAAAAACAATTATGATGGAAGAATGGATGAACATTGATGCAGAAATTACAAAAGAACTAGTGCAATCTATTCCCAGACGTTTAAAAGCTATTGTGGATGCTAAAGGATATCCCCCCCAAATATTAATTTAACAAAATATTAGAATATTTACTAATATGTAGAGATTTTTCATAAGTGTACGATGACTTTTGTGAGAAAAAGATTTTGTTACTTTTTGATTATTGGTTTCTTAAAAATAAAGTTTTACTATGTTTTCAAAATATTTTATGTAGTTTTGTTAAGAATAGATTATAGATATTATTAAAGACCCATTCTTAAATATTCATTTTAATTAATGGATAGACCCCTATTTCATTGAAAATCTTAAGTGTAGGAACACTTTTGGGAGCCACTGTATATAATCTTAGTTTCATTTAATACTGGGAGACATATATTATCATTTGTTGAAGTTTTGTAGTTTCTGTCTTCTTTTCTTATAATATAGTCTGTCATTTTAAAAATACATATTTGCTTAGCAATCGTAGAGTCTCAAACTATCGGACTTTAAGTTGGCTAAATCTGTTGCTTAGAGGAACTTTGATTATTTTGGGGTAATTTTTATTTAGACAGATCATATTGTTAGATTTCTAAAGTTGAAAACTGGAACTGGAGTATAAGAGAAAATTTTTCCGATAGAGAAAGGACTGCGTTTTCTCTCTTATTAAGGTACATATTAAGAAAAACGTTAAAACTATTCTTAATATATAGAAGTTTATCATATTGGAATTGAAATTTATTACATAGGAGTGTTACTAAATTTTATTTCAATAATTTTGAGTTCTATAAAAAACATTTCTCTCCCTTCCCTCGAAATCCTCTAATATCTCTGACGTCCAAATTGAGGTTTTAACATTCAGAAACGAAGCTTCAAAATCCTCTGTTGATCAAGTGGATTACATAGAAATTTGATTACATCAAAGTTTTACTTGCACTTTACGGAACGTATATGATATGTTTTGCGAAAATGTCTTTCTTTCCAATACATACCAGTTAGGGATTTCAGAACCGGGTACTCGAAAACCAGGGAAAATTATTGGAATCGAAAACCCGGTTCCAATGGTCGTAGAGCCGGGTATTCGAAGGTATAAAATCCTTGGTTTAAAAAATTAAAATTTTAATTCTGATAAACAGCTTTACCACGCTTCACAATTTACCACTATCTAGATTTTTGGAACCCAAGCGCGTTGCAGTTTTAACTACGAGATCCTCTTGAACCATCTAAGATATCAATCGCCTCCCGCTGTCAAAATATATACCACAAGTTTCATCTGCTTTTTATTGATTCATTTCGTATAAAATTTTCAAAAGAAATTTTATTTTTTTGCAGTTATAAAATGCAATCTATTTTCGATATCATATCATTTAAAATGCAATCTAGTCTAGTAATGCAATTTAATGCAATCTAGTCTTCGACGAATGTCTAATGTAGTGCCAGACTGGAAAATAAAAACAAAATATCAACAGAGAATTCTTTGTGATTTCGGTTTTTAGAATCCCTTTCCTTAAATTAAAATAAATTAAAAAGAAATATTTTTTACTTACGCAGTAAACTTAAATTCTTTACATTATAAATAAATATAGCTTTTTTCATTAATATTTAGGGCAAAGGTTTTGTGGTTTTATGTATTATTCAAACCCGAGTATATTACAGGGGTACCCGGTTCTGGATAATTTTGAGAACTGAAACCCGGTTCAGAATATTTAATACGGTTTTGCAATCCCTAATTCTAGTATAATATTTGATTATCTCAAGTTAAAGATTATTTTGAAATCGAGAAATCTAACCTGAACAGCACATCCGAGCACAAATATATTCTTAATGGTCGTCCACATAGTATAGTGCAGGTGTGTCCAACCCTCAGTGCAGGGGGGCATCCCCTATAGTGCAGGGATGTCCAGCCCACGGGCAGCTTGCGGCCCAAAGCAAGTATTAGTGCGGCCCAGAGAGAGAGAGAGAGCTCAAAGCGAAAAAAAATATTAATAGCCTGCCTCGATTTAAAAAGTAAAGCTTGTAGTTTTAAGCTTTATTCTTTGTCGATGGATGAAAGTACTGACGCTACTGACATGGCTCAATTTGCCTTTTTATTAGACGTATAAATGACGAGTTTATTGTAACTGAATAAATGACTTCTTTAGTACCGTTAAAAGACTCGACAACCAAAAGTTTATATGAAGTAGTGAAGAAAACATTGGCACAATTTTCATTGTTGTTGTTCCTAATGCCTCCTTGCCGGAAGACCCAGACCAGGTCCATATAGGATTCTGGCTGAGTAGTGCGACTCCGGTTTATAATAGCACCACAAGGGTCGGAGTCCGACTTTCTAGGTGCCACCACAATTTCGACAGAGCATACTCAGGGGCGACATATGAGGGGATCGTACCTACTGACCTCATAGAAGGGTTTTCCGGTCTACGGATTTAACGTGCCCATATCTGGCCTAGACACGAAATGCGATTCTCATTAACTCTTGCCAACATATCTGGTATAGTTACAGATGGTGCCCCAGCTGTGATAGGCAAAAGAGAGGGACTTGTAAGATTAATAGAAGACGATGCTATTGAAAACTATAGCTATTGAAACGATGCTATTGAAAGCTAGTGAAAAATATTGCCATTGCTATTGAAAACTCTCGCTTGATGAAGTACCATTGCATAATACACAAGGAAAATTTATGCTTCAAGGCATTAAAAATGGATCACGTCATGCAAATGGTCGTCAAAATGGTGACTTTTATGAAGGATTGAATGATCGCCAGTTTCAGGAATTTCTTAAAAGTTTGGCTGAATATGGCGATATTGTATACTTTAAAGAAATAAGGTGGCTCAGTGGAGAAAATGTTAAAAAGTCTTAAAAAGATTTTATAGCCTACTTGATGAAATCACATTGTTTATAACATTGAAAAATAACCTGTGCCAGAACTTGATAACTGGCTTGCAGATTTAGAAGGTTTTGATAGATTTGAATGTCCATTTAAATGACTGAAACACCCATCTTCAGTGTAAAAACCAACTTATCAGTCCAATGTTTCAAACCATAAACGCGTTCTATATGAAATTGAAATTATGCAAGCCCAATTAAATGTTAACTATTTTTTGCATTTCGAGACGCTGACCATGCATAATTCTAAAAAATAGTATAAAATACGCAGCCTTACCTTCCGATTTAGTACAAGAATTTAAAAATTGATTTCAGGACTTTTGGAAAAATAAACAATTGTTTTGCATCTTTGCTACTTTATTTACAGTCAATGTAGATATAATGCTAGCAAATTTTCAAATGGAATGCACAGAGTTGCAATCTGACATCCAACTTAAAGAGAAATTCAATCCTCTCTTCATTGTACTCATAAGTCATACCTGTCCAGAGATAAATATCCCTCACTGCATAGTCATGCGTTATTCTGGTCATCAATGTTTGGAAGCACGTACATGTGTGAACAACTATTTTCAAGAGTGAAGCAGACTAAGAGTGAAATTAGAGCCAAAATATCGGATAAACATCTTGAGAACTCCCCGAGAATTGCAACCACTTCAATTGACCCAGATATTGAAGCTTTCGTTTCTCAAAATTCAATGACAAATATCACATTAATTTTATGATTCCTATAATTATCATTTTAATGATAAATGAAACTTATAATGAAATAAATACGTATGTTAACTATACATTATACTTTTTCACTCATGAACTATTGTTAATGTTAGGCATATTTTTGTGTGGCCCATCACAATTCGTATTCTTTCAATATGGCCCAAGGAAGCTAAAAGGTTGGACACCCCTGGTATAGTGGTTAGCGTCTTGAACTTCCGAGTTCTTTGAAACCGCAGTGGGCTTGGGTTCAAATCCCGAATTAGGCTTGGTCGTTTCCGTGTTGTCCTCTCATAGGGAGCAAAACTGGCTCACTTAAATGGTACTTCCATAATAAAGTAGCCAGCAATACTTCACGGTGAATTACAAACAGGGACACGATTCACGAAAAAAGCCTCCGCATTAGAATGAATGAATGAACGAATATATATATATATATATATATATACATACACACACACACATATACAGAGGCTGTTCGCACATTTTTTAGACGATTTTGGTAAGCGGTAATAAAAAATCGCTTGCTGCAAAAGAAATAATTGCAATTGTACTATGTTTTTAAAAGTCAAAATTATCGTCTACGGCTTGAAAGTTTTGTTTTTATTCAAAGTGGCGTTTTTAACAAAGCAGTGGTTCGAAGGTTACATTTATGCTCTTTCCGAAGAGAAATATGCATATTCCGTTATCCAAAAACGATGTGAGAGTCATGGTTTTGTGATATCTAAAGCGTCGATAGGTAATATCGTCAACAAGAAAGGAAAAAAACGTCAAATTGGAGCCTCAAGTGGGACAAAAATTCCAAACAAGTATCCAAGGAAAAAACGGACATCTTCGACTATTGCAAAGGTACGTTGTTTAATGTTAAAAGAAAATCCCCCTAGTCAAAGGACAGTTGCAAAATCATTAAAATGCTCGGTGTAAACAAAATGATAAACGTTGATTTAAATCTTAAGAAAGCGAAAAAAACGGAATGTGCATAGTCTTCTTCCAAATCATATCGCTGAACACAGGACATGCTGCAAAATTCTATATGAGAAACACTTATCCAAAGAAAAATGGAAAACAATTGTCACAATAGATGAATAATGGGTGTATTTAAATGATTGCAACAAAAAAAGAGCCATTTATTATCATAAAAGGGGAGAAAAAATTTAAGTACATGGTTCAAAGAATCGAAAGAAAGTTTTTCTAAGGGATTCATGATTGTTGCTGGTTTTTATTATAATGGCAAGTTAAAAATAAAGAGAGTGGAAAAAATGTCAAGATTAACTCCAAATACTATCAGGAACATATTTTATCGCCAATTTTTCTGAATGAAATACCATCGCTTTACCCACAGTGCCATCAATCTATGAGACTCCATCAGGACAAAGCTAGCAGTCACACATCAAAATCCACTGTAAATTTCCTAAAAGAAATGGAGCAAAAAACTGGTATCAAGGCCATACCCTTCACTGATATCCCTACTAAATCTCCCGATGTATCACCTATGGATTTTTGTGCTTTCGGACTTTTAAAATCTGCATTATCCAAACGTCGTCCCAAAACCCTTACAGGACTCTGGAAAGCTGTTCAGGAGGAATGGGATAGAATACCTCTTCTGACACTTCAAAAGGCATTATTATCCTGGTGTCGAAAGATAGTTCAGAATAAGGGATGTCAAATAGAACATTTAAAACACAAGAATTTTATGTAATTTAGTTTTGTGAATACAATATACATCGTCTAAAAAATGTGTGAACAGCCTCTGTGTGTGTGTGTAGAGAGATATATATATATATATATATATATATATATATATATTCTTAATGAAACATGCTATAAACTTGCCATTCAAGCACGACGTTTCGTCAAGTTTCTGCAATTTGAAAACAAAAATATATCGCATTAACTAGTTAATTTTTAGTTTAATGTGTCCAGAAAACCGCAGTGAAACATCAGAATTCTATCATTAGCGAAAATGAAAATTAAAGTTTAGATATGAGAAAGTTCTTCACCGCCCACAACTGCTATTGTATGAAAAGAAATATTACGTCATTCACACAGCGTTGGTTTTTACACCTCAGTTCCTCAAGTTGTGTAATATCCGCTGATATTTCTGTTATATTTAAAACTCTAATGATATATGTGTATTGATTTAACCTTGGCTCTGATAGGTGAACTGAAGATTTAAAACGCTTACAAAAATAGGAATCAGTTATCACAGTCGATATTCTTTTATAACTGAAAGGGAACACTTCATCTAGCTTAACAACAATGAATTTCCTTAAGTTAAACTCTTTATATACTGAAATCTTAATTGCATGTCATTGCTACAGTTTTTCGAAAAGAATAATATGCTTAGTTTTGGTGATGGTTTCTTTGCTCTGCCCGTATGTTGAATAATAAAAACATTTACTTACAAGGCCGAATTTTTTGTACAGAAATAATTGACTTTCAACATCAAACAAATACAAAACATGAATGATACATTTACGAGCAATGGACTCAATTCCTGGTAAATGTTTTCGTCGGCAAGTAGCTTATATAGAATGACAAACATTTGTGGACGCTTAAAAAACTGACTGAGCAGTGCAGGCGATCATGATTCAGGTGAATTTCAACGAGGTTTGATAGTTGGTGCTCGTGCGATGGCTCGTAGCATTTCGGAGGTACAGGCAGAGTTTCAACTTCGACCATTTCACCGAAGAGTATGCTTCGAATAGAAGAATTGCAATAAAACATCGAACCTGCTGAAATAGTATGAATTTCTGAATGACCGTGGCCAACGTCCTCTGTCAACAATCATATCGAGCGAAATCACAACGCAATCCTATGCTGGGGCATCTACTAACATCAGCGTGAGAACTGTACAGCGTTCACTACATGATATCAGTTTTATAATAGCCGATGCCCAGCGGCGTATTAGACAGGTTCGCAGTTTTTCTGGCACTTCAGCGTATATTAAAACAATGCATTTTCAAAAAGGTAGAGCACAAAAACTGGTGAAATAAGTCAGGGATTAGAAATATCTTAAAACATTCGCTATAGACAATTGTAAATTGAAAATATATTTGCGAGGAAATCACAAGAATCAACAGTAGCGCTGGAGAAGGCCTGCACCTTATTCCAAAGCAGGCCAATGACGAATATGTAGTATTGCCATTATAAAAAAGGAAAAAAAAACTGGAGAAATGAATTACCTACTCGAGAATGAAAAAAAAAAAGAGTACTTAATTCGTTGTCCTGAGTATCCGTTCTCCTGTTCTGCTCCTGCGGAAGAAGCTGAATTGGCTCTCGAAATTCGCGAATAGGGTTTAAACTTTCAATTATTTAAAGTGAATATTTTAAACTTCTTTTATTCCATTACCTTTGCAGTTAAAATTTCTGCATCTACACACGAATCCACGTCTCATTACACTGCTTTTAATTCTTATGTTCATTGATGACATCGAAACAAAAAATAAAAGTGTAGTTTAGCATAATAAAATTTTGGCCTTGCACCACTTCCTCGTTTTTCTTTTGAATTTTCTTGTCGTTCCAAGAAAACTCTTGGCACATCCGGGACAGTATTCATTTGAGATAAGAACAGTAAGGAAATAGAAGACAGTCCCAACAGATCTCTCGCTTAACTCAAGCAGAAGCTTCTAACATAAAACAGTACAATTCAGAATCTAATTTTTCTCATGTAGGCGTACAAAAGTAATTACTGTAAGACAGTGATTTTGAAACTCGGATAGCGTGGGTATTCCCATCAGAAAAGAAGTATATTGTTGATTCCACACCATTTTCAGCTGTTAGTTTGTTTGTATCTATAGTATTGAAAAAAATTGTTTCAAATGAAGTTAAACTTTTCTTGGTGCATGATCGCATTTGCTTAAAAACTTGGTTTAAATCTTGGTTAGCAACTCCGCTATAATATAGTCTGTCCTTTGTTGCAAAAGATGTTTTACAAGATATTTAGCTCGCCGATACGTCATGCGTGTTTGTGTTGATAAACAAATCTAACAAAATGCATACAAAGTTTTATACGCAATATTTGTTCTTTTATCAGTTATATTCCCATAGTTATAAACTCATTTTCACAAACAAAGTGTATTTTTTAAAACAACTGATGGTTTATTATACTACAAACAATACTTTTCGTTCTCCCCTCCCTTTTTTCCATATTATTAGATTACGTTATCACAAATTAATATCTGTGCAATAAGACAAGTTTTTTATGAGAACGATGGGAGTTAGATACTAAATTAAAGACATATGCGAATGAGATTATAAGTCAGAAGTGAAAGTTAATTTCTCCTCCCCTTCATCTCACCCCAAGAAGCGACAATTTCTGCTACGGAAACGAACAAGAAAGTGATTATGCTCTATGGACGATTTTTACCCCCTCTATGTGGTATCCAATATTTGACATGCTGATTATCAAATCATGATGTACCACATTGATTAGATTCCGATTCATTTCTGTTGAAATCCAATTTTTTTTTAAAAATCCTTTCAAAGTATCATTTTCTGTATAATTTTTTATATAATTTTTAGGTGTTTCATGACATGTCGATAACTAGCGCTTCCGACAAAATTTGCAAGTAAACCAGAGAGTAAATTCATTTGCGTCAGTGAATGCTCTGAGCATCATTACATGGAACTCCACTAGAAAAATTGTTCATTCCTATCACGAACTCGAGATTCCGCCATAGTATCAGCTAAGCCCGTCTGCACAAGGAGCAACTCAAAAGAAACTGATTACCGACTCAAATCACTAACTGGTTACAAACCCGTCCGACGGGTTTGTAACCAGTTGCGCCGTGTGCGTGGCTCCATTCAATTACATAGGTTGCGACTCATCACGAACTGGTTAGTGATTTGAGTCGGTAATCAGTTTCTTTTGAGTTGCTCCGTGTGCAGACGGGCTTATTTTCAAGATCAAAAAGCGAAATGTGAATCCTGTCGCATTTTCCTCCTAATTGTCTAGTTTAAGTGAAACGGAATTCCAATCTAATACCATGCATGACTGCGGTACTAAATGCTACGAATTATGGAAACTACCCAGGAAAAAGGGTAAAGATGGCAAATAAGAGGAAAACAGTTTTTTTTTATTGAATCTTCACGAATGTCACGTACGATTATTGCTCACGTCGAGTTTTCCGGTTCTAAAGCGACCTTTGTAATCTCGTTTCCCTTTATTTAAACATTGATAAATTTAGCAAATATCAGGTATTGTTACATGTTGTTACTTGCCATTTAATATTATTTGAATTACGAATAAGTTTTAGAAAACCTAAAATCCATACAAGTTGTCTGCTTATTTGAGAAGAATCCAGAAACAAGTAAGATCGTCGAACATGTCAAAAACACTAACAAGAGAAAAATAATGTGGTACGAAGCGAAACTGAATGAAATAGAGTAAACCCTGATGCGATTTAAATTTACTTAAAATAAAAATGGTTTTAAAATGTTTTTAAATCAGTTTTTGGCCTTTCGCAATACAATCTTAACGCGTACGATGCAACTGACGATTGAGTTTTGGGACTTCCCACTGTCTGTACTCATGTGTGTATATTGCTTTTGAATATGCAAACAGTTACGTATCCCAAATAGCGTGTAGTAAAGTGTTAAGGGCTTTTTTTTGTTTGTTTTCACTGACTTTGTGCGAAAATAATAGAAGTCACGTCTTCGGATAATCGTTTGACTGCAAATTATTAACACAAAAAAATTCTTCAGAAGTAAACTATTAGAAACTAATCTCAGAATTTGATCTATAAAAATTTGCTCATTTCACGAACATATCTTTCGGCGTATGAGGTAGAATATATCACACACACCCAGTAAAATACTGTTGTAAGTTTATTAGACTCATTGTTAGACTTGCAACAATATTTTGCTACTGGTGCGATTTTTAATACTCGAAAAGCATAGCAGAAACTCTCAACGTATGTTTCGCATCATTTTCTTTTTTAATGTCAGATTTTTTAATAAATTAGACTTTTAGTTACACTACCCTCTCCCCTCCCCCCCCCCCCTCCCGAAAAAGGAAGTTATTTTATCTTCCATTGAGAAATCGACTTGGGAAACTTCATAGCGAGTATCTACGTATGTTCCGCACGAAGGGCATATTTTTCTATAAGTAGTCAATTTATAAACATTAATTTAATGAAACTGCCTCAAAGTTTGAGAGGATACATTTAGACTTCATGTATCAGTTTTCAAGCACTGATAAAGGTATTTAAACTTACACCAACTTCTTAAATCATTCACTCCGTTTATCGATGTGTATGAATAAATATAAGTGTGTAAAGCATCATAACTGTTTCATTTCTTTCATCAATTATAAACAAAAACTCTTCATACCCTTAAAAGTCAAATGCTAACTTTTTTCAGATCAAGTTTTTTTAGGGGGGGGGAGAAGTGAACACTCCTTTTAAAGATAAACAAAACATAAATGACAAGACATCAACTAAACATTACTTTTTCAAAATTTTTAGAAAGGATAAAAGACGACTATCTTCAGGGCATCGGAGTCCCTGTCATCCTCGTGCGAATAAAGGAGAAATTCTTCGAATGTTTAGATCGATTTCCGTTTGAAACAATCAAATTAGGTAGAACTTACCCTTGGTCAGAATGAAGTGGACAGCATCCGTTACTACATGAAGGCACGGTAATCACGCCGTGGGCCGGGGTAGACGAAGGACTTAAATTCTCCACACGAAACATAGCTCGCGCTGCTAACGTTCACATATCGCGTGCAAATATCTGCAAGTACCATAAACCGTTCTGTCCAAACTTATTTCCGGAAACAGAAGACAGTCGGGAGCCTTTATTTTTTTTTTTCCTTTTGGAAAAACTCGACGACCATCAAGTTCGGGAGCACAGCTGAAAATCACTGGAGTATCACACGGCGCGTTCTACTAAGGCAGCAGGCCATGATGGCTTGCGTGTCAAAGCGGCAGTGACGTAAAACGAAGGAGAGAAAAAACGAAGAAAAGCGCAGTAAATGATAACAGCGAAGGAAACTGTTGATCATGGTTTGTTTTGAATTTCGGGGAAGACAATTGGAAGAAAAACGGAGGGAGCGTGGTGAATATTGTGATGCAAGGCGTGACTTACGGAACCAGACCTTGTGTAAGTAAACACTGTTTCGCGGAAAGGGGCTGCTAAAGCTCACATCACATCACACACACCAGTCTTTACTAGACTTCCAAACTGACTTTTGATATATTCGTCCGCATCGCCTCGTGAGTCACGAAACAGTTATTTCTTAACGGATCGATAACTTACCCGTAAACAGCCATACGGGATTCATCGGAAACAATCGCGAAGTGGAAAGGCGGATGCTCCCAAGATGAACGAATATTTTTTTATGCGGGGACGTTCAAATTTCTCTCTTTTATTTTAGATCGAAAAATTTAATTTTCGTAAGCAAAATTGTTTTTGACGAATATTTTTATATCTTTGCAATACTATAAATATTTTAGAATGCTTTTTTCTAATTAAGAAAGCGGCCCCAATTATATTTCAAGGAAATGAAATCTAATTCACTTATATTTTTGAGAGGTAGAAAAGATTGTCTATAATAGGAATATGCTGTCAGTAATTTGGAAAATGCCGTTAATTAATTTCAGTGTTAAGCAGGAAAAGGAAGACACTGGAACTGTGCAAGGTAAACAACTTCGTATTTTTGAATGCCTTTCCCTTAAATAATTCAATAGAAATAATACGATAAAAAGGGTCAAATTCATTACCGAAGACTAAGTGTATACAGTCAAGGGTCTAAGTATGCCTAGTCAAAACGCAATTTTATAAAAGTTTCAATTTAGAGCAAATCCTTTACTTCACGCGCAAGTGAAATACTTAAGTAGGGAACGAAAGAAAGTTTTAATGAATTTTTTTTTAAATTTAATTAAGTATTTTGGCCTGAACATAACTTAAAATATGAAGTAATTTTACAATGAAATAAACGCTGAAAGGAGTATTTCAGTGTATCCAAATGTGTTTTAGAAGCAGATCGGGATATGGTAAAATAAATAATATTTGGGGTAGTCCGTCACATCCATTTACACACTTTTCTACCTGCATACCAACTGATATTAGTAACAAATACCTTTATCAGTATAGTTTACATTTTTGCATGTGTATTTATATTCTTACCAATTATCATACTTCATACTATAGAAAAAAATAGCACACCCAGATATTCCGTGGATCAATATTCTTGAGTTTATATTTCGTGTTCAGACTTGTGGCGGCCCTGTGGTACAGAGCGATAATTTTCGTTGCTGAGGGTGCTCGAATCGTATCCAGGCGTCGCGCCACGAAAAATGACTCTGTTTGTGTCATCCCTTCATAGGGGGTAATGCTGTCCGCCCATATGGTGCCCCCATAATAAAATGGACAGTAAACTGCGGCGTAATATAGGCGAATGTTTGACGACAAGTGCCTTCACCTCCCCCCCCCCCAAAAAAAAAAAAAATTGTGCGGTTGGGGGACCCCCGTCAGGAACAAAGTTCCTTACGTTATTTTTCCAACTCTAAACGTGATTTAATATGTAGATTTCTATTGATTATATTAGTGTATTTTTGTCACGCCAAAAAGCGCAGCCCTCTTTTATTCAACCAATTCTCTCTCTCCTCTCAATTTTATTAAAATTAAAAATTTTAATATATAAATTAATTATTTTTATTAAAATAAAAAATTTTAATATATAAATTAATTATTTTTATTAAAATTAAAAATTTTAATATATAAATTAATTATTTTGATTTAGATGTTACCTAGAATAATTTTTAATAGGATTAATTTTATTATTTAATCACCAACAAAAATAAATTAATGACACAATATAACTCCCGTGCGAATTAAAACAATAACAAACAATAAATAAGTTTAAACAGAAAGACGCGATTCCATAGGGACGGTATAAAATCTTTCAATTAAAGCATTTACAACTGGTCGAAGTTTATATAAACGATCATGCTGAGGGTCATCATGTGGTGGTTGTTTACTGTTGTCATTAAAATGTAGAAATTCTCTTATCTTTTCAAAGCGTTTTAATGGCATACATTCTTTTATTACATCATTGCCTATGGCAGGTGACCAATATGCCCTAGTGTTTGGTACATGTACAATAGATATCATTATACAAATACCAATGTATTGTTTAATTTCTAAATTCGTTACAATGACACACTTTTCTGGGTTTTTTGCACACTGAATAAATTTGTTTCTTGAACTATATGCTCAATCAAATCTTCTGTAAAAAGATAAATAAAAAAATTTAGAGGTGTGTTTAAATTCATAATTTCAGGAGCGAGATTTCATCACCTCGGAATAAAATTTGATCATCATTTAGAAGTAAATTAGTTTTCTTCCAGTTGATTGCAGGCTTTGGTCTCCCTGTGTTATTTCTATTAGTTTTTGGCATGTTCCCATCACTAGGCAGATCAAGAACATCGCTATTATCAAGTAATGATACCTCATCTTCCGAATCACTACGACCATCAAAATTTTCATCACAAACTTTGTTTGGTTTATAATTAGGATCGCCTGTGCTGCCATCGCTTTCTGAACCAGATTCATCTTCACTATGATCACTCCACGATCTGTTCATAAGTTCCTCAATTTCTTTCTGTGTAAAAATCTTTCTTCCCGCCATTTCCTTAAAAAAAATGGCGTAAGCACACCATGTATCATTTTTGATACATAAAATTGAAATCATACTTGAATTTTTTTTAAAAGTTTAAAGAAGTATTTTATTAATAATTATAAAAGCTACGTACCTCTAAAATATATTTATAAAACTTTCAAAGATGTAAACTGACTTTAAAATACTGAAAACATAGCAAATACTAAGGCAGGTCTGGTATGAATTGAACGGCTATCTTTTACTGAGATCGTAGTAGTATTCCTGCTGCCATCTATCCTACGAAAATGTAACTAACAGTGATTAAAAGCTTTGCTATGATGTTTCAAAATTAATACAAGATGCACAAGTGGATATAAAAATATTGCTTTTGAATATAAAGGGGAAAAATAACTTATGTATCAAATTTGATACAGTGTGTAGTGAAGGGTTTTTAAATTGCCGGTAGTGCTTGTGCGGGGATTTGAACCGGGGACCTCCGATGCGAACCGTTCCGATGCGAAAACTAGTCCGATGCGATAACCATTCAGCCACAGAGTCCTTGAGAGAAAGCTCTTATGAAGGGGACATAACGCTTTTTCGTTACGTGACGATTCCTGCCTGTTCACTCTACAGTAAGCCGCGTAAAAGAACTTCGTTCCAAAAAAAAAATCTTGTTCGTGGCATGATATCCGAGATCATTTAAGAACTTTCTTACACGACAAATATTATGACAAACCTTGGAAAAGAAAAGAAAAATACTTTTTTAGAAATGCATACACGACATAATGAGATAAGAGACAAACGTGATGTGTGTGCTACTTACTACATGCTTAGAAATCAAAATCAAAATCTTTGAAAGCATAAGTTTTAATCGGGATCCACTCTAAAACAAGGTAATAAAAAAATTTACTTAACACGAGTTAATGACAAATTTAAAGTAATCTTGTCGACTTTGAACGTGCAAGGCTCAAATAGAATCCTCATGAGTAGAAAGTCTAAGGCTCCCAGATGAAGTTCCTTCAGAAGTATGTCGAGGCCGTAAGCAACAATAAATATGCGTATAGTGTCAGTATGCCAAACTGAAAATTGTTTTCATTAATCAAATTACTCAAAGTTTTCTGGTATTACATAAACAAAAACATCGGAGTAAAAGTTGGTAGGTAAAAAAATAGATTTGTTTTCAAAGCAAAAAATTTTGTCAAGAAAAGGAAGCATGTCTCGATTAAATAATGCATATTGAAACTTCCCAATGGCCAGTAATTGTTCCGAAAAAAGTGGCTGTTTTAAGGGGTGGCCGTCGAAAAGAGGTTCCTTCGATAACATTGGCTCTATGGAATATCTTTAATCGGTTCTGAATAAAATATGGCTGCTTAGAGGGGTGACCGGCTAGAGAAGTTTCACTGAATTTAAGAGTAACCCCGTAAAAAAGCAAACATGCGACAGAGAGAAAAAAATAAACAGTCCTCCATGATAAATTTAACAAGTCATGAAAAATCCTTATGAAATACTCGTTTTACTAAATGACTACTCAAAATATATTTTGGAGATCAGACACGCAAAAATAATCCCCACAATATTACAAAATGTATTACATAAGATAACACTCGGGGAAACTGATTATAAAACTCAATACACGTGTAATCTTAAATCTAATATTCATCCTGAGGCCTCTACCAGTTTTTGAAACTACAGATTGGCACGCTAATCCATACATATTTATGAGGAAAATTAAAGCTCGCAGGTGATTTTGATAAAAAGTACTCGAAAGGGTATCGAACGATTCCGCCCTTTAAGTTAATTTATCTCGACTTGATAAAAACAAAGAAAGAAAAACATATACTCAGTCAGAAAACCAATAGGTTGGAGCTTATTATTTTATTATTAGATGAAATCTGCACTGATTTGTGTAAAAGGATTAGCCCACTGCCTTATAGGTATATACGTAAGTTGTAAACGAATAATTGATAATGTGTTCTAAATATCGAATTTTCTTTTAAGGTGTTTAATTAGAGATTCTTTTGTAGGAAATACAAAAAGATCATTGTTTTCATTTATAGACTATTTTGCAATTGAAAGCGGTTCTTATATTGTTGATATTTTTATAAGAACCACACTTAAGCATTTTGATGGAATTCCGCGAACCGGAAGTAATACCTAAAATTGGATAATTAAAGGGACTTAATTGTAATTTCCCATATTTAGTGCTTAGTGCTAATTTTTGATACTTAGAAAAGTAATTTACAAGCATGGCTATTGGTTTCTGCTAACATGCTCGTTTATAACAAAGAAAAAATATGTTGCGTTCTCATGATGAAAACTTTAAATTCATTTTGCGTGAAACTGAATTTTTCACACCAGGGACTTTTCATTTATCATGTTTGTAATATTGTAAAACATATGTACAGAATTTCTCCAGTTTTTACCTCAGCAATATGTTTTATTGCATACAATGAATTAAAAATTTATAAAAGTATTGATAGAAACTGAATTTCTGCACTTTTTACTTCAACGTTCTCCCTTGACTGCAGATATAATGCATCTCAGGATTTTATAAAAATTTCAGATTTTAGCTTAATATGTGCATTATGTGATTATAAATTGAAACAAGAAAGATGTTTAATATTTCTCAAAATATGTCCCTCCCCCCTTTTCTTTTATATACAAAATCTTTGTAATTGTTCCCAGTCAGTATCTTAAATCAGTAATGTGTGATTTTTCTGTATACACAATAAGTTTTATAAAAATACACTTTTTAAAAAAAAGTTCCAGTGTGATGTAGCATTTCTCAAGCAAAGACTAATATATTACACAAAAACATTTTTATTATCCCTCTTTTCAATAATCAATAACGAAAGAGAAATATTCTTACACTCGATTTGTAATCCATTGACCATAACTCATCAATTGAGCTTGCATGCATAACTTCTCTCCAATTACGAAGCATTGATTTCACAAAAAAAAGCAGCAGTAGGTTTCAGATTTTTTGGAAATTAAAATATTTGGACTTCAAAAATATTTGATCGTATGATTTCGTGTGATCAAATATTTCATTCAAATATTTTGGTATTATGACAGTCCTCCTGCGCCATTCACATACGAGTAGTATAGTGGTTAAGCGTTCTGGGCTGCCACCAATGGGGGGGGGAAGTAGGGGCAATTGCCCTCCCCCCCCAAAAAAAAAGCCCGGCGAATTTTTTTTTTCATAGCCTAAAATTATATAATTGTAGACCTAATACTAAATGAGTTTAAATTTAAAATGAGACGATGTTTATTTCTTTTATATACAATATATATATATATATAACCCTATGAGCCAACGTTGCCCCCCCCCCCCAAAAAAAAAAAAAAAAAAAAATTTGGACTAGAGCCGCCCCTGGCTGCCACGCAGTGGACTTGGGTTCCAATCCCGAATAAGGCTTTGTCTTTTCCATGTCGTCCCCCTCATACGGAGCAATGCTGGCTCACCTAAATGGTGTTCACATAATAAAGTAGCCAGCAAAACTTCGCGGATCTTCATGGGTCATTGTCGGAAGAAGTACCTACCGTTAGAGACAAGTGCCTGCCGAGTTAAAAAAGTAAATATAAATAAATAAATTTCTCCTGTCGAACTGATGTCAACCTCCAATTGTTGATAATGCCTGCTTACCTTAATCTGTAATTACTCTTAAGCATAGTACTCAAATGAAATTACCTGAATTGTCGTGCAGACCAAATAGGAAAATTTAAGTTTGACAATTTAGAAGAATTTACAGTACGATGAGACTCTGTGGGGGATATTGATAAGGAAAATGGGATCATTGCAATGCAATTTTTTTAAGTACGCTAAATAGGCACTTAGTGTTTGTCAGATCAGACATCGATCGGTTCTAGCTGGATATAGCTGATTATAAAATATATTCGGTTCTAGCTGGATATAGCTGATTATAAAAGATATCTGATTAATAACAGTATAACGCGATTAACAATCGAAATATGACAAAATACCTTAATTCCCTATGAGAAAATCCTATTTCAGAGATTCCAAATGTCTACAATAAGTGTTAGTTTTGTTACAGTTCTACCACGGAATGGAGAGTAGTTTGGCGAACTAGCAAAAATAGTGCATCCAGTTACTAGTGAAAAGGTCAACTCGTAGCAGTTTAATTGTTATTGCGATGTTTTATCATTAAATGTAGCTTAAATCTTTTATTTTTGACTGAAATTGTTCCTTTCCGTCTAAAAACCGTACGCTCATTCTCATCGTAAGTTGGCGGTAGATAACAATTGCTACGAACTCGAATACACACACACACACACACACACACACTCACACACAAACAAACAAACAAACAAACAACTATCGTATATACCAAAACTGATACGCAGAGGCGCAATTTGTGTACATGATAAATATTTGAACTGAAAGGAAATTCACCTTGTATAAAAACCTTAAAGAGTTCGTGCAAACTTCAGTAAGAGTAAACTTTCCTTTGACTGCATTAGTTTTCTGTTTAATAAAACATCTAAACAAAAGTAGAACATAAAACAAGAAATGGTGAAAATTAAAGATTTAATTATAACAATTTTTACTTTAGTTAATGTGTTTTAACTATTCACGAGGAATCAACAGGAAATACAATTTTAATTACATCTTTATTTTCTCCGTCACCAGAACAATAACGGAAAAACAAACAGCTTTCCAATTCGTTTAAGTTAATTACTTTCCCACCGAGGATTGAGGCAAGCCATCCATCCTTGATTGGAATAAAATTAGAACGAATATGTCTGTAACTTGTTAATAACAATTCCATGATTCTCGGTATAAATTGTCATATTTCAAGGACAGAGAAATGCACAGTCTTGTTGCATGGAGGAAAACGATTTCAGTAAAATGACGTAAACGTCCATTTGTCTAAGGAAACACATCACGCCTATATGCTTAGGAAAAATAAAGAAAGATAATAACTCCCAAAGATTTTCCCTATCAATTTAATAAAAGTTTTCCCTAGAAGGCTTTTTATTAATAACTAGGCCATAAAACCCAAATTTCATGCATGTGTGTTACTAGAACTTATACTTTCGAGGGACAGGCTTCATTGTTATCTGGTGTGTAGTATGTAAAACCTCTTTTCAATCACAATAACAATTCGTTGCTTAACATAGGAAACAGAATTTTATTGTCACTGGCCGTATCAAGAAATGTTCATATTAAACTGAAGAAAATTTCAAAGTTTACATAGAAACAACACTTATTTTGTTAATAACTACGAAATAATTTTGCCGAGTAATGACTTTAATATAACGTTTAAAAACATATCTAATATTGAACTTAATTATTAGAATTCAACCGCATTGAAGCGGTTAAAAGTGTTGGAACGCGATTCCGAACCATTTAATGTGTGCCACTCAAGAGTATGTCGAGCGATAGCCGAATGGTTAGGGCGCTATATTCAGTACCACAGTCTGTGGGCTCGAGTCCCATTGTTGGCATGGATGTTTGTAGCCGTCCGGAATCGGCTTTAAGCAGTAGGTTTTGGTCTTGTTACCCCTCTTGCAGTAAAAAATAATGGTCATAGCGCTCTCAACCAACCAACCACTCAAGAGGACTTTGGGATAAATTTAGTCGAATTTCTAATGTTGGGTCCTGTGCTTAACCAGGAAAAGCATAGGAAACCTAGAGTAACTCTGTGTCCAACATTCAAGGCTCGAGCAGATGTCCGAGGCTAATACAACTTTTTTTTTCTTCTTTCCTTTTTTTTTTGTGGGGGGGGGGGGATAAAATTCCCCGGACCCATGAACTTAAGTTGCCCATACATGGTTTAATACAGAAGTATAAAAATTAATGACCTTCTGGGAGTTCAAAATAAGTGTAACATATTAAAATACAAATTTTAGGAGATATCTATTAAAATGTAACGCACATCCATACATTTAACAAAAATGATTCATCTGGTCACATACTATATATTACATGTAGAAAAAATCATAAAATGCCTAAATTATTTTCACAAGTTATTTTGAACATAAGTAAAATTGTACAACTAAATTGAATTTTAGTTTATCTATCCTTTTTATTTTCTTATGTAATGAAAAGCATTGTAGCTACGAAATTAGACAGGGGGCTTTTTGAAGAAAAAACATCTTAGGGTTTAAGTAGTTTAAATAGATATAAATGATAACTTGTGATATGCACAATGCGATATTTTCCTCGTTGTGGGTATTTAAATGAGTCATTCTAGAGAATTCATTTTTAAATTTTCAATTACATATTTCCTTTCTTCTATTTATCTGTATGTTATGTATAATTCTAAGGAAAAAATACTCAAAAAATATACATCGAATACTTAAAAATTTTTAATTCCCAGAAACCTGGAATTAACTGAAAGTTAACGCTAAACGTACAGAAAGGCATTGACGAAAATTAATTGAAAAGATTATTATAAGCGCATGTCTTTTACATCAACATAATTGCGTTGAATAATACAATTATGCAACTAAGTAATAGCTTTCCTCAAAATGGCCATTCCACTGAAGATAGTAAACAGTTGAACAACTTATTACGAAGAAAAATCCCTCAATCAGCATGGATTATGCCTGTTAAAATACCTGTAATCTACTTGTCTGTATTTATCTCGATTCACTTCGATTCTCCTTCCTGTAGCTGAGCGTGCGTGTGTGTACGTGCGTGCGCGAGATAAAACATGCTTCCACTCATCATGGCCATATTCATCAAACTGTCAATGAAAAATTTGGCAACACCTTCCAGTCATTATTATCATTGTATCGCTTTTGCCCACGGATTTAATACACTTACAGAAAGAGCTCCGTTATGTAACAATAACCGTTGGCGCGGGCATTTCGCTTTCTTTTTCTTTTGTGACGATTCAACCTTGAACTGCATTACTTTTCAGGGCTCACTGACCGGGCGTCGCTGTTGGTAAACGCGCCTGCTGCCGACGTAACGTGCGTTCATTGTGACATGGTTTCCGTTCTCATTCGAAACACTTGACTTTTGATTGATTGCAGTACTAATATCAACTAGCTACTTGTTTTAATAACAGCATTCCACTCCTTTGCTTTTTTTGTACTGTAAAATGCAGTTCTGTTCTAACTGCAGCAATCATTTCGAGGATATGGTTGTACAACACGGAAGTTAATTTCCTCTGACTTTGTAACACCAACGTATATTAGAAATGAACACTAATTATCAGTGATTTATGTTTTTGTCCTCAGATATACTCTGTGTAAATACTGAGTTTCCCAGTGTAAACTTATCTATAAACTTAAATGTTTTAAAAATATCCTTCCTCTTCCGTGACTCTATAAATCCACTTTCGTGAGCCTTATCCATTCTTCCCAGTTCTTAGTCATCGCATGGAAATTTACCTTTGAAGAGATAAATACCCTTAATCAGATTCAATTCAATAACACTTTGCCCTCTCTCTCACTTGGCCTCTTTCTCAGTAGATGTATGGCATCCTTGTAATACCATCGTAGTTTTGCTAAAAGGATGGCCAATTCATCTCAGACTGTTGATATTTATGCTAACTTACCGTGCACTGTTTTTGCATCAAATTTTTTGTATAGCTCACTGTTGAATCTTCTCCAAATTCCAAGGTATGTCTAAAAATTTAATGTTCGAGTCTATGTCTCGTGTCTAGGTCTCCATCGGGAATCACGCTGAACGATAGCCATCGAGTGCCATTGTTGAAATGGATGTTAGTAACCATTCAGAATCGACTTCGAACTGTCAAAATAACCCTCGTGTATCAAAGGTTTGGTTTGGAGCGTTACGGTCAACTTTTTGCTACACGAGGCCCCTCTTGTATGTATGTATATATATATATATATATATATATATATATATATATATATATATATATATATATATATATATATATATATATATATATATATATATATATATATATATATATATATAAATTTAAAAAATATCGCTCCCAATCAACCATTTGGCGTGTGTAAGAACGTTATTCAACAAAAACTTTACATAATAGTAATTTGATTTTTCTTTTAAAGAAATACGATTCAACACGCACAGATTCTCAGCGACAGTGGAGTTATGGCCCGATAAACCTATCGCAATGCATTTAGTACTAACAACCGTGCGTCACAGCTTTACTTCAATTTAGCTACCTTACACGTGCTCAAGACACTTATACTGACTTATAATTACACAAAATTACCTGAGACGAAATCTATAATGAAGTGTTGAAATTGAATATCTCATGTAATGTGTTAAAGGGGTACTCCTGTAAGCTGGAGATGTGCATTTTTGCAACTACATAATCTAAGGTTATTAAATTAATTTCAACCTTGTCTGACAGCTGCATGACAGCAGGGAAGTTGCGACTCGCTTCCGAAGTCAAACGTAACGAGAGAAAATATCGTACCGCATATCTCTAGTCTGAAAAACAAAAAACATCAAAATTCCACGATCGATTTCCCCTAAAGGCGTATTGATTTCGCACCATCATAAAACAGAAAAATCCTAAAGCGAACTAGCGTAAGTTGCGACATACCTTGAAAATATCCTCACAAATCTTTTTCGAAACCATTAAAAGATACTAGTCCACTCTACTTCTGATCCCATTAGCAGTTTTAAGATCAAAAAGAAAAATGATTTCTATGCATCAGCGGAAATCTCTTAAGTATAACAAAATGCATTGGTTCTTCGGAAATTTTAGTTCATTTTAGGATAGCAAATTATTTATTTTTTAACTTATTTTTTCTGCTGACAAGCACATAGAAGCTGACAAGGACATTGCCATTTTTTCCCCTAAATAAGAATTGTTGTTCTAAAAACTATACCAACATCAAATGCATTTGAGATAATGTAAGTACATGTTATAAAGAGTCTCAGAACTATTTTTGTGTAAACTGAAGATAAGTATGACCTGGAGATTTTATACAACTTTTTAACCTTAAAATACATGAATGTTTTCATTTTTAGTTTTTATAATTCACCGATAAGAAATAATCTCAATATAAATCGTAAAATAATTGATGTTATGTACCAGTGGCGCACCCAGGGGGGGGGGCCCAGGGGGCCCTGCCCCCCCCCCCCAAAGAAGTAGAAATATTGATTTTGCATTATAAATATTTTTTTTCGTTCATCTCGGCCCCCCCATGCATTATAAATATTTTTATCCATTCATCTCGGCCCCCCCGAAGACAAAATCCTGGGTGCGCCACTGTTATGTACACATTTTTAATCACATAAAAAGGGAGAGGTAATGCAGTTATTATTATGTAAAACTGGATGTAAAACTTACGTAACAACTTTTTTCATAATTTTTTGTAACAGTCGTAGCATGCATAAACTGATAGCCTTAATCAAAAATTTTAAAAGGAAAAGGGGAATTTTTAATTTGGTATTAAAACCAAAGTCCGAGAATATCTATCCTAATAATAGCCCAATTATGTCCCTCTATCTGGAAGGCCGGACGATGGCCGAATGGCTAAGGCGCTGGCAGCGGTACCGGAGTCTGTGGGTTCGAGTCCCACTCTTGGCATGGATGTTTGTAGCCGTTCGGAATCGGCTTTAAGCTGTAGGTCGCGGTCTAATTAGCCCTCGTGTAGCAAAAAATGACCGTAGGGCACCAAACCAAACCAAACCAAACCGTATAAAAACCCTCTATCTGGAACGCTTCCGGAGCGACCGCTTCACAAATATATTACCGCATTTTCCATTTCTTGAGGGTGAACCGGTGGCTGTGAGGTAGCGATGTTGCCTTCGGAGCGCTCGGTCCTTAGTTCGAATCCCGCCGGTCGCGGGCTGCGTTTTATTTATTTAATTTAAATCTCCTTTCTGGAAATTTCCAGAATATTCCAGTATATGTAAATTGAATTAATATGAATGTTCTGTTAGGATATATAAGTTGCTGCACTCCAGTTGAAAGGCAGTCTTGCTCTGTACTATTATCCGATAGCACTTCATTACTTTCAATAAAATCTCTATACTCCACGTCTGTGTATTTAACCTTCTTGTCAGTTTTCACCTGACAATATCAGCCTATGGCATCCATTTTGTTTTATGAGTTAGGCTTAACAAGTTAAAAGTAAAGTTAAAAAAGATTATTTGCTATCTAAACCCAAATAATTTATTAGAAACAACGTAATATAGACACAAAGCAACTTTATTTCGATTTTTAGACGGCTGTAATAAACGGTTATGACAATTTCAAAACAGCTCGCCAACGTTTAAAACTGCTCTCAGCATAAAATATCCTTTCATTGTAACGCATTTTCGATGTGATATTTATATTCATTAGAAAAATATCTCTTTTCCGCCACCTTTAGAGTTATCATAGTGTTTCATTTAAATTAATAAGAAGTATTCATTTTATATACTCAGAACTTGAAAATGCAAACACGAGAGAGTCATTCATTCACCGTGATTCATTCATCGTCGTTAATTTAAGAAAAATTGAATCAGAGAATCTTTTTCACAGTAAAGTAGTTTTTCATTATATTATTTTTTTAATATCTTTATTTATATTTTAACCATATAATATATATATTTTAACCAGATATTACAATAATGTCAAATTTAGTAATTTCGGAAAGTTGCAACCTCGACGCATGCGTAGTGATATGTAAAAGCCCGTACTTCGCTACGGAGTACATTCAAATTAAATACAATGGTCAATCTATGCAATTAATGCAAAAAAAAATATATATAAAAAAAAATCGTAACGGATATTTTTATAGACAAAATAATGTAGAAGAATTGGATAATGTCCAATCGTCTGCCGCATTAGAAAGAAAAAAAAAATATTTATTTTGTCAATTTATATCGTTGTTATGTATGTGACGATAAACTGATTTAAAGTATCAAAAAGAAAGAAACCACGTGATCAGCATTTAATAAATTAAATTTTAAAAATTAATCTTTAAAAATTCACCAAAAATCGGAAAATAGAGGTAAAAATTAGAAAAAGATTTCGTTTTAAAGGAATTTTTATGATCTTTCTCGTGATATAAATTTTATCACCCTCCGTTTGTTATTTTAAATTTTAAATAGTTAAAATGTGTATAATTTAAACAAAAGAAATTAGAGAAGCTCTTAAGTATACAAATAATATCGACTTTGCAGATGTAAATTGATAAAAATTAAAATTAACACGTCATTTTTGACGGGCTAGCCACTAGTCTATAATAAACAACATCGTTTGCAATACATAATCAATATCAGTTGTCAACTCTTACAGTTTGAAAGATGCTAAAACTTCAAAATAGCATTCATCAAAGAAAAAAAAAGAAGATCTACACATGCTTGGCTTAAATGGTTAGCATTCAATTCATAAATCTGCTCGCTGGACCCTTTTCTATCATTTTTTATTTTATACGTTTTTTTTAAAATACCAGTGTCGTTGCAAGTTAACTTTGAATAAACTACACAATTTGAAAAATTTTTTATTCAATGCGTCATTCCCATGTTCTGGGAGTATTACTCGGTCCACACAGTGAATTTATTGGATCCTGTTATAGGTGAGCCAACACTGCTACCTACGAGGGAACAGCCATGCCTGATTCGTGCTACTAAATTCGAATCCCCTGTAGAATGCGTGCGCCGCTAATTGGAAATCACGAAAAATGTTTAGAGAAGCTTAGAAGCATAAAACGGATAATTCTGCAAAGGAACTTAGAGGAAATCACGAAAAATTGAGCGAGATAATCTAGATTTCAAGCGTATAAGACTTCACGCTTTTCCCAGGAACCTTATGCTGCTACCTCGAGAGCGAATTCGCTGAAACGTGTATTCATTTTCTCACCGAGAAGAACGCCTAAATGCATCGGGGGCGTTTTTAAAGCATTATTATAAAAAAAAAAAGCAACACCATGGGGCAATAATACAAATTCCGTATTTTTCGGGCAATAAGACAATGCGAACGATTAGACGCACCTCAAATTTATGGGAGGATTTTTAGAAAAGAATGTTTTGTATTTTGTTAGGTATATTAAGATATTTTCAATTTCTTACTTAATAAAAATAAAATATAAATATAATAAATAATTCATACAATATATATATAATATATATAATAAATATATGGAGTATATATAATAAATATAAATATTATATATAATAAAATATTCATTTTTATTTTAATATTACTGTCAAAAATTATTGTGCGGCGGACCACAGCATTTGCAGATTTTTCTCCCGTGACGGAGCCAGGTGATGTGAACGTGCCGGCTAGAATTTAAAGAGCAGTTGTATCAGAGATGGGGGTTCTCTTTGCACATGGTTTTATTTCCTTTTAGCCTGTCGGCAATAGTCGCCAGAATGTGTTATTTATGTTTTACGTAGGTGCTTAATGTAGATGTTTTATGTAGAGTTTTTAATCTCGCTTCTGTCTGTGTAGTATGTGGTGCGTGTAATGAAGTGAATACATGGTTTTTTTTTTTGGTTTTTTTTTTATATAGATTCACCTTTTTACCGAGTTTTGGCCTCAACCCTTCATTTTAGGACGATGCGTAATATTGGGTAGTAATTACGGTCGTATTTGGGAAATTTGTCTTCGGACCATAAAACGCACCCCTATTTTAAGTTGATTTTTTATGTAAGAATGTGCGTCTAAAGGTTTGTAAAAATACGGAATGTATTTAGTACAGCAGAACAAAAATATACTCAATATTTTTTGTATATTGTACATCGTTGAATAAGTTTTGATATTGATGTTTGATTTTTCATATTTCTACAAATGTTAATGTTTTAGATACAAGAAGCTAAAGGATAGTTTATCTAGAGCTCTGCAAAAAATATTTTTATGTGGAAAGCGAAGCAAAATTTGAAGGTACTCTGTAATCATACTAATTCCCTTCCCATTTGAGGGGGGGGGGGGGGAATGCCTGTTAAGAAACATTTTGGAAAGCTAAAAACTCACGAGCGTAATTAACGTCCACACAACAGATGTGATAACTGAAAGAGATAAGGCACACACTAAAAGTATAGCAAGATAAGAGTGTTTAGATAAAAATGGCAAATGAATCTACACAATTCACTAGAAGAGATGTGTAAATTACTACTTAGGCTTTAAGTCTGTCAGTTTGAAATGCACATAAATCTTTCATTCTATAAAATAAAAAACTTCAGACCCAGGGAAGAAACAATGAGTGCTTGACTCCTCTAAAATCGTCGGTTTGTAAAGATGGATAGGAACAGGAACACAGATGATGGTTTATTACAGGTGTCATCCAACCATATCATCATCATCATCATTTAGGCGCACTCAGCCATTGTGATCTCACTGATAAAGTCCCTTCTAGACTTCAGAAGTTTACGAAAAAGAAGTTTCGAAATAGCCGAGGGCGGTACATCCTGGAACAAGTCCCTTTCAAATAAGTCTGGATCGTTGGGATCAGTTTCTACATGTTTGTTACTGTGGGGATATAGGTAATTTTGTTTTTGAAAGTGGTGAAAGCAATATATCTACACTTAGCCCCACAGGTCTCTATACACCTTAAAAATATTCAATCCTAAAGAAAGGGATAGATACCGAAAAGTGACTTTCTGAGGGTAAAACAAATACTTTCCTAATGGGAAAAAAAATTTCCGAAATAATCAGATGGCAAAATATTCATCAACAAAATCAGGCTTAATCACGTGTCACAAGTCAACAAACGAAAAGAAAAAAAAGGTTAATATTTTTTAAGGATCTTGATCCTTTGCACGTCTTTATTTTGATTCTGGAACAACTTTAAAAATATAATTCTCGAAATAAAGAAGAGACCACAGACACTAACTACTACACAGCTTCCTCTATGCTTCACCTCCATGCTGATATTCATTTTTCTCCCTCGAAATTTAATAAAGCCCTTATGCTACTTAAGATTGTAGCACACTTTTTTTTCTCATTTTGATTCTCTAATTCTCATTATTCTAGGACGACCTTATCTAAATTTTGAAAACTCGCTGTCCTCTCTAAATTAACTCTTTCAATAGGCTGACAATTTGGGACTGCTAAGGATATTCGCCAGAATTTTGATCTTTTGAAAAAATTACATGTTCGCGAATCGCCAGGTGTACGCAGGCGTTCGAGACACAACATTAAACTTTACTTCAAACTTTTGCTCAATTTGGTTCAAGATTAAAAAAAATTAATAAAAAAGAAATAAATAAATTGCACTTAGGCAATTACTAAGATAAATAAGCAGGTGAAAATTATAATGCAGCATTACATATCATCCTGATCTCTGTACGCCAAAAAAAAAAATGTATATATCATTGAAACAGACCAAATGGAAACGAAAAATTATCTAATATCAAAATAATTTCAATTTTTTAATCACCTGACATTACCACTGAGAATAAATTGAAGTAGTATAAGAAGAATAAATTTCTTGATTTATAATAAAAGCACAGATTCGATGGAAAAAAAATTTGACGAGCAGGTAATCAATTTAAGCCTGCCTTAATAGCAATAAAAGCTACAACAGCTCATCTCCACTTACCGTATCTTCCTGCACAGTCTGAGATTAGGCGGCAAATCGCTTATCTTCTCTGCCTCGCAAACTCCATTTTTGCCGTTCTCTGTCGCCACGTGCTCCATGCAGAAAGCACGTATTTACCAAATCCCAGCAAAACACTACTAATTTGAACGAAGTGTCTGGGACGGGCCCAAGGAAGACATGCATCAAAATTATCACCTTGTAAAAGAATGAGAACTGGATTTCTACGCAATTCCGACTCAAGGTCGATAACGAATCCGGCATTATTCTTTTATCATTTGGATACTGGCGTTCTTTTTTTTCTGTGTTGTTATTTTTATTTTGTTCGGCTTCCCCGCTTTCCAATACGCGTGATAACGGATTTTGGATAAGGAAGAAAGCGCTTCGTTTGGTTTTAGTTTCCTGTCGTTTCGATCGGAAGGCCGAACGATTAGTTCCATTTGCCATTTAAATCCGCTTTAATTGTGCGGTCATTCTCAGTTTACTGTAATTAAAATTTGAGGAAAAAAGCAACAAAATTTATGTTACATTAGTTACTCACTCAATAAACAAACAAACAGGCTCGAATAACTGAACGTCAGCTTTTGCATTCTTTATGCCCTCATCAGAAGCGGATTTACTAAAATCTGTTAAGCAGCTCCGATTCAAGTACAGCTCATTGGCGAATAAAATTTTAGCCGACAAGAAAGAATTACAGTTTCAGGTTAAATGGCGTTTTCTGACGTTTCTTCAACGTTGTGCGTTTCTGTGAATGTTATAAATATATCTTTTTTCTCCGTTTTGGTTTCATATAGAGTGAAACTTCTCTCGCCGGCCATCCGCAAAGTAGCCTCTTTCTTTCGGAACCATTACTGGGTGCCCAAGAGAAATAGACCCCTATTCGACAGTCACCTCTCAAAACAGCCACTTTCTTTCGGAACCATGACTGGCGCCTTTGAGAAGTTTCACTGAATTTTAATTTTAGCAACACAAAGGCGGTATGGCAACTTACATCCCGTCTGATGGAGGCAACTCTCTTAAATTTATTTCTCCATGAACTTTATGAGCTACAGATTTAGTGTAACCATACTTCACGAGTACAGGATAACTTTTTATAGGCTATCTTACGCGGATCGAACCCAAAGCCTTACAGACAGTGATTCTCTCATTTAAAGTGATCAATCTACCTTGGAGTTTTTGGTCAACTTAATTATACTCCTACTCATTTGAAAACATCAGTTGCGTTGGCACACAGAATTTAAGAGACCAGCTTCCCCAAAAAGGATCCCATTCGATCGCGACTGATGGAGAGACGATCCTGTGTTATACCCTCATATTATGTAAAAGCGGTATACCTATAGGGTGCTCCCATAATGAGATAGTCAGTAAATAACGGGTGGAACGTCCTCAGAAGAAAGTTGGAACGTTTTTCTGCCACGTAGAAAAGAGACTGTAAAGAGACCCCTAGGTGCGTATTTTTATACATATGCTAGTATCTACCTGCAATTTTATCAATATATCCTTGCATCACGTTCGAATTATATAAATTAAGACTGATATAACAACATATACTAGATGGATTCAATCAAGTACATTTTAAATATACACTGCTGGCCACCCAAATTGCAACACCAAGAAAGACAAGAGATATCACAACAAAATTTATTTTGTAGATAACATGTTGACCAAGTATCAAATGATTAAATTTATAGACTTCTATGAAGTGTGGTTCCTGCCAAAATCAGTAGCCAGAGTAGCCGCATTGTTGGAGATCACCGCTGCCACATGCCTCGGCATTGATTCAAAGAGACTTTGGATGAGTTCTTGGGGTACAGCAGACCAGGCAGCTTCCACACGTTGCCAAAGTTGATCTGCTGTGGCAGCTGGGGATGGAATCTGGGTCAATCGTAGAGCAACCATGGACCACATGTTTTCTATCGGCGAAAGATCCGGAGAGCGAGGCGGCAAGGGAAGCAATTCAATCTGGCGATTGACGAAGAACCGTTGGACAATGCGTGCCACGTGTGGTCGCGCATTATCCTGTTGAAATATGGCTGTGGGAAAGCCCTGAAGGTAAGGAAGGACAACTGGCTCCAACACCTCGGAGGTGTAGCACTGGCTGTTTAAAGTACCGGCAATGCGTACTAGAGGTGTGCGAGAGTGATATCCAATACCGCCCCATACCACAATACCCGGTGCAGGACCAGTGTGGCGGTGCATAACGCAGCTGTTCAGCCTCCTCTCTTCACGGTGTCTCCAGACTCGAATGCGACCATCGTGGTGTTGCAGACAGAAGCGTGACTCGTCAGTAAAGACAATTTCATTCCATTCTGCCGTCCACATTCTTCTGTCATCGCACCATTGGCGGCGGAGACATCTGTGGTTGGTTCTGCGTCAAGGGTAGACAAAGCAATGGACGTCTTGCGGACAGACCACTCTGCTGTAAACGGCGTCGAATGGTACGCGCAGACACTGGATGATGCGTTACAGACTGCATGTGCTGTGCTATGGTTCGTGATGTGACTGAGCGATCCGTCACTGCCATGTGCACAATTTGCCTGTCATCACGTGAAGTGGTGCGCTGAGGTGGATGCGATCGAACACGCCGGTCCGTCGTACCCTCCTGCATCCAACGATCACATATCCGCATTACAGTTGTTTGGTTTCGTCCAACACGACTACCGATTTCCCTGAAAGATAATCCACAATCTCGGTAGGCCACTATCCTTCCTCTGTCGAACTCGGATACTTGATCAAAAGATGATCGCTGTTTTCGACGAGGCATAATTGATCGTTTTTTTTTAAAAAAACCACAAGAAAAACACAATTGCCGAACTTGAAATCGTCGAAATCTCCAAGCCTTAAATAGCGCTTTGAAGTGGCGCCACAGGCGCGCGTGATGTGCGTCTGCGCTGAAATTCTAATCATTTGCATATCTCACCTCCGCTAATGCATGTTGTAAATTTCATGCTATTTGCATGTTTCCTTCAGGGTGTTGCATTTACAGTGGCCAGCAGTGTATTTCAAAAGTCTCATGAAATTGTTGTTGATATAAGAACTGGTTTGTCGTATATCAGAGATGGATGGTACACACTTTCAGCCTTCATGTACCTCCCCATCAGTGCATTGTACAGCGTAAACACACCAATCACCAATGTTGGAAAAATATGGATATATTTCGATTAGAATATTCTTCAATTTAAAAAAAAAGTGTCTATAACTTTTTGAACATTAATAGTTCAAGTGTTGGGATGAACCTAATTCATTATTTAATTGAGTCGAGCTCCAAAACCGTTTATAGAGAGAAGGAAGTTTACTTTTGTTGGCTCTAATTCGCTTTTCTTCACTTCTAGATTTTGTTTTCTCCCTGTAATTTTAGAGAATCTTCCCTCTTATTAAACAATAAAATATTTCAGGGTCAAATTTCAATTGTGTTTTCCATTGTTGTTATGGTTCAGTGTTTAATAAGCATGTTATAATAAAATTTTAAAGTTCTACGAGAAGATTATTTATAAAATTTCTGTACGAGTTTTGAATATTTTCTTGCTCAATCACGATTTAGATCATGAATTATTTTGGTGTAGGAACAGCACTAAGAATTACGAGTTTATCGCACTACTCCTCCGAAAATTTAATTTTGAATTGTAACTGTTCTCAGAATCCCCTATTATCTCTTAGATTTAATATATTTTGTGTAGAAGATTAAAACCAAGTGGAAAAAAGGAAATAATATATCTTGTAGGTTAATGTAGTACATTACAACATACCACAAGAGGGCTATAGCTATTAGGTTGCGTAAAACGAAACCTGAACGTGAGAAAAGTTTGAAAAATTACTGATCTGCCGATCACGCGATGGGCATCTTCAAAAATTAATTATTCAAACGAATTGAATATTAATTTTGACTGAAAGCTTCATATGCAACGTGAGAAATTTCATTTAACTGCCATTCGTTACCATGGTAACAAATACATCTGACCACATCAAAAATGACATTACTGTTCCGTTGAAGGTATAGGAAAAAAAGAGAAAAAAACAACGAAATTGATCATTATAATTGTAACGGTAGAAAAATGGTCGCTCTCTTATAAGATCTAATGAGAAATTCCCTTTTACTCTCATGCATAATCACAAAGGAAGGTTAACAGAGTTCAAACAGCTTTCGGAGTCCAGGTGTGCCCACAGAACACGTGAAACACTGTGCTCTGAATTCTGAAACAGATCCCATCGAGATACCCCGTTGAGAGTAAAAAGGTCTTCAAACAAGCAATCATATTTTATTTTTCTACTTCTGAGTTAGTCATCGCATGAGGCTGTTTTACATAATAGGAAGATATCACCTCCGTAAAATATGACAAATATTTTTTAATGAGGCTCCTGGTTACGGCAGATAACACCTTGAATAAGTTGTAAAAGTCATAATTTCTAGTTTATCTTTTGAAAAGAGAAATAGTGCGAAGATATATATCTATATATCATAGCAAAGAGCTTATTGAATACTATACCTCACTTTATTTACACTGTGCGCATAACATACGTTCTTAACATTTGTACAAAATGAGCGTTTACCACACGTTAAAACATATAAATACCTCGGTAACATTATTACCAGTGCTGTGTAAATGGTAGTAGCACTTCATAGAAAACAATGCCGTAGTATTTCTTTAGAAAAGGTCCCAATTTCACTCTCTTAAAGTATCCTTCACAGAAGAGTGTTGCAAGGAGGTATTTACACGTTGTGATATCGGGCATATAGGGAATTCTCGAACACAAGTATTACATACAGGTTAACTTTTAATGAACTACCTTCACACATCAATGAATAAATAAATAAATAAATGAGAAAATAAGAAATCAAAAAATCGCAGTAGCTCTAAATTTCCAACAAATCAAATTACATTTAAGTGTGATGTCGCATTTCTACCATTTATTAGAAAATACTGCACCTAGAAAGCTTCAGACGATACCAGCCTATTCTTATATTTTGACGACAAATAGGATGGCCATAAAATCGCAATGTTGTTAAAGTATTTCGCCACTCACACCTTTCATTTCATTTCCCTGAATGTTCACTTCCCATCTTTAAAAATTTTACTGCTAGGAAACATCCAAAAAAGTTGTAATAATATACTTTGCTAGTTCCCTTGGATTCGTGGAACCCAGTTCTACGGAGCTTCAATTGCGGAATGGCGAAATATTTTGCCCTAATTGCACGTAGACAAGGCAAAAATGTGCTCTTACTTGTGAAATCCTAAATTCCCATCAAGTATGAATGTCCACCGTGTTTTAAGAGCAGTTTTTAATTATCCAGCTAAAAAGTGTCATTTTCTATAGAGTTCCAAACGTTTTCACAAGAATATAAAGGTTCCGAAAATACAAAGACGACATTACATGTCGCTTCTCAGGAGGATTTCTTATGGCACATGATGAGGGAATACAAATCAAAGAATCAGTCGAAAACGAGAGACAGATATAAGTATTATAAGGATTATTCTACCTTAGGATCCGCGAAGAAAATTTCTGATTTTTTTGTCCCCTTAAAAAAGTACATGCAAATTTATAAAACAATATTTTTGCACATTTGGCATCATTTCACTTCAGATATCTGAACAAGAAAATAAAACGCACCCAGCCGTGTAATAAAATGGCGGAGCCTACATATCTAGAAACTTCTGGTGCGTATTTTATTCTTTCCTGGAAAAGATATTTTCATCGATCGATCTTTTAAATATTACACTTGAAATTAAATACATAAAGAAGAAACAGTTATTCAAGAAAATTAAACTCTCGAGACTCGAATTCAAAGGGTTTCCAGATCATCACACTCTTACCAAAAGGGCTTCATATGACCTATCAAAAATATACAGATTGTTTTGAAAGTATTATCACAAGGAACTGACAATTTTCTGATCATGAAACAGTTCTTTAATGTTCGAGGTATTTAACACAGTGTTTTGTAGAAGCGGAATGGTATAATTCCCCACGGTGTGTGGCCAAGAACAAATCTATTGTAAAGGCTGCAGAGGCAGGGGTAAATAGGGGCTTGTATACCAGGAGGAAATAGAAGAATAGCTGTCGATGTGGCCATTGATAGCGATCTAAAGTCTATAAATATTGCAAGATAGATGGTCGTTATTTTATGGCCCACAGTAATGCTTCAGTCACACACATCGCACTGCACAGTACACAGGGGGAAAACGAGTGATTTATGGGCAGCGCTCTCTGCTGCGATCCTTCGGTCGAGCGGTTTTTTTCAGCAGATGATCAAAGAGATTCGAGGGACTTTGGGGGGACGACCGTAACTAATCGACCCCCAAATGTGTCAACAAGTGTCGGGGGACTGCGTGTCTAGATGTGTGTGACTGCAGCATCAAACCTTCAGATGATAAGGATCAAAGTGGGTGAATGAAAATTATGGTGGGGAGGTACTTCGTAGACTATGGACAGGGGCAGTATAATAAGGAACCAATTGGGGCAGGAACTACTGAGAGAAAAACAGCCCACTGCCCAATGAAAATGAGGGGCAGGCCAGAATCCCCCCCCATAAACGGACAACAGCCCCTCCAAGTAAAAAAAGAAAAAGGAGAGGATGTCAAGATTTATCTCAGACTTTTTTCTTAGAGCTCAGATCCTAGAGAGTCTCGACTGCCTCAGAGTCTAGGAGAGGTGCCAGTAACCCGCCGAGATGATCATGTATATGACGTGATTTTGGGTCCCTGTCGTCGATGCCATCTTTCATCGCTGCATACTTCAGCTGTAGTAAATGCCTCCCCATAGACTCTAAAAATCATTACTTTGACCATATAGTTTGCCTCTGCTTCTGAGTTATCGTATGTAAAATTCTAATATGTAAGCGAATATTGCGCTAGTAGCAATTACACTTTAATTGAATTTTGTGAATTATTAAATTAATATATGTTAAAGACCAATGCTCTGTCTTCCTTGCCTGCTCCAACACACGCATGCATCCATTGTTTTAAGGTTATTTAATAACCAATATGTTTTCCACTGTTAGAGAAAAGAAATGCTATGATGTCAGGCGAATGTAATCCGAAGAGTATGACCTTTTAGTAAATCAAAGTGGTAAAAACGCGCGCACCTGTTCAGTGACTGAGCGGTGGAGTTGCTTGGTCATTAAACAGCCTTGTACCTTGACAGTAACCTGAAGCCTCAATTAACTGTTTTTCATGACTAACATATCACTACGTTAAAAATCTATACTTATTTATCATAACCACACAGTGTCTAACACATCAATAATCTACCATCAATAGTAGTAACATTTTATCTACAAACGATTGTGTGCAACTATTTTCTTTACCAAAATGTCTACTTTCATTTGGGAAAAATGTGCACACATCTAATGGTGATATTTTATCAGTTGACTTTTAATGACCTGGCATACTTTAAATCACTTCTCACGCAGCGCAACACGATTCCTGCCTTTCATAAAATGAACTTAGCGTATTCCCGACTAAATTATATTGACACGTTCCTGAGGCAAGCTTTTATAAGAAAGATCAAAGAAAAAAAGAACCAAAAAGACATCAAAGAAAATAATATTAATCATAACTGACATCTTGTACAAAATTCCTCCAAACGCCTACTCAAGCTAACATGATACCAGTTTTATCATACAGAAGGTAGGTCTCCTTCCAACTAGAATAGAAAGGCACGAAACTCGTTCCTTCTGCTTTAATATAGGATAAATACGCTACTCTCGTTTACGGTAAACCTGAAATGTATCTCGAGCTATTCACAATAACCATCTGCTTAGATAAGTGTGAAATTTACTTTTATGAAGATACAGAGTGATGTCACACTATCTCCATAGAAATGCAAAGTAAGTTCAATTAAGAATTGGTCATTTCATTCACAAGCTAGTTTTACGCAATAAGTCCATGTACGGAAGAAATAATTTTTTGTGACTTTGTACAATTCATAAGTTAGTTCCGTATTTACAGAACCAGTGTAAATCATGATGAGAAAATAATATTTGTCCAGAACTCCGTAGATGCAACCACTTCCTCGTCTCCTGAAAATGAAACTAAACACCTTCAAGTAAGATGTATTTACTAAAGCTGTCTCGATTTGAGAAATGCATGACCCGGGCAACCCTTTCAGATTACCAATACTTTTAAATCGACAGGGGATTGCAATAGAAAATTAAGACGTCTGTTCTTTTAATTACGAAAGAGTGACAGCCTGAGTGTGACGAGTATTTATTTGACTTTGAGCCACACCCTACTCTTCGGAGATGTCAGCCTGAGCACATCGTAACAAAAGAATGAATGGTAAATATTTTCATGGTAGTTAGGAACGCAACAAGATCAATTGTCCGCTTTCTCAACAAGAAAAAGAATATAGATTACTTCATTTACTTTTTGCTCGGCCGCAGGGCAAAAGCAAGAATATTTTTGCGGTTAAAATCCCTCCTGGACGGTCTGACACCGCACCATCTGTCGAAATCGTTGAGAGTGAAAGCATTTTAACAAGACATTTTAAATTCATATGCAAGTCGTATGGTTGCAAAACGTACCTGCAATTTAAGCTCATGTCTTTCCAAAGTTTATTTTAGCTGTCTACAAAATTTATCTTTGACTTTCATTAACATAATATTGAGCTTAAATATGCAAGAAGGATTTCCTTCAAATATACTTAGTATTTGTCTCTCAAGTTACTCTTTTCAAATACGTGTAGAAATACGAATTTCAACCAACTTCTAGCAAACGTTTTAAATATAACAACGCTTCATTCCTTAAAGGGATTACTATATGCTAAAAATCAAAATATTAACGTCATGAAATGGATTACATATCATTAGTTGCAAGAAGTAACAATCGTGTAATTTCAAAATTAACTTGATTTTGGGAAGAATCGAATTCAAACCTTTCCATTATAAATTTTTACGCCTTCTACGGTTATACCAAAATTTCAGCATCTAATCGTCGTGGCATTTATTAAAGAATATTAAATTATGTTCTAACGTAAATATTTTTTAACCCCATATTTTGAAAAATCCTTTTATTTCAAATGTAGTTCAAGTGTATTTAGTAAATCTACAAAAGAAAGCAAAAACTAAAGGATTTTAATTATAACTAAGAACAATTTGTAACCCACTTTTTGTTCCGAAGGAGTAATAATTTATGCGTAAAAAGAGTAAAAAGTGGTTATTTACTCCCTCAAACATTGTCTTCATGTCTTAATAACATTAATATTTGCAAAGAAAAAAAACTAATTTTCAGGACATTTAAGGTGCATTTAGAGCATTCAGAGCATTAAGGTGCATTCAGAGCATTAAGGTGCGATGCTAGCTCTGTTTAACTTTTACAACTCTTTGAAACGATCCAAGACTTTCAAGATTTTTTTTTCCTAATATTATCGGAGATCTCTATAAACTATTTGCTTCTAAATCTTAGGTGGTCAGTTTTGATTTTTCATGTTTTTGATATAAATAATTGCATGCCAATTTCAGAAAACACGTTTTCTGTTACTTCATTTGAACAAAGAGCCTGAAGTTCGTCTGTTTTCTCATGGGGAAATAAGGAGGTACGATATCAAATAACCTGAAGCTGGTTACAGAAGCAAAGATTTACAGGGAAAAAAAAATCACCGCTTCCTATATTTTCAGATTTACACAATTTAAAACTAACTTCCTATACAATAACAAAGAATAAAAGGAAAAATAGCTAAGTAGGAGAAAAGGAGGAGAAAAGCTCACCTAAGTAGGAGAAAAGGAGGAGAAAAGCTCACCTAAGTAGGAGAAAAATGGTAATTCAAAAACTTTTTTCATGACAAATTCACTCTTAACATTAGAACCTGTAGGCATAAATTTTCCTGAAAACAAAATATTCGAATACATGCATTCGTACATGTTACACAGAAATTTTTTTTAAAAAAAATTTAAAATTGACAACTAAAAAAGGTCACAAGCGAATACGAAATTTGCTGAAGGAATGTATAAATGGTAAAAATTACAAACTTTATGCCTGAAACGCGTATTCAAGTTAAATATATCTTGTCTTAATGTAGACAAATGAAGTATTCTCTTGTTATTTATATCTCAAATAAAAAATACGACTGTATTAGAACGGATTACATTGTAACATCTATAAGAAATTTTCCTTTATTATAAAAAAATACAATGTTTGTTGGAAAAAAATCAATACTTCTCGTGTATTTCTTTGCGAGAGAATTATACAATATTTCACACGAAGCTCGAAGATATTGACGCACTATTTTGATTGATGTCGGAGCCTAAGACCCCCACAATGTATTTTGTAGATATATATTTTACTTCCGTTCTTTCAATCATGGTAGATTAAGTGCATATCGCTAGGTTTACAATTTTCTTTAAACTTACAATAAATTAATTAAATTTTATACCAATAGATATCACTTGTTTAAACTTACTAGAAGAAAATTAAAATCCAATAATAATTTCAAAGTTTGAAAAACTGCGAACTATACTTTTAAACATCTACTTTGAAACATAAATCGTCTAAGAGAAGTTTCAAAATATGTTTAAATGAACTTCAATTAGAGGAAATTTATATCCACGTCTACGTGCATACTCTTGAAATATGCAAATAAAAGTTCATTTTTTATGTGAATGAAGTTTTGCTTTTAGAATAATTACACATATTAACAGCATATTTTGGGGCAAATAGCGATAAATGCATTATCCAGCACTGCAAATCTTTTTTAAGCATTTTTAGTGTTTACACAAACTTGCAACCCTACCCTCGTTTTAAAACGTTAGAGGAGGGGCTCGAGATAGCCTTGTGGTAGCGCGCTGGCTTTCGGTGCTGAGAATGCTCAGATCGAATCCCGGCATGCTCCATTAAATACCTCCGTCTCTAGGCTGTATATGGATACATTAAATCCGTAGACCGGAAGGTCCATCTATGAAGTCAGAGAGGTTGGGAGACGGTACGACTCCTCCCCCCCCCAGATGTCACCCTTGGATATGCTCAGTCAAAATCAAGATGACAACTAAGACGGATTCTGACCCTTGTGGTGCTATATAAACCGGAGTCGCACACATCAGCCTAAAGCCTATATGGACCAGGTTTGGAACTTCCAGCCAGGGTGCATTAGAAACAACAACAAAACGTTAGAGAATATTTAACATGTAGATAACAGCTACTCGTATTTGTGAGCATATAAGTCTAGATCACCTTTTCAAAACTTTAAAAAAAAATGTAGCTATTATGAAACGTTTGTTTCGACTCCACTCACCTTGAAAATGCAGTTTTATTTCCTCACGAATAAGTAACGTTTTTTGTGCAGCTAAAACTCACCTATTTCCCATACAGATAGATCTCTCGTTATTTTAAGAGTTCGAGAAAGTACGGGACTTAATAAAAACGGACCGCTTCTTGAGCCGGTAAAACGGAGACTTTAAATTATCACTTGAACGAAAAAAAACCTTTTTACTTATATTACACGCAATAATGAAATAAAAGAAAATATTTTTGAAAGAAGAAATCGAATGCTGCAATTCAAAGTCAAGATTATTACCATTTTTATGCTTTCCGTACACGCAACTGCGGCGCTAACGTACGTGACTGCGAAACAATGACGTAACTGGAGGTCTAGATCAACAACTAATTCGAGAAGCCGTTTTGGGGCCACGCACTACTTATTCCAAAATTTATTTCTTTTTATTTATTAATTACAAATGAAGAGAACTTGTTTTATAAATTTTTTCGAAGCTGGTAACACAAGTGGATAAAAGAATTTTATAACGCCGAATCATTTGACTTTGCTTGGAGCTTCGCTCAGTCAAAAATTTCTACTTTTTCCCCCTGTTTTTTATTTTACTTGAACTCTCAAGCATTTTGTGTTTTCCCCACTTTCTATTTTCTTACCTATACTAGTTTTAACTTTTGATAGCTGAAGTTTTGCGTGTGTTGCTATATTATCATACAGTGGAGGGACCATCATACAGTCCATGGACAACAACTCATCCTAAAGCACCTGATTCCTTTGACTGCATACTTATATTTATAATTTCGTCTTGAATCAGATTAACCTTTTGATTTCAGTTAGTTTGGAATGCTCTGTTCTATGCCGACTGAGTAAGTCCTGAAATCTTTCTCAGTCGGGGGGGGGGGGGGGAGGCATTAAATCAATGAGAAACTAGCCTCAAACCATTAAATCTCAACACAGGAAACCGAGAGTTAAATAATCTTTTAAAATAATCTCTTGCATGAAATAAATATCTTTAAAAAATAAAATTGTTTTCAAGAATTTGTTCTCCATTTTTTCTTTATAGGGGAGGGGGGAGGGGGTTGTATTTGTCCTGAACTTGGGGATTTCCCCACTTGAAAATATTTTTAAAGAAATGAAAACAACTTTTTTTATATAACTAGCCGCTGCGCGACCAGCATGGTCGCTTTTAGTTTTATACTTTCTTTTGCAAAACAACTCAACTGAAAGTAACATATATAAGGAATGTTACCATTACCTGTCATCATAAATATATGTTGTTAAGGGGTATTCTCTGTAAGGCTGATTCTAAAACATCGTGATTAAAAAATGTAAATTTCCATTACTTCAGAACAGGGTTAAAGATAAAACTAAGAAACCCAACACCGAGGATTTTAAAAATTGCATCCCTCTCTGCATCTACTGTTTTTGAAAATTAAGATAACTAAACTTTATCATTACATCAAATAAAAAATTTTTGGGGAAATATTTTTTCACTTAAAAAATGGAGTAAAAATTCAGCAGGTACTAAAATATAGTGTGGATTACATCACTCTCTGTGTGTAATATTGTTCACAATTCAGATATCTCCACTTAATCATATCAAATAATAAATTGTTGCGAAAATTTCTTCACTTATAAAATGGAATAAACATTCAGCAAGTACTGAAAAAAATGTAGAAAATTAACTATTACTGGCTGTCGGTTGCTGTGCCTGCGACGATTAAGCCTAACCTCTCGATCATTTATGCTCTCTCTTAATGAATTATTTCTTCATCGCTTTCTTTATTGAGACCATTCCCAATTTTTCACTTGATCGTGTAGCTCGCTTTCGAGCATTCCTGATTTCAGCGCGTTAAATCCATGTTGACACGAGGTTGCAAATTGCGGACGGCCGCTAATGTTTACATCTGGTAGTGGCAGCCGTTGCCATTCGGAGTGTATAAATATCGTCGATTTTTGTGCCGCATACCTACGCGTTTTATATATTTAGATGTGCGAGAGAGATTTCTGGAATCAACTATTCAATATTGTTTGACTGCTTTGCTTTGCTCATTGGGGGATTCATGAGCTTTCAAATAAGCCTGTAGCTCTAAAATTTAACATCATTGAATAAACTACAGAGAGAATCTTTTTTTAATCATTAATATTTTGTGGCAACAATGCAACTAGTTTGCTTTTGGTGATAATCCTATCCTGTAAGTTTTCATTGGAGATTATTCATTTTTTTCCTTTAGAGGTCACTATATGGGCGAGGCTCGTTAGTTCACTATTCCTCCACTTTTGATCAGAACAGCTAGACTTAAGTCAACACTGTTTCCTATGAGATAAGGTTTTAACCCAGTATTCATTATATACAACAATATGCTGTTTTAAAAGGAATTAAAGAAAAGACCTATAGAATACTACAGAAGGTTTTCGATATATTCATAAAGGGATGAATAAATTCTGAGTGGAATATTCCAAAAATATCGGATAAGTCTCTAATAGCTTAAAACAGTATGGTTTCCAACTGGTGGTACGAGTAGCATTTGAGATGGCACGTGGGTTTTCAGAACTAGTGTATGGGAAAAACAAGCACAGGAATAGACTGAGCGTGGAAAACGACTTAAGATTAAAGATAAGCACTATTAAACCGGACATAGAAGCTCTAATAAGAAATAAGTATAAGCAACAGCAAGTTTCTCATTAAGCCTCCGGATAAAGACATTTTAGTATTGGGAAATTGTATTTGCTATGTATTAATAACAATTACGTGTAAACGGCTTTTTCCAGTTTTATGGATTTGATTTCTGTATTTTGTTTTATTTACTATACTGAAATGCATTTTGTAAAGTTATTCATATGTGTATAGAATTAGTTTGACCCCTCCTCAAGAATTTATAAAATAACCAGTGGTACGCCACGAACCTACAAAGTTCTCAAGTGGTACTCAAGTATAAAAAGACTAGCGACCCGTCCCGACATTATCCGGGTTGAACAATTATCTATCTTAAGTAGATATTAGGTAGGTATAATTTATTTTAAAACTACATGGTATACCACATTTTTCGTTTTTCTGAGGTTTTAAAATAAATTGATTGTCCGCATTTCTTGACCTAGAGAGACCAACATATAATTGTCCATGAGTAAAGCAATCTTCCCATAAGTCAAGTCCAATATATTTGTATGTTTGACCTTGGTATTTGTTGTTGATGATGGCAAAAGAAATTTTTATTGTAAACTGTAACGTCAGGCACTGAATTGTGTCCGGAGGCCACTCGCATGCCGATTTTGATACGATTCGACCCCATAGTCTATCCGCTACAGAGTCCGCACACAAAAAACACGAAAAAAGCACCAAAAATGGCACACAAAAATTTAATACCTTTTTTTAAAATTAAAAATTAAAAATCAGGCTACGTCAGGCACTGAATCGTGTCCGGGACCACCCGCGTGCCGATTTTGGTACGATTCGGCCCCATAGTCTCGCTGTCAGCGAGGACAGCCGCGGAAGCTGTCGAAATAAGCAACTTTTAGGGGCAAAATCATTAAAACATTAATTAAAAAAACTCCGGAGTCCGATTTTCAAAAAATAATATGCCTATGTTTTAATCTGAACTATCAACTGTATCTATACAAAATTTCAGCTCAATTGAAGCAATACTTTTTCACTTATAAAGGAACAAACATAGGCCTATTCGAAATATTCAGTAAATTTCACAGTTTCAATGAAACACACTGATTTTTGAATAAAGTTCAATAATTCAAGTTCGATTTAAGCAAATTGTGCATAAAATTGTACATAAATTCAAAACATAAAGTTTATAAGTTAAATAAAATTCTGTAATATTATACCAATAAATTTCCAGTTGATAGCCAATAAATTATAAATCTTTTTTAACCTTAAATACCCAATAAAAAGCGTAGTTCCAACTGTAATTTTCTTCAATAAACCCTTAAACGATTCCAATTTCAAAAATCCTTTTTGAATTTATCAATACCTCCTCCACTTGAATCTTTAAAATATTAAATGTTTTACTGAAAATAAATGAAAATATCGTTTGATGTGTTGCTATGGTTACTTGACTATGGTGACAAAGGAAAATTGTAAAGGTGAAGCATCAGCTCACCATTTAGGCCCCTAACTTTCTTTCTACTGATCAGATATACATAATATATAGCCTATGTCCATCTGGAATAATGTACCTTTCAAATAGTGAAAGAATTTTTCAAATAGGTGCAGTGGTTCCAGAGATTACCCTCCACATACAAAATCCGCTCTCTCTCTCTTTATATATTAGTATAGATTGGGCATCACTGGCTTAAAGTACTAGAGACAGAACTATTATGCCCTAATGATAATAAAATACTTTTGGTAATAAAATACTTTTTGGTGTTAAAACCAGTAATAACAGGATCGATGAGAACTTCATACCCCCCCCCCCCTCCAAGGAAATGGAAAATGCGACACTTCAAACAGTAAAAAATGTCCCGCGGGTAAAGAGATTATTTTAAAACTCCTCAGCAAACTAAAATACTATTTCCTACCAAAGAATTAGACAGAAGTAGTGTGTTTCCAGGACGGAAGTTAGGAAGGTCAGTCACAGACACCGGAAATCCGAAATATTCAGGTTCGGTCATTGTTCGATAACTTAGGTTATTTCGCTAGTCATAACATAGGCTTTATATCATGTCACTGAATTAAGTCTAGGGGTACGCGAGAATTTCGGGCATGCGAGAATGGCTATATCAAGACGTACACTTGTACTCAGCTAATTGGTATTTATTATAAGTAAGTGAACATCACGATGATGTGATTTTCGTACGTTCGAAATTTTTCCCTACTTCAGACGCTTAAAGCTCATTGTCATGAATTTTATAAACCCCATGTGGGCCGTGGCGGCCCTGTGGTACAGCGCGCTGGTCGGCTGAGGGTGGTCGGATCGAATCCTGGCGAAGCGCCTCTAAAATGCCTCCGTTCGTGTTGCCCCTTCATAAGGGGTAGTGCTGGTCCGCCTATATGGTGCCACCATAATAAAATGGCCAGCAAAACTGCTGTGAATTATAAGCGAATGTCTTCACGGCAGGTGCCGCAGAAAGCATCGCATTGGTTTAAAAAAATAACGATCCGCATTGGTTTAAAAAAATAAATAAATCACATGTCCTTGACTTTAACAGGAAGTAAAGAAAAAGTGCTTATAAATCAAATGTGAAAATATTTGAATATGTATTAAGGATTACAGGAGAAATTTCAGTTAGATTTTTACGTTAGATAGAACTTTGATATTTATCATCATTTATCTGTGAACGGTAAAAATTGTTTAAAATATAAAACATGAGTAGTTATAATCTTAAAACAGCATCCACTTTCATTACTAAGGATAATATATTTAGCTTTTTCTCCTAGCAGAACACTTTCATAATTTATATGAACAAACCCCGCGGTTGAAGGAAAATAATTTTTGATGCGTCACCGATGTGAGAAATTTATACTATCCTCGCACTCGGATACCCAAAGCAGTGTTTGAGTTCTTAATGGAAGAAATCATCGTGTTTAAAAATTTAGTTAAAAAGCACACAAGACACCTTCTCAGAATCAGGGAAAATATCAAATGTTCCATGTCAGACAGAAAAGAGATACGCGAAATAAAATAAAATTAAGGGAGTCTCGCTATAAATAACTTGAAATAGATTATTCACAAAAATTTTCAAAATCACAAAAAGGACATTCGTCGAGCAAACATTTGTCAACGGCATGTGCTTCCCCAAGCGCATCTATAAACTGCATAATATGAGTTTTAAAATTTAAATGCAGAAAGGAAAGCACCGTCGCAGTGATCTTTATCTACAACGCTCAAGAGTGACTATCCGAAAGATGGTTCAAGGGGAAACGAGAAGAGTAAACTTTTTCTTGAGGCGGGTTTACAAACAATGAACGACAGTGAACGAACACATTGAGCCAAATTTCAACTAACAACTTCGAACTTCGGATTGAAATTCGGTTGGCCGTCCACATTAACAAACCAAATGCTTGTGCTGCCATTCGTTCATTTTCGCTAAGTGAATTGTTGTGGTGAGTACTCCAATCCACACTATATTGAGCAACTCAGTTTACGATAACAAACAACGAAATTAAGTTTCCTACTTGAAATAAAATTTCAAAACAAAAAGTAAAAAGATTCCATTCTAAACTGTAAGTACTGTACACGTACAGCAAATGACGGCTAAGATAGTGTCACGGGCGTCCTTTGATGAACCGTCAAGTGAACGAATAGTGAAGGCGAACAAATGCGTTCGGGGGCTGTTCGTTGCTACGCATACATTTAGCAAACAACTTCATTCATTACCCTTCGTTCGCGGTATGTACATACGCGTCTTCAAGGAAACTTAACACATGTACAACTGCAGCTAAAACTGCGAGGTTAAGAGCACCAAACCTCAGAAATTGTACCTTTTAAGGAGCAGTAGAGAAGACTAATCAGTCGGAGGTCTGCTACCGCATTATATTTGAAATATTTTGTGGGAGTATGCCTAAATCCTTTCACCCTATTTATAATCCTATCACTCATGCACAGATCATTTCTCTGAAATATTCCTCATGTGATCCTTTTAAACAAAATCTGATAGAAATAAATTTATTTTCTCAAATAACTCCCAATTATAAGTCTGTATTATTATCATAAATCTCTTTATATTTTGATGCACTACGGCTATTGTCGCTTAAAAATAAATCCGTTTTGTTTGGCAGACAAGTCTTTAGTGAATACGAGTAGCTTCATGTCTTATTTTTTTGGAGAAATTTTCTTGTACATCAAATCTGGGCAAGTCTTCAATGTCAATCGCTAATAAAAGCATAGTTTTCATCACGGATTGACATGTTAAAACTCAAAATTAATCGTCATATGCACATATCAATTCGTACATGCTATGTTTGAATATTAATTAAAAGACGTTAACTAAATAATTTTCAATCTATTTGTACCCCTAAAAGAGGATTTTTGTACAGTCTCGACCCCACATGTGTAGTCTCTACAAATGTATGGCACGTGTACTGACTATACAGATAAGTACACGTATACAGACTACATGTACTATATTTGACAGCAAAAATATTTGTTTTAATTTTAAGTACATTTGTATTCTTAAAATTGAAAAATGCAACATTTAATTCATTTGCCTTATAGATACTTTATTGAACGTAAAATGTCATATAAATTTCGACAGCAAAATTTCTTCTAATCGAACTCAACCAATTAACACAAGTCGCCTTTGATTTCTGACATAACCTTATGGTCGCAAAGAACTCTCGCAGTCTAGATCGTACCCGGAAGGCATATACAGGAGAATCTGCATTACATCACGTGGTAATGGCTGAGGAAGCAGACCGTATCTGACATTTTTTTTTTCTCTTTTCGTTTCCATTCTCAAAGTACAAATTAATTATCGAAGAGCAGTCCAGAGAACCCGTTCCGTCGGGTCAAGTCTGTCGTCACAGCCAAATGCAGGAAGGTAAACAAAGTGCTTACAGCTTGTGTTTACTTTGTTTACCTTCCGGCATTCAGGTGCTGCAAAAGTCCACTTGAAACGGGAAAAAAAAAAAAAAATTCCAGTGGACAGTCCTTCACACCTTGAAATTTCTATCTGTTTGTTGCTGAAACAGGTCTTTCACATCTCAAGCAATGCCGGTCTTCCAATAAGGTTCGTAAGCCTCGATCCTTGTTTAAAGTGCAATAAACAATCAGAATTTTCGAAGTCCTCTCTCTAATTACACGGAAACGTCAGATGGATCAAAGTCTCAACAAAGGGTCTGTGTCAAATCACTGCTGTTAAGTTCTCCACTTCCGATTGCTTAATCTTCCTTTGCCGATAAGAGATGGGGCGCATTTTGGTTCCGGGTTTTTACGAGATAATCCCTTTCATCTGTTGGAAGTATTAAACTTAATTTCCTTCTTAGTGAGCTCTTTTATCACCTCTAACAAAGTGAATCGACATAAAGGTGTGGTAACAAGTATCTGATATCAACAATGCATGTACCTATATGGCATCCTTCGTTAAAGTATCCTAGATTTATTGTCTTTGATGAGATTGTTTGATCTTCCTTAATCAGCTTAAAACTTTTTGGAGAAATGAGAACTTCCTTTCTCATTTCAATTAGCACAAATCTTTAAAGCACTGGTTTTAACGAAATGAATTCCATGTTTCATTATTTTGTTTAATTGTTAGAATGATTAGAGATTTTCAAATTAAATTTTAAAATTTAAAACTTTTAAAAATTTAAAAATTTATTTATATAAAAAGGTCCAGTGATTAATATATATAAATATATATATTATTTTTTTTAAATCTCAGACTATATTTTCTTAGATAAAAGATCCACTGTTCCTCTTTTGAAATAAAATGGCCTGGCTTCAGTATTCTTATGCATTTAACCTATTAACTTTCTTTAAAATTCTGGAGTATCATCTATTATAAAAGCAAGGGTACATACACTTAGTTCGTTTTTTTCCCCTTTTGTCAAGTGATCCATTCGTCGAATCTTTTATAAGTTCTAAACATAAAACAAAAACATCCTGATAAGTAGTATTAAAAAGTTTAGCAGTGCATTCGAACACTTTAATTATTTTACGTTACAAGACATATTGTTTTTTGTTGAAGGGTTATAAGTTATGTTTGTAAATAAGCTCAATACTTCAATGCATTTTAATAGTTCGGTATATCGAGTTAATCAGTTACACTGGCGAAACATAAGGTGAGAATTTTTAAACATGAGAATGTTTTCGAATTCTGCATGCCAGGTGAAACAAAAAAGTAGGCTGCTTTTAGAATACTGACTCTCCTGAAAATAGATTTGAGCTGCGTAGCAGCGAAATCAAAACGTAGCTAAGAACTGTCGAGGTGGGGGGGGGGGGAGGAATTGGTACACATTTAGGATGAAACATCTATAAAAAGAAAACTTTGTACATGTTGGAGTTCGACATTTGATGATAATAAATTAAGTATTTCAGAATGAATAACTACTACTGTTTATTTATAATGGTTTAGGTTTTGTTTCCATCATCTGGGAGCTTTTAATTAATAATTAATTAAAACAAATATCCTGCCGTCTTACCGAGGAGATTAGGAGAAAATTTTCTTATCTAACGCTTTAATCGAGCAGGATATTTTTAACAGATTACCGGCTTCAAAAGTCATCATTCTCGAAGCTGTTCGGTTAACATTCCATGGATTACTTTTATTTTACGCAATGTCAAAAGATAATCAATTGCATAATGTTATATAAGGAATCTGGGACGCGTGTAAAGGCTGTAAAAGCCGCAAGTGAGTCTAATGGTGTGGATTCGAAAAAACGTTTAAAGCCGGTTTTGATGACATGGAATAATTATTTAACTCTTATTTACCGAACGTGCATTACTGCATTTTTGTTTGTAAATAGCTTTCTGATGTCAAATTACCATCGCCTTTTGGAAGTATTTAAGAAATGACTGGACTCTTAATACATTTTCAATCACCTCCAATCCTTAAGCGTGGAACTATGAACACCGTGGGAGTGTTTAGAGATGCTCAGATTTTTAGCACACTTGTGATAAAACGTGAAAAGGGAAAAAATACTGAAAAACATCTTACAAATATTTAATGAAGAGAGCGTCTGGACTTAGTGTCTCGTAACACCCAGATAGCTAGTGGAAAAATTTGCGCCTCGAAATGAGAATATGCGTGTCCTACAAAAGAAACTACCCAGTGTTGCCGGAACTTTAGAAAAGTAATCCCGATGGACCGTTTTTATAAATATTTGACAAGTTGATATAAAATAAGAACCGTAAGGTTGTAATGTGAGGAATTTAAACGTAAAGATGACTTCTTCACAACGCCGAGATAGGTCAACAGGGAGAGCGTCCATCTAAAGTAGAGACGATTCGGATTCAATCCTTGTACCGAACAGGGAGGGGATAGAAAATCTTTACAAGTTGATTCTAATAAATTTCTCAGAAAAAGAAAATAGGCTCAACATCTTGAAGTCTAAGTAGAACTCGAATCTGACAAATGTCAGAGACATTTCTGCCTTATATAGAGTTTAAAAATATGAATTCCCTGATAAGTTTGTCCCTTTTATGGATTTTCTCGGAAATATAAAGCGTGTGAATGGAAATCGAAAAGATAATTCCATAAAAACATCAATTCTGCTCTCACTCTCTGAATGGACATTAAATGGTTCACGTGAGACGATTAATATCTCAGATTTACTCATCCACAGCATATCATGCATACGACATTTTGAAAACCAACAAATGACATAAAATTTTATGCTTGTGACCTCCAAGAAGATATTTATGGAAAACAGTTACAAAGTTGCCTTATTTTCTTTTAGTGATAATAGTACCAATCCAATTGACGCCTCAAAAAGTCACGTATGGCATCTCTATTGCTTGACATTTTAAATCTTTTAATTTTATACCTATTGTGGTCTAAATTTTCACTGTACGCTTGTAAATGTGACTTGCATACTGTATGTAATATATTTCATTTACTCTTGGCTCTATATATATTTTCATCTTTTATCCACTGTATTTCATTAGCTTATGCACTGCAGATCGATTTGTCTGGCGCAGTATGTCTCTAGAAGACCTTGAGCCAATAAAACCAACCAACCGACCGACCGACCGACCGACCATTGTTTACTTAATGCATGATATATTATTGCAATTCGTTTATCTCCCGAACAAATCACTTCTATAAACCGTGAAGTTCTGTAGAAAAATCAAGCCTAAAAGGCATTCTTTAGTTGGTAATGATCATTCAATGGTCCTTACGATGTTTAAGCTATGTCTCCTCTTACAGAAAACAGAACAAGAAAGAGAAAATTGCAACGAACCGAGTTGTGCGAATGAAATATACTTCATTTACATATTTTTAACTGAAAGTTAAATCAACAAGTAATGACATAAAAGTTATCCTGTATAACACGGACTTTGACACGAAATTCCCATCTCAGGCATTACGGAAGAGAAAATTAGAAAAAAAAAAAGGAGAATGATCTCGAAATTTAAGTAATCGGTTTAGGAAATAATTTACAAACTAAGTTCTAACTGGTGGAAACGGCTCATTTTTTACACATCTATATTTATTTAAAAAATAAAATTTGAAATCATGCTTAATGTATAAAAAAATTTTTAGTGGATATAATTTTCGTCGCAGGCTGCACGTCCCAATTTGGTCACTGTATTTCCTTAATGTATTCAGAGAACATTTTTTTTAATCAAATCGAAAGATACATCTTTTGAGTAAGCATATCTCTCTATCTCATCTCCTACAAATGCGAAGTCATTTCGCCTATTTAGAGAAAATGCACTTAAGAAAAACATTGGTTAAACGAATAGCACTGTAAATACTGGTTGTGTCTAGGAACGCAGAGGATGAAGGTAAACAAATACTGCTAAGTGGATAAAATATTTGTCCAAAATTATTAAACATTGTGGTTTAAAATTCCCTTTTAATTCTGAAAACGAGTACTGGCATATTTTGTTTCATAGTAAAATAATAGTAACACGCAGTTAAAGAAAAAATTTTAAAAATTAAAGATTTGCATTGCATAAAAATTATGTACCCGATTAAACTGAGAATTAAAAGTTTAAAATACATTTTCTGTAAATAATGTTCTATGCTCAGAAATAAAGATTAAGATATAAATAAACAGTCTGTTATTTCTACATATAATGAAGAAATGCAGAAAATTTTCACTCTCATAATTAAAAATTCAGCTATTTCATACACAATGTGAAACGACCAGAAGTATACTATAATAATTTGTTTATTCAACTCAGTATGAAAACTGTGTTTTTATCTTCCGATTTATTCATCAAATTACTTATTCGTGGATATATATATATACATATATATGTGTGTGTGTGTGTGTGTTTAGCTATAGCTTTTCTCTTTTAAAATAAATAAATCTCATTTCCCCTTAAACTACTGTTGGATATCTTTCTCGGTAATGAAAGAAATTTCAAAATAAGTTAGTGACAGAATGTTTTGATAATTAGATTTGTATTGAATTCGCCGAATAGAAAAGCTGTTAGAGTCGCGATAAATTTTCTTCGCTAAATTATTTTAAACGTTCTGTAAGGTAAAAAAAAATCATCTACTCACCAGATATTGTTGAACGCTATCTCTGCTATAGCCTGTAACAGCATAACGGAGGGATTTATACCAGAGTTCGATTTTCTATTCTATCGCATCCTCTCGCCGGCGGTGGAGAACCCTCTGAGAAACACCAACTCCCGCAAAATCGATTACGATAGCTCGTTACGTAACGGACACACTGTGTGGTTGCTCGGACTGTCCACAACTGGAAAACTGTGTCACTGAGAGCCGGCAGAAATGCATATAAAAGGTGAGGATTTAGGTCACTCCCGCGTTTTGCTTGTTTGATTGCTTAGAGACGCGTGTTTGTTTCAATTACCTGCGATTTTTTAACGATTTGTTTTGGCGTTTCTTTTTTTCCCACTTTCACTCCGCCTCGTCGTAGGTGACCGGTCGTTTAGACGCCAATGAAATCGTAAGTTTTTGTTTTAGCCGTGGGTTTTGTATTAAAATGGGGTTGAGGCTACTGCCACCGGTGGTGTTTTGCTTGGCGGCGGCGGCGGCCGAAAAAAAAAAAAAAAAAAAAAGCATGTGTTCAGTCTGGAAGTTTTCGGCAAATTACGCTTTGTCTCGGGAAATAATAGTTTCCGATTCATAATAAACAAACTCCAGAAAGGAAACAGAAACTGACTTGCGCGGTCACAGTTTTAGAAGGATTTATGAATTTTAAATACTGGTCGTGAAATAGTCAAGGTTTACACATCCAGTAAACCTTGCATACTGCATGTATGCAGGAAACTGCATGCATGTATGGAGGAGAACAGTAGAACTTTTAAGATAGGTAGACTACTCGGCAGCTCAGCTTACGTGAAAACAACGTATGCAACGGCGGCTCCAGGGGGGGCAGTAGGGGCAATTTCCCCCCCCCCCCAAAAAAAAATAAATAAATGTCCGGCGAATTTTTTTCATAGCCTAAAATTATATAATTCTAGACCTACTAGTAAATGAGTTTAAATTTAAAATGAGAAGATGTTTATTTCTTATATATATATATATATATATATATATATATATATAACCCTAACAGCCGACGTTCCGCCCCCTCCAAATCTCTGGACTTGAGCAGCCACTGAACGCATGGTGCATATCATTATCTAAACTGACAAATACTTAAATAGGCATAAGAAGTACATTTCTCTGAATTCATCTAACTTAAGTATATTTTAGAGACAGGTAAGTAAACAAAATTACTGCAAAATACATTAAAACCATGGCAATGAAACAACAAGAAAGAAAGAAAAAATAATAAAAAGTGACTGTCTCTTTAAATTTCACAATTGCTACAATTTAATGAATAACACATAACATTGCTTCGCTTTTCTCAACTGCGAATTGAAGAAATGGCAAAAATACGAAGGTAATACATCGCTTGTAACAAAAAAGAATAACATGTTAAACAGATAAAAAAGTAAATAACTTAGCAAACACTTTCGCTGAGTGATACGTGGAAATCATATACTGAACAAACATTTCCTATATGAATATTCAAAAATATTTGATGCGATACAGAGAATTTTTTCTAGAGAGCATTTTATTGGAAATTCAAAACATAAAATGAATAATTAATAATATAACTGGAATTAATATTAATAAACGAACAGTTTTACTTCTGAAACTCAATAAAGCGTAAACAAATCCTTCAAACACCAAAAAGCGAGGCTGGCATATGTGCTCTTGAAGCTATACTTGGGATTAAGCAACTGCCTAGAATTATTGGAGCCAACCAGGTGTTGAAAGAGAACATTTATAGTCATGAAAGAAAATGTCTAAATTTACCTTCATAAGAGTAACTTTCACGATTTTAGTATTTAATGTAAAACTAAGATTGGCGTTTAGGTAAATTAGTTAATATTTTCTGCTCAAACCAATTTTATGTACTAAAATCAGCAAACATAGTTTTGCTCTTAGATCTCATCGCCGAAGATTTGGTTTGGAGCGCTACGGTCAACTTTTTGCTACACGAGGGCTAATTAGACCGGTACCTACAGTTTAAAGCCGATTCCGAATGGCTATAAACAGCCATGCCAACAGTGGGACTCGAACCCACAGGATCTGAACCAAATGCCAGTGCCCAAGCCATTCGGCCATCACCTGGCCCTCATCGCCGAAGGACAGATAACAATTGTAAAGAGAAATAACTTACTTCAAAGGGGAGCGATATTTAATAAATATTATCAGAATAGTGCAAAAATCTACTAAGCGAAGCCTAAAAAATTCCCTTGTAGAGTAGTTAAGTAATCTTCTTTAGTATTAATTATTTGTAATTCACTCTGAAATATACCTGAAAGGGTAAAATTTTCCGCTATCTGCGTTGTCTCCATTATTCATTTCACTAGTCTATATTTCCGAGGTAAAGTAAAATATCACAAGTTCAAAACACGTGCCACGCACAAGGTTTGTTTGTTTGTATTCCCTACCTTCATTTTATGTTGTTTTGTTTACTTCGAATTTCTTTTTCTCCACTTTCTCACCTGGTCAGAGAATGACCGGTCGACGAGGCGCCGAAATACCCAGCCGCCGATCAATTCCGAATTGGCAGAAAAGTGCGTGGTTCTCTTGTTGAATGGGGTTGAGGCTATTATCGTCGGGAATCGGCGGAAAGAAGAAAAAAAAAATAATCATGTCGCCTCATTTTATTAATCCTATTACCTCGGACAACGGGAGATGTTTGCTTGACTTGTTTTTATTTGCTTCTTGTTCTTTGGCGATGAAAAGGACGAAGTAGAAAAAAATCTAAAACAGAAGCGAGGCACTTCCTCGATTTCATAATTTACGATCGATAGGTTGATGTAAACAGTTCCATTACCTAAACAATGTTCAGGTATTTAAGTCGGGAAGTCTCAAGTTCTTTGCTCAATTTAAGTTCCCTTTTAAAGAGATAACTAAAAGCTAATTAAATAGTTTAAAAATTAAATCAGCCTTTAACCTTTAATAGTATTGATTAGTATTTGGTTAAAATAAGGACTTGTGGGTTTTGAGGTAGAAGTGCTACGCCATTTAATTTTTTACAAAAACCTTCCTAAACAGTTTAAATAGAGAAAAGAATTAGTTCATGGTAATAAATATCACCAACTTTCGTCAGTAGAATATTCCAATTCCGCACGTTTGCTGTGCATCTCGACATTTAATGTGGTCATGAAAAAGAGAATTTTTGAGAAATAACGAAGACAACAAATACTGAAAAAAAATTAACGAAAATGGAAAAAAAAAAGCTGAAAGAAAAAATACTTTTCTTTCAAATAACCAATGGTGTAGTGAATGTTCGATTACGGATTGGGACTTCCCCTTAAATATTTTACTCATACAAACACGGTAAAGTATTAAAAGTTCTGTTATTTGTTTCTTATATTTAAATGTCTAGCCCCAGACAACTATCATGACTGTTCCACCCTAGACAATTCCTTTATAACAAAAATACCACTGAATTAATAAGACAGATAAATGTATCATCAATAATTCTGATGAAAATTGAAAGACGATATGCATACCATCTATTATAGAAACGATAAAATTCCCTTTTCTTATTCAATGAACAGACATGAAAAGTTTGATTTCTTAAAGATAAATCATTCAGTAGGATGAAAGCATATCATTCTGAATCGGACCCTAGATATAATCCATATGATTTATTAGTTAACTGAAGCTACGATAAATCTATGCTACGTGAAGAATTCACGGCCATCACGAAATTTTATAACACCTTTATGATATAAATAATAAAAATGGGAATTAACACCAATAAGAAGCATTGTTAAGAGTTGATATTTATTCATACTCCAGAGGTCCGTGGACTGCGGTTAGAGAAGTTTGATTTATGATTTTGGACGAAATCCTATCCCATAACGTTTCACCAGGTTTCTCGTATTACCGCAACGGAGTAGTGTTGATTCATTGGTCTACCTGTCTTAATAATGCCCGCAGAGAAGATGCCCCGGTTACTTATTGCTGTCTCGGCCTCTTTCCCGAAACCGAATGCATTTGAGAGTGGTCCAAGTTCAAGCATATTGCTTTCGAGACAGGGGGGAAGCAAACACAAACGAGTTCTGGCCCATTGCAGCCCGGAATCCAAATGACAACCTCTGGACACACCAGGCAAGGCCGGCGGAAGGATAGCTGAAGACGAGGAATGTTCTTTTATTATTTGTTTGGGAGAGATTAACAAAGGCTAGTCAGTCGCAGCCGGAACCTGAACTGGATGATTGTTTTTTACGGCGTGAGCGAGCAGGTTCATTATGCTTATTCTGAAGGAGGTTATCTAAATATTAATTTTCATTCGAATGAGAAACAAGTTTGAGTGGATGTGCTCCAACGTAATCATTAATTTATGAACGTTACTGAGAAATTACAACGCAGGAAAGGTCATATTAATATGCTTTAAAAGTAAAACGAGGATATGCTAACAGAATAATAGATTGCTCTCAGTTACATCAAAGGAACAATTTTTTTAATTTATTTTTTATAATTATTATTATGAATAACTTCATAAGTGTGTGAGGTTCGTTAAGAGATTATTTCGTGGCTCCCTGGTCTAATGGTCAGCACGCATGTCTGGGGAGCAAGAGGAGCTAGTCGTTGCAAATGTTGAGCTGCGTTCATACTTCTGTGCCAATATTTGCTCCAGGATTGGGCAAGTATGTACGAGTCTCTGTAGCTCATCAGCCTATAAAAATCTGATTCGTTGGTAGGCCGTGACCATAAACCCCCAACGATATTTCTTTCACGAGACGCATCCCTTTTCGCCTTTTTTCACGGGGTATTTGTAGATAATCACATCATATGGTACGGGATATTGATTTAACGCAATGGACATTTGCCATAGCACAATGTAAGGCAATATGGATCAGATGACTCGGGAGAAAGGGTTAATTCCCTAACCCCGTAAACTTTAAGGGCCAGCCAACGACCTGCAGCTTGATCTTTTCCCCAGCCTCCCGACCTCGCCACATTGCCTCTCGGAGCTTCTGGCTTTGATGGGGAAACAACGTGACCAGCGAAATAAACAAAACACGAATATTTTAAGAATAGATTGGTTAACAACAAGGTTTCATGTCATCATCTCTTATCCATCATACGCAGATTCTAGTGTGAAAGCACCAATCGAATATTCTATGATAGAACACAGATGACGTTTTAAGGTTCAAAATATGTTTAACTCCTTTCAGAATCCCCATATATTCAAATTTGCAATGTTTGTTTCTTTCAATAAACAGGAGATTGTATCACTCCTCTTTAACCACCATTGTTTTTCGCTAAGTTTCATTACAGCATTACTATAAAATCAAGGGGGAGGGGAGGAGTAAACTGAAATTTAGATTTCTAATATTTCAAATGAATTTCCAAGTGAACAGTTTTAAGTGGCATCGAGACAGAGTTTATTTCTGGAGTCGAACAACAGTTTGCATCGTAAATCTTTAATCATTATGCTACGTATAAAAAAAATTTGTCAGTTTATTAAAATCGGATTAACATATGCCTATTTTGAATTATGTTTCTTCCCCATGAATTCTGGTGCGTTTAAATAAAGAACACATAGTTTTTAACATTTTTAATTTTTCAGTAGTTAATTTGTTTACAGAGTATGAAAAATTATTATTGATGTCTATCGTTATGAAATTAGAATTGTATTTGAAAAAGTCAAATTGGAATTAAAATACTCTCGAAACACAGACCAATTGTGATTTAAAGTGTATTTTCAATTGCAAGAAACATAATTAAAAAATTCACATTTACTTACTTGTTATTAGATTTGGTTTGGAGCGCTGCGGGCAATTTTTGCTACACGAGGGTCAATTAGACCGGAACCTACTGCTTAAAGCCGATTCCAAATGGCTACATACGTCCATGTCAAGAGTGGAACTCGAACCCACAGACTCTGGTGACTGATGCCAGCGCCCTAGCCTTTCGGCCATCAACCTCTTAGGAAATCTATGGTGCCCAGTATAAAGGACTTAAGTAAAAAAAAGGTGATTTTTAGATATTTCTTAGTATTGATAAAAAAAGAATTGTGCGGTCGGGGGACCCCCGTCAGGAACGAAGTTCCTTACATTATTTTTTCAACTCTAAACGTGATTTAATATGTAGATTTCTATTGATTATATTAGTGTATTTTTGTCACGCCAAAAAGCGCAGCCCTCTTTTATTCAACCAACTCTCTCTCTCTATTTTATTAAAATTAAAAATTTTAATATATAAATTAATTATTTTTATTAAAATTAAAAAAATTTTAATATATAAATTAATTATTTTGATTTAGATGTTACCTAGCATAATTTTTAATCGGATTAATTTTATTATTTAATAATCAACAAAAATAAATTAATAACACAATATAAATCCCGTGTGAATTAAAACAATAACAAACAATAAATAAGTTTAAACAGAAAGACACGATTCCATAGGTACGGTATAAAATCTTTGAAGTAAAGCATTTACAACTGGTCGAAGTTTATATAAACGATCATGCTGAGGGTCATCATGTGGTGGTTGTTTACTGTTGTCATTAAAATGTAGAAATTCTCTTATCTTTTCGAAGCGTTTTAATGACATACATTCTTTTATTACATCACTGCCTATGGCAGGTGACCAATATGCCCTAGTGTTTGGTACATGTACAATAGACATCATTATACAAATACCAATATATTGTTTAATTTCTAAATTCGTTACAATGACACACTTTTCTGGGTTTTTTGCACACTGAATAAATTTGTTTCTTGAACTATATGCTCAATCAAATCTTCTGTAAAAAGATAAATAAAAAAATTTAGAGGTGTGTTTAAATTCATAATTTCAGGAGCGAGATTTCGTCACCTCGGAATAAAATTTGATCATAATTTAGAAGTAAATTAGTTTTCTTCCAGTTGATTGCAGGCTTTGTTCTCCCTGTATTATTTCTATTAGTTTTTGGCATGTTCCCATCACTAGGCAGATCAAGAACATCGCTATTATCAAGTAATGATACCTCATCTTCCGAATCACTACTACCATCAAAAATTTCATCGCAAACTTTGTTTGGTTTATAATTAGGATCACCTGTGCTGCCATCGCTTTCTGAACCAGATCCATCTTCACTATGATCACTCCACGATCTGTTCATAAGTTCTTCAATTTCTTTCTGTGTAAAAAACTTTCTTCCCGCCATTTCCTTAAAAAAATGGCGTAAGCACACCATGTATCATTTTTGATACATAAAATTGAAATCATACTTGATTTTTTTATAAAAGATTAAAGAAGTATTTTATTAATAATTATAAAAGCTACGTACCTCTAAAATATATTTATAAAACTTTTAAAGGTGTAAACTGACTTTAAAATACTGAAAATATAGCAAATACTAAGGCAGTTCAGGTATGAATTGAACGGCTATATTTTACTGAGATCGCAGTTGTATTCCTGCTGCCATCTATCCTACGAAAATGTAACTAACAGTGATTAAAAGCTTTGCTATGATGTTTCAAAATTAATACAAGGTGCACAAGTGGATAAAAAATATTACTTTTGAATATAAAGGGGAAAAATAACTTATGTATCAAATTTGATACAGTGTGCAGTGAAGGGTTTTAAAATTGCCCGTAGCGCTTGTGCTGGGATTTGAATCTGGGACCTCCGATGCGAACCATTCCGATGCGAAAACTAGTGCGATGCGATAACCATTCAGCCACAGCTCTTATGAAGGGGACATAACACTTTTTTGTTACGTGACGATTCCTGGCAGTTCACTCTACTGTAAGCCGCGTAAAAGAACTTCGTTCCAAAAATCTTTTGACTTGTATAAAAGGCAATTTTAATCAATTATCAATTTTGTATACAAAAGTACATTTCTTTGTACAAAAGACTCAAGACGACATTATTGCTCTGCGATTGGTATAAAAGCCAATAACTTGGTATATTTAAATCATTGTTTTTACTTAAGCTCTTTATACCGGGCACCATAGGAATATTCTGTTATGTGTTATTAGGAACGTCCTATTACGTGTTACTAGGAAAGTACTGAGAGGAAAACTTCTCATAGCTTAACATGGCGATTGAGGATCTTCAATATCAACAGATGCGTCACATGAAGTAACGTTAGCAGATAAATTTATCAGAAAGCATATAAGATTTGCATTCTAAGAAGTTCTCTGGGAACGAATTTATTCCAGAAAAAAAATTATTCCACTTTAGCGGAGAGAAACCTACGGAAAACTTCCGATGCTCTGTTTTATTTTCAGGTTTTTGGGTGTAACGTAAATGAATTAAAATTTCAGGATTACCGTCTATTTTACCCACTAGTAGTGATACCACTTATCTCATTATTTTTATTTCAAGAAGTTACAGTGAACAATAAATAAAGAATTGTTTACGAGAGGTTTAAGGTTCCATTGGTACAATGTACCACATTAAAAATATCAGACTTAGTTTGACAATGTGTATTTGCAGTTTTTTCCTCAGTTATGCGTTCCTGTATTTTATATAAATAAAGAAGCCTTATTCCACAGAAATAGAAAAATGTCTCAAGGAGAATTTTGTTCCAGTTGGATCTAAATGCTTTGAAACTTCCAATTACTGAAAAAATACTCATTTGTATCACACATATTTAAAATCCGGTTTAGAATTAGATCGTTTATTTTCGTATTTTTCTTCCCATTCAAGTTCATTCAGTTACCATATGATTTCCTTAAAAAAATTTCGACACTCCAAAATATTGTTATTTCTGGGAATGTATGAATACGGATGTGGATTGACTGATGAAGAAAACTACCTATATCCGTATTACTGATGAAAGGGGAAATAGGATTACCCTGTAACAGGATGTAAAATACCCGTAATAAACGGCGATTTCAGAGACAAATTTCATAACTCATTGATCGCTCCTTCCTGCAGGTTCCAGACTGTGTAGCCTTAATGTAGCAAAGCTCCAAAATAGCCCACCACCCCCTTCCACAATCCCCTCTCCCCTCCAGAAACCAAAATCCCTTACTCTAAAGATGGAAAGTTATTTAGAAACTGTTTTTGGTAGCATAGTTGCGAAATATTTTGGCACAAAACTCCTATAAAAGGTAAAGCAACTTATATCTTTCATTTGGGGAGAAATATGTAAGTTATTGAAAAATCCCGTTGTGTAACATTAAAATTTCCATCACTCCAATCATAAAAATGGATGTTTTTGCGGACAGTCACAAAAATGACCTGGTATTGTGGATTCACAAATGATGGTACTATGTACCCCGTTTCAAGAGTTTGGTAAAATTTTCCTGCAAGCTAGAGCACTCAGATAGCGGGAGTAAATCAGGAAAGTTGGGCTTAGATTAAATCAGCATTATACCTTAGATTTTTCACTAAATTTCTTACTAACACTTGCACAAGCGCAAATACATGCACACGCAAAATATCAAAATATAATTACAAAACGTCCCTTTTACAAAATATGCATACACAATGCGAGACGAGAAATTAAAGACTCTTATTTACGCGATAATCCTAAATTTCTATAATCTAAATTCAAAGTTTTAATTCACTTTAAAATGTGGTAAAATAAAGGTTCACAAGCTTTTAATTGCGGAAACGAAATCTCTCGTTCACCACTTTCGGAGCCTCCCATGTATAACAGGTTAAAGAAAAAAATATGTCTATGGAAGTATGCTTCACTTAAATATACCCTTTCTTTTCTGACTTATCCTGTATCGCTTAATAATCCTATTATAGCATTAACAAATGTCTCAAAACCCACCGTGAACGGTGTATCAGTTTTTACTTGTAAGCAAACTAAATGTTTTCTTTTTGATCACTGTCCCTCGTTGCAAGGAAACCAGTTTTAAAGGTTAAACAAGAAATGGATGTCCGCCAAATACGCTTCATTTAACAGACTGCTTTCATTTTATTTCATGAATTTGTTTTTGCTTAAAATGTTGTAAACTATAAACCTTTTCGTTTTCATTTTTGTACATGTACCATATTGTAAAAAAAAGTCTTAATGACCTGATATCGATGTAAACTGAAATCACGAAACTGGAAATATTAACATCGGAAATTTAAAAATAAATAAATAAAAATGTATCATTATATATTTCTATATGTACCTTCTTCAAGTCCCATTATTTCAAAGCCCATTTAAAAGGGATATTATAGTTCTAAAATATTTTCTTGCCTTTGAAAAGTAGTATTTAAAAACCGGCACTGATTTTCTCAATTAGAGGAAAATCACACCCTCAGTATGTACATTACAGTGATAGCAAGACAGTCGGTAAAGAACGCCTTGAAAGTTTGGCATAACAGACATATTGGAATATAAATATGAATATATTGAACATATGTTTAATATAGACCATATTGGTGATCTTCAAAGTAAAATCTCACCAAATGTTCTACAGGAAAAACTATACATTTAGTCTTAAAAGTGTGCTGCTTTATCATACAGGAGGCGCTAAGAAAATGCGACCTATTGAAAAGGAAAAACTTTGTACAACGGCATATAAAAAAACTTTTTTAGTGACATTGGGGTCACTGAAAACAACTTATCGAAATCTTTTGAATCTAAAACATATAATGGATAAATAAAAGATAGATGTGTGTACTAACAACGGTTAACAACCTCAATTAAGAGGTGATTAAGTTTAGAATATATTAAAATGAAATTTAAGCTATTTCAAGAGAAAACAAATGATTATACACTAATTTGAAATGTCATCCAGAATGTTATACTATGAATTTCAACAGTGTAACCGCCATCTACAGTGCCTTACATTATAAATTGAGATGACAGAAGCCCAATTTTCTTCAGAAAACATATCTGGTAAGCTTTTAAAAACTTGTTTTAAATCTACCTTTAATTATTTTCATATAGATAGAATTCAATACAGATATTCAATTGTTGATTACATAACTTACTGAGTCATTTCGATTCCTTCCCTTCCTAAACTGAAACCAGCTTCTAAATACACAAAGCGATCAATACCACTTTCTCTCTCACACCGGCTTTTCATGTAGCCTTTAACCAAAATTTCTAGATTCCTCCGTCCGATACCTGCGGGCTCGCAGCGTGTTGCCTAACAGCCGCATTAACCTCTTCTAATCGTTACAATAGCTTCTTATTTATGGCTTTTCCTGGAACACGGTCTCTAAAGGGGTCTTTTTACAACCAACCTTCACCGACTTATCACAGTGTACGTCATGAGCCTTTCCAGTAGGTCACTTGGTGATGTCCACTTTTTTCCCCCTCCGTTTGTTTTTTCGATCGATACTTAGTTTCTGTTTTGATTTTCAAGATATTGTGAAGAGCATATTGTTTTCATGAATGTACGCTCGGGGGGAAAATCGTTACCTGTTTACGATTGTACGCTTCGGTATCTCTTCATTTAACTTGCTTTGAAATGGTCACTACATTAAAAGATTGAAAGTAATATGCGAGGTTTCATTGTTAACGACTCCCAAACAAGGAAATTTTTTAAAAAGTCAAAATTTCAAAGGTAAGACTTTATAATTCCTGAGTAATATTCATCCGGGACTAAAACTTTATTTTTTACGAAGAAAATTCTTTTTCTCGTGACCAAAGATGTCACGATCTAAGGAAAAGCTGCTTTACGGGTAAGGTATTACAATCGTAAATGCAACTCAAAATTATAATTTAGGAGGAGGTTTATACTGGAACCATTTTTAATTGTATAGCATAGGGTACTTGGTAGTTAATAGAGAGGGAAATATTTTATTTACTCCAAGTTATTTTAATTTCTGTAACATGGCGCCAGGTTGGAACTGGGGATCAATCAGAGTTCAAAGAAAGAAAAATATGCAATTTGTTAAATGTACTCGATCAACCAAAGATGCCATTAAAAACATTTTTTGTTGAAATCAGATAAGTTACTTTTCAAATTAATGAGGAATAATATTTTTTGTTCTTGAATTTCTAATAACAAGAGAAACAAGAGAAATATTAAATATTTCAAAATAATCCTTCATTTCGGAACAATATCAAAATCATCTTGACCTCTTGGGTACCAATATGTCTTTTCACCTTTAAATTACAGCTGCGTTTTAAGAGTCTACTGTACCCTATGATGTTTGTTAATATTTAATGCTACTATTTCCGCCATTCTTTGCAATATCTACAAGTCTTGGAAAATTTCCAAAATATTCCAAACAAAAAGATCTTATCCGAGTTATGAAATCTGCAAGTGTTTTCTATCTCGTTAGAAGTCAAAATTCTCCATGTTATCTGCGAGTATTGATACATTACAATGTTTACTTGCAATCAAATCTCTCCTTTCTTAATATAACCGTCCTCGCCATAAAAATAGGAACGATATTTCTCTCAAAATATGTAACAGAAGAGAAAGAGGATTATTTCAGTATTTCACAATTCTTTTAAGATTCAGTTCTTCCTGTTCATTGTATTGTAATCAAGTACAACATCCCTTTTGTAAACTAAAAAAAAAGCTTTTTAAGATCGCACAAAGGAGTTTACTACACTAACATAAAACTCAAACTATTAACAGAAATGTTGTAGTAAAGGAAAATGGTACGTACTGGTAATTGTAGAAAAAAATCTAAAATAAATTATGTAATAGCTCAAAGTAAAAAATATTGGTATTTATTTGATTAAATCAAAGTTTGTAAAGTATATTCACATTTACTTAACTCGTTTTGTGGGTTCCTTCGGAACTAATATAGATCTTTTGACATGGTATCTAAAGACGTAAAAGCTGGAGCGATTTTTTCCCCTCTGTAGATATAAGAAGTTGAGGCTAGACCCTCAATTTGTAAATGTTTTCAATTTGTCAAGGAATAATACGAGAGTTATCTTCCTATTATGAGTAATTTTATGAGGAGGGCAACATCTCTGTATTATGTTTGTTCTGTCTTGTTTCATCAATATTTTATTGCAAGAACATGCACGTAATTCACGCTGACATGATTAGATTTGAATGGCTTTCACACGTATGTTTAATGAATATAAAAAAAGCCAACACAATACAACACCCGATAAACAAGATTTGCATATGTTTATCCGTAAGGGACTGTTCACATAGAATCCGGCAGCATTACTCGTATTTACATATTTTAAACCAATCACAGACCTTAATAATTTCGTGGACAATCGTTTGGAGGTTTGTAACTGGTTAAATATATTTCAATACGAGTAACGCTAACGGATCCTATGTGAACAAGCCCTAAGTGTTTTTCCATTTAAAATTTTACAAGCCTCACCCTTTTAGACATGCATTAAATAATGTACAAAATTGTAAATTCTAATTACTTATTTTAGTTTTTTTCTTGTAGTAGGAGAAATTAAAACAGCAGGAACTTAAGTTTTTATTGGTTTTCATGGCTTTTTCTTTCGAATTTAGTTTACAGCATAAAAAAGAAAAATTAAAGTTTCGGTATAAATATCATCAACATTGTGTATTAAAATTTTCAGTCAACAAGTCACATTAAGCTTTATTTATGTGATGCACTTCGATAAAAATTTATTAGCTTCCTGTACTCAAAGCAATGACGGATCTCAGAAAATATGATAAAAATTATTAATGGACGTCATAAAGCTAGGTCAGGAAGTCATGCGTAAAAGAGAGGAAAGCAACGTTATAAAGCTATAGGAATTTGAACATCCTTCCTAAGATAGTAGCTGCGATTTTTGAGAACTTAACGTGTTAAGTATATTTGATAACTAACTTCATTAAAAAAATAAGTTATGAATATTATCATTTTTCTTATCATTGTAAGTAATAGAAAATTATCCTACTTTTTCAAATAGTTGATTTGGATATTTTGCAAAATATTTTTACAAAGCTTAAAGTATAGCTATTTTTTAATTTAAATTATTTCCTCTCCTAATATTGTCTATTCATATTTTTATATCACTGCAAGCCTAAAAAAGGCTTACTTTTACAAAACCCGACGACATTTAATTTTTTTTAATCTAAATATTAAGCAACATTCATTACACATTAGACTTGTTTTTGATCGCAATCAGTAAAAAAAAGTTTTAAATTATTAAAATGCAGTTAATGAATAATAACTTTAAAGCATTAAAAATACAAAAGATATCTAAAACAAAAGTGATTCGCCTTACTTCGATAATGAATCCCACTCAAAGAAAATATCTACACTGATCGATAGCGACAATAAATATTTCATTCGAAAGAAAATGTTATATAACGGCTCTTTCAACAGTAATAATTATGACGAAATCATGTTCTGCTCATTAACCTGTCAGGGAGAAAAAAAGTTGTTTTGCTGTAACGGGGCATCACAGAAGCTGAATATTAGAAGTAATAGAACAGGATATATCGTAAAAATATATTAAACAGTAGACAAATGAGCCTATCCATCCCAAATTTGATTGGGCCACTCTTGAGTCCATAACCTCGGCTTTCATACTGTTACACAACCCATTTGTATTCCGCATTTTTAAAACGAAGTTAAAAATAATGAAATTTAGAAGGCATAATATGCCATACTACGATATTCAAAACCCGAATTGACCTCTCTAGGGGAGTAAATTCTGTAGGTAATTAAATACAACGTTACAATTTGGTAGAAATTTGGTCCAATGCCACTGTTTAAATTGACAACTCTTCAAGGCCATTTTTCATTTTGAATGTGATATATCAGGTTAGAGGTATAAAAAAAATTTTCACCCATAACTTAAAACGATGTGGACCTATCGCTAAATTAATCGTGGTTGAATTTACCTTCCAGGTAAGTTTATTCATCCGATGGACATTTTTCGACGAACAAACAAGTTGTTTGGTTGGTTGACGGAGAGCGCTAGAGTCCTCTTTAGCTACCTTAAGGCTAATTAAAACGAGGCCTACGGTTTAAAGCCAGGCACGCTTTAAATTGGTTCTGTTGCAAATATCCCTGCCGACAGCGGGACTCAAACAAAAAGAAAAAGGTACAAAAGACTCCTAGCAACCAATCCTATTGACACCATATTCAAAAACTAAAATTTTTTCACACAGTTTATTGGTTCTGTCTATTTTTAATTCAAAAAAGCATTATTTTATGAATTACTTTATAGCATTAAATCTCCTTTACAGACGTACAAATGTTATGAGTAAAATATAAACTCATGAAATGAAAACGCAAGTATATACATATACAAAAGCACTTCGATTAAATGCTTTTTACACGTTTGAATTTAAAAACGGTCTCCCTCCTATTAAAAAAGTTTCTTTTCTCAATTAATATTCAGTACCTGTAGTTGGATGTGCTGCTCGGTAAAATCGAAGACCGTTCTGTTTGGTTTTTCTGAGCTGAACTCCTTCCCTAGTCTTTTCTATTACATCTGATGAGCGTCTAGAGTTACTTAGTCTAAACATCAAATAGGGTACAAGCTCTACAGCCAAGACAGTAGATAGTTTTGATACCAATCTCTTTCCATGTGCATAAGGAAAATATCACAATATTTGTGCAAGCAAAATTAAGGAAATAATGCTAGATAGTATTTTTCCTCCCGTTTAAACCATCATACGTAGTTTGATTATTTCAGACAGAACTTCAGTTCTGTCTTATCTGAAATAAAAGACAGAACTTAATAACTTTCATCTGAAATTAGGTACAGACATCAACGGATGTGGCTGGACCTGTTATATCATGCTATCCAAAATTAAACGTACTTTAGGTACAATACTCTCTGACATCTAAAATGTCATCTTCTTAATTCGTATTATATATATATATACATATATATATATATATATATATATATATATATATATATATATATATATATATATATATATATATATATATATATATATATATATATATATATATATATATATATATATATATATATATATATATAATACCCACACAACTTTATATTTAACCTGAAACATAAAGGAAAACCAGATTTAGAAAATAATTTAAATTAAAATTAATGACACCTCCTTTCCGACATTATCCTTAAACGAAATATTGTTTCTGTGAAAAGATGCTATCTTCAACACGTCCTGGAATTAGACAGTTCTAGAAAAAAAAGGGATGGGTATGGGATTCTAAGCCAGTTTTTAAAAAAAGGTAAAACAAGTCAGATTCTTCCCTTAGTCTAGTTAACTTCAATTCTTTATCAATAAATTTTATATATAAACACTAATTAACCATTAGTCCTTAGGCCTAACAACGTTCATAAACGTGCGAGAAAAATTTGTTTTATTCACTTAAATATCGTCATCTTGGGCACTATAACAGTAAACGTAAAATGGCACAGATTTTCTAAAGAAATGTTAATAGTGATGTCCCTGTAGTTATACTTTGTGTTTGGGGAACTTATTGAAAATGTATGAGAGTTTAAACCAATAACACCACCATTCCAACCAAACCGAATGAGGAATGAAGAGTCATGTCGTTGTCACACCAAGTAAATAAGAAAACTATCTGAAAATAAACATGGAGCTGGTATTATTAAATCACGGAAGCTGGTATGAGCTGGTATTGCGGAAGTTGGTTGTGAGAATTTTTAATAATTATTGAGATCTGAATTCCTCAAGCTGTGCAAAGCTGAAAACTGTAAAAGGACAAAAGTTTAAGAGAAATTGACCGGGATAGGCAACATAAGAGAAATCCCCGGGAATCCATTTTGCAAGAGATATTAAAAATTATGTCATCATTGCAGCTGACAGAGTTCGAAAGACAAACTACCACTGTTCAGTAAATCTTAGCCGTTCGTGAACTCAAGAATGTCTCTCTGAATTCTATTAAATTAAATTATTGTGTAAATAATACGTACTCGTAGATGTCAGCTGTCTGCTGTAAATTAAGATTCTATTTTCTCGTACTTATTAAATATTGAATAACATAAAGTGTATCGGAACTTTAAAATTTAAACAAAAAAATTTGCATGAAAATTTGTCGAGTGAAGAACAGAAAACTTTCCATAATCTGGCTCATTCGGTGTTTTGGTGTTGCCAGATTACCAAATTGTAAGATGCTGCACTAAAATAGAGTCAAAGAATGAAAAAAAAATTTAAATAATAAGCAACAAATTAAATAATTATTTGTCAAATCTGAAAAGGACTCAGTGGAACTAGATCATCAACAACAGTAGAACACAGCATAACTATTTAAGTATTTTAAGAATCCCTTATAAATAAATTTCGTATAAAGGCATGGATGGAACGAACGGCTCGGAGCATTTCCGACTGCAACCGAATCCACCGTTTAAGAGGTTTGCCGGGGTATGGAACGTGACTAATCATTAGATGCAGGAATAACGAAACTTTTAGATATGAAAGGGGAAAAAATAACTGCATGCATCTGCATAAGATTCTCTCATACTACTTTTTAAGAAAGAAGTTCAAATTTTAAGATCTTAGAGACCCTCTACAGCAGATTATTCAAGTACAATATTTGATTTGAAATATATCATGCTGCACTTCCCAGCAATACATTTTTTATCATTATTAAAGCAACCTTTTTCATCCATTTACTGTTAAGTTGAAATTTCGTAGATTACGTACCACCAAACACAACAGCTCACCATGTGAGAAGCTGAAAAGACAGAATATTAAGCCTTAATACTTATCAAATAAGCAAGAAGCTCAAACAGCCAAACCTCCTGATTTCATATCAGCTGTCCTGAATGTTAAAAAAATAAATATTTTCCTCTTACAAACCTAGACAATCTATATACATATAAAACAGTTCCGTAACTGACCCACAGATAACGCACAGACCAAACCGCTGGACCTATAGGGCTGAAATTTTGCATGGTCTATTCTTTTTATAGTGAAAGGGTGCACTAAGAAAGGTTTTTGTAAAATTCTTCTTAGATTTTTTTAAATTAAATTAAATTTTAAAGCTGTTTTTGTAACATTCTTTAAAGTTTGCATTTAAAATAATAATCTGGGGGTTATAAAATTTATATCACGAGAAAGATCATAAACATTCCTTTAAAATGAAATCTTTTTCGAATCTTTACCTCTATTTTCTGATTTTTGGTGAATTTTTAAAGAATTATTTTTAGAATTTAATTTATTAAATGCTGATCACGTGGTTTCTTTTTTTGTGATACTTTAAATTAATTTTGCGCCACGCGCATAACAACGAAATAAATTGACAAAATAAATATTGAAATGCGGTAAAAAATAAAATTTAACCACTAAGACTAACTGAGAAGGATGTTTTTTAAGAATTTAATTCAAATTAACATTTTTTATGGATATTAAACATACAAATTAATTGCGTACATTGACCGTTGTATTTAATTTGAATATTTTGTTCTACATTGTTTTGTCTATAGTTTTGTCTATTTATATATATATATATATATATATTTTTTTTTTGGGGGGGGGGCATTAATTGCATGCATTGACCGTTGTATATAATTTGAATGTACTCCGTAGCGAAGCATGGGTATTCAGCTAGTATTTATATAAAACTGTAAGTTGTTTTGAGACCTTCCCATTAGCTTCTTACTAATTGTTAAAAAATAAATTAATGCGAGTGCACATTACTTTATTTTAAAACAATTAGTATGGTATAAGGAATATTCAGGTTAAAAAAAAACTCAAAGCAAAGTATCACCGGACAGAACCTATGGTTTTAATCTTAAGATTTATTGTCATGGGATAAACAAAAGGTGAAAAGGACGAAATATATAAAATAACAAAGTTTCTAAATTAGTAACATTGCCAAAGTCAGAACGAAATGTTCTATATTTGGCAACCAGCATGTTTAATTTAGCATTGCTCCATTATCATTAGATATATGGTTGGTCAACTGTTTTATTTCAAGTTATTTATTACAATTACTATCCAAAAAATGGGTCAACAAATTAATTTCAATGGGTGAAATTGGGAAAGAGAAGTCTTTATTGAATGTCACATAATCTATGGTTTTCAGAGCACATCGAGCATCATTACTTTCTTATTAAATTTCCTTCGTGAACGAATCTTTTTTTTTTCACTCTTTTGATCATTATGGATTTCATCACAGGTGTAGGCTTGTCTAATTGTTTGTGACTGGAAAATGATAATTTTGATATTAGTTTCCCAAAATCAAAACAAATGATTTCAAAATTTCTTTAAATAAATTTTTCTCATTGATTTTCTTTTAAAATTATCAAGTTATTTCTTCTTCTGTCGCCTGTTAATCTATTTATAAGACTGGGTTTATAACTGTATAAAAACACCCACATACATAGATAAAAGAAGTATCTGACCCAGATTTTAATTTAAAAATTATTAAGGAATTTAAGACATGCTTGAAAATGCTTTATCAAAATGCGTTTATCAAAAGTCGAATATCTTGACCAAGTTTTCTTTGTCAAGAGACTCTACTAAAACTGAACGGCAAGCAGTTGCTTAATTACATGATCCTCTAATTTCTTAACTGACTTAAAAATTTTACAACTCATCGAAGTGAGGATTTACAAGTACATAATGTAAGATTCCATACATGAAGTCATTCATCAGTCTATAACAGGGTTGTCCAACCTTTTGGCTTACCTGAGCCGCATTGAGGGCCGAGGAATAGCTTTGGGCCGCATATAAAATATACATTATTAATTCATATAAATAACAAAACTTTATTTATTATATCATAAAACTGAGCAGCATAAACTTAAAATTAGTGGGATATTTGACCTTGTTTTTGTGAAACTAATGCTTCAGTGTCTCGTTTGATGGAAGTGGTTGCAATTCTTTATGAATCCTTAATGTTTCTCATCAGAAATTATTAATGTAATTTTACTCTTCGAGTTCTTCGGGTTTAAAAAAAGGTGTTCACAAATATAACTAGTGCCAAAAAGCGGCGACATAAATACAACGGGATTTTGGAAAAAGGTCTGTTTTTATTTGTGAAGATGGCTCTGATAAAGTTCTCAATCTTGTGGGGCCGCATTGCTGGCTATCAAGAGCCACATACGAACCGCGGGTTGGACACTTACTATAGCATGTTAGCCGAAGCTTTCAATTTCTTTCAAGAGCAGTAAACTCTTAAGTTACATGTATTACGTAGACCTAAAATTCATTATGTTTCTCAAATATACTAATTACACGATTACGCTCCTCGGATACATTCTGGAAACAAGCCTAACATTATCATAGCATGAAGGTCACATATTTTTCAGTTCATGACCTTCTGAAACGAAATGAAAGTAACGCTTCCTTAAATTGAGTATAAATTAGTCGTTAAACCATGCTTTTCCCGCTGTTCCTCCTCTAATGACTTCCTTAAATGAATTGTTTTTCGATTAAAAAAAAATTCACACCGGTCATAGTCATTTATAAGTGTTGAGCTATAAGTTTTATTAAGTTACATTGAATACAATTGGATAGAGGGATTTCACTTATCCTTTCGATACGGATAATTATCGAAAAAAGTCGGGGACAATCGCATCTCTAGATATCCTTCGTGGCCCATAACTGTCAGGGCAATGGGTGATTCATTGTTATTTTGAAGTTATAGGCTTCGCAGGTGGTTTCTGTGCATTCCAACAATTGAGGTGCATTCGAAAAGTGGCTGGGGTAGTACATTTATGGTTGGTTGGTTTTTGTCATCATCTACCGCACGTAGACTAGCCATCCGTCCTCTTTTCCCAAGACACTGTCCTCTTTTTAATGGAATCCGGGGAAGACCGGGGGTATTTTTTAAATGTGTCCGGGAGTTTTATAAGAATGCGCAGTTTTCTATTATTTTAGTATTTACAGTATAAATTAACGTTTTGATTGTCTATATATCGTGTCGAACGACAATACGTGGTGAACGGATATGCTAGATACCGATAAAAATGCAGAGTTCGCGGAAGAAATAAACAATTTTTACTGTACAATGAAAAATTATTTAGAATCTTGGATCACCCTTCGACGAATTAAAGGGTTTTGGAATGGATAGATACAAGCAGCAGAATGGCCATATCAGCTGAATTCGTCACTTGAAATCATAAGGTCTGACAACTTAAAACTCGATGGAGAAACACTATTTAATGAGCTTCTTTACTTAAAAAAATTCTTTAATGAAACTGTTACTGATGGTTCTGTGATTAATTGCTATAAAGTATGGTACACCTTTATGAAGGTGCAAAAACTGTCAACTCAAAAATATTGCGGAATTTGATTTCTGCGTAGTGGCGCATAATGCAAGCATAGAAAGAGTGTTTTCTCTAACAGCCAGTCAGTGGACTAAAGAAAGAAATAAAGTATATCTAGAAACTGTATCCGAAATCACAAAGACTAAATATAATTTTAAAATAACTTTCCAAGAGTTTTATCAGTTCCTTCAAAAAAGGAGTAAAAAAGGTATTCAAAGATATTGGTAACTCATAAATATAAAGATAACAATTTATGGCAATTTATAGATTTCTGTTTCTTCGTAAGATTTCTGAGTAAGAAGAAATATTTTCGTTTATTTTATAATAGGATTCCTTTAAGAAGAAATATTATTTCTTATGAAAAATTTATAATAATAAGCATTATTTCCAATTAATTTCTATAAATTCATTTTACTTTTAATATTTATTTAAGATATTTTAAAGGAGTCCAGGGTTACGAACGCAATGTCCGTGGTTTTTCGCTCATGACCTCTAGTTTTCAAAAATTTATCATGGCCATTCCAACAGCACGAGAGCTAAATAAACCGCAATATCTTTGGACATTACCAGACAAATAATACAGGAAAAAAAAATTTAGTTTTCAAGGTCCAAAATCTTAACATAATAAGGTAAGTTGAATTTTTAGCTGTTTAGGTACGTTTCAAAAATACAATACGTAAGTATCACAATATGGTTAAATATCTGTAAAAACATCTATCGGAGAGTAATTTTTTTAAGGTAGCTTCTTTATACAGTTTATTTTTAGGTCCTTAATTGTGATACAATTGTTATTTTATACGTTCCAAGTATAAAATGCAATGCAGCTGTACAAATTAGTTTATAATTTTGAAGGAAGCGGAGGATTAATTTTAATTTCATACGTATTGTATAATTCCCAATATTCATGTATTTTCGTATATAAGGGTGTTATTACCATTTTTTAAGATTTGTGCAAAAGAAAATTTCCGGTCAAAAATAATATTTCATACTTTTTATTAATGGTTAGGACAATAAATACGTTGTTGCATGTATGATTTTTAGTTTATAATTTTCCCTTCAAATTCAGTCTTCTTGCTTGCTCGGGAAGTTTCTAAATCTTCCTCGAAACTGATCCACGGTGTCTGATTTGATTAATGTATATGGTTTAATTAAAAAATCCTCTTTATAGCAAATTTAAAATTTTTAACACACTCTAGTTTATAAGTTTGACATAATTGTAGCATATGTATTTCGACGGAGTACAAAAATAGTACTCAATACTGACGCCTCCCTCCTCCCCCCTCCCCCCCCCAAAAAAAAAAAAATACACCCAAGCAAAAGAAAAAAAAATTAATAAAGTATTCACTTATCCCATTAGGGTTTTTAAAAAGATACGACAACAGCTGCAAGTATGCTTGAAGAGTGTCGATACTAAATATTTTTTTGTAAATCGAAAATTATGTAGACGTTCTGAAAACCATTCCTCAAACAGTTTATAGTAAATCTGAGTTTCAAGCATCTGTTAATTTATGTCATTGATTGATGTAGATATATCTTCCATTTAAAGGCATATCCTGCCTATATCGAAGTTTGCTTTTGTTGTGACACAGCACTCTATTACGATATCGTACCAAATGTATTATTGCTAGAGGTAATAGCCCACAAAATAGAAATTTGGTTGTATTTAAAAATTCAGATTTTTAAGGAAGTTCAGCATCTATCTTTCCGTTGCTTAGAGTTAGCTTCAAGTGTTAGTAAGATATAAGTCAAACGAAAGTCATTAGACTTCCAATAAAAAAGTTGATATAAAAAAATTCTCATGTTATCATGGATTTAAGGATCCCTCTTAGACGAGAATTCACGAATAGGTAATTGTAATGTTTTATCTTTTATGAGAATATTAAAATCTATTACCGTTGTGCACAAACTCTAGCCCAAAATGTATCTCTGTATTAAGCGCAGAAATAAGGAATCTTAAAGATAATGAAGGATACAGAAAACTAATTATCATATTTATTAGCATTTCAAAGAAGTTTGCTTCTGGACTACAGTTAAGCACCGTTTAAATTAGAATATAGTGCATTAAGACGCTAGATAAGGGATAGCTTGTTAATTAATTAAAATAAAAAGCTTATAGGTTTTTGGAATGGAAACTTTGTGCAGAGGTCATCGTCTATACGTTTCAGCTCGACAGTTGGCAATGAAATGCTTTATTTATGCCACTGAATAGGAAAGTTACAGAGTGGATAACAGATATAAAATTTAATATTTTACGTTTCGTTATCAAAAAAAAAATGTCAATCCATCTAGAATAGCAGTAACATGTAAAAGTCAAGGAAAATTGAAAGGATTTAGTTCGATTTATTATACGCGCATTCAATATAAATCTAGCGTAATTTTCACCAGGTATTTTCTGAGACATTCATCATCAAACTATTTCACGGCCCATCAGTCATGCGCATATATTGATAGCAGTTGCTTTAAATTATGTACTCAGGATAATCTTAACACTAGAACCGCGGAGCGGGTCAATTTGACCCAAAACGATGTTTAATTTATCACCACGCAAAAAGTATCGATTGAAAAAAAAATTCCTTTTATGACTTTTAATATTTTAAGGTGAAGAACAATTTACCAACTTTAAAAATTCGTAACATAAATAATTTTCCGATTATTAACACTTATACCTAGAACCGCGGAGCGGGTCAATTTGACCCGTAAGAAATGTTAATGCACAAATAACGAAAAACAGATGCATTTTCTCGAACTGTAACTGTAAAATACTTCTACTCCACCTTAGAATTCCTTAAATGGACTGTACCAGAAGGGGGAATAGTGAAGGTTTTTCAGTCAAGGTCTTTATATTAGGTTTGAAGCACGAACTACGTTCGAATGCAGTGAAAAATTACTGCGAATATTTAGAAGACTTTTGGAAGTTGCTTTTATTCTGAAATTAGTATATATATAAAAACTATGTCACGACGCGTACTCTTGCTGCTCAGGAAGCTTTAGAATTTTTAAAACAATTATCTTAAAAGGATTCAGAAGGTTCGAAAAAAGGTTTCTCAAAATTTGATTTTGAGTAGTGAGGATGAATACCGGCCTGCTAATGAAGAAAATTTGGTTTCGGATGAAGAAAATGAAAGTGAAGATGACTCTGGCAATGCTCTGACAATTGCTGGTCCTTCTCATCGCAATACTGATGATAATTTATCTGATAAAAAATAAAAATCAAACATTCCAAGAAAAGATACACACACGCAAAGAAATTTGAAAAAGAAATCGACAATAACATTCAAAGTATATAATGAAGATGGAAATAATGAAGATGGTAAAGATGGGACAATTTGGAATGTCAAACGATAGAGGAAGACAATCAAAGTGTAATATTTTGAAAGAAGTTGGGGGTCCAACACTACATGCTAAACGCAATGTTATCGACAACAGTCTTTCCAGTGCTTGGAGACTTTTTATAGATGAATGGATATTGAAACACATAAAGAAATGTACTGAAGATGAAGCTAATCGGTAGATTCATGAAAGAGAATGGAATATAACATTAGAAGAAATAGATGCTTTTATATAAATTGTATATGCACGTGGTATATATTGTGAAAAAGGACTTGAACTGGATAGCTTGTGTTCAAAGGACTGAGGACCACCATTTTTCCAAAATGCAATGTCAAGAGACCAATTTCGTGAAATAATGGGATTTTTACGCTTCGACATAAAATCAACAAGATCAAAGCGTCTAGAGACAGACAAATTTGCCCTTATTTCGGATATTTGGAATCGTTTCATGGAAAATTGCAAGACTAACTTTACACCAGGTCCTAATATAACTGCAGATGAACAGTTATTTCCTACAAAAGCTAGGTGTAGGTTTATCCAATACATGCCAAAAAAACCAGATAAGTGTGAATCAAGTTCTGGTTGGCTGCAGACGTTGACTCAAAATATCTGATAAATGGATTCACGTATCTTGGAAAAGATAATCTAAGTCCATCCGACGTTTCTCTTGCTGAACATGTAGTGCTGCGACTAATAAGTCCATATGAGAACAAATGCAGAAATGTCACTGCGAACAACTTTTTCACAACACTGAAGCTTGCAAAGGCATTGAAATCCAAAAACATCAGCCTTGTAGGAACTGTAAAACGATCAAGAAGAAAATACTAATCTCTGTAAAAATGTTAAAATCCACATTGTATTCGACCACGGCACTAACACATAAAGACATGAGTCTAACTGTTTATCAAGGTAAAAAAGATAAAAACGTTTTGTTTCTAAGTAGTCTCCATCCAAACGTAGAATTTGCAGATAACCCTAAAAAACTACCTGATACAATTGCTTTCTACAACGCAACTAAATACGGTGTAGACGTGATTGAACAAATGGCAAGGAAATATACAGTCAAGTCTGCTTCACGTAGGTGGCCGATGCAGGTTTTTTTGTAATATTTTGAACCTTGCTGCAATCAATGCCTGGGTTTTATAAAAATCTGTAACTGGAAAATCTATTAGTAGACGGCAATTCATTCAAGACTTGATTGAAGAATTGCGGGAAAAGTTTGTTCTCTTCCGACATTAAAAGGTGACAAAATAGCATGTGAAGCAACCAATAAAAACGACTGACAACTACAAATTAAGCGTAAACGAGACCAATGCCACATTTCGAAATGTGAAAATAAAACTCTAGATATCTGTTCAAAATATAAAGCGCCCATCTGTGGAAAATGTAGACCACTTATTACTCAGTTTTGTACAAAATGCATACAGTAAATTGGATTTTATAATCTGTAAAACTAAGTGCTGATAAATTTTTTAGTAACTGATAAAACTTTTAAATTTTAATTTTTTGAAATTATGTCTAAACATACTGAAAAGAGATACTCTGTTTTTCCATTGAAATTAGAAAATTTATTTCATATTCTGTTAAAGAAACATGTTATTATACTCAAGGACATAAAATTTTAAATAATATGATTTTGTAAAAATTAAGTTAATTTATTTTGTTTTATATAAATTATTTAATGTAAATTCTGAGAAATATTGATTATTATTTAAAAAATAATATGTTTTAGTTAAATAAATTAAGCGCTTGTGCATATTTTATAAGTTTACAATCTAGGGTCAAAATGACCCGCTCCGCGGTTCTAGGTATATCGAAAGTCCCGCGGTTCTAGTGTTAAAAAAGAAATTTTAAAAAAAACGCGCATTCCAGAGATCAAATAATGAGGAAGAAAACGTGTCTGTCAGCTGAGGGAAGGGGAGGGGGGACCTGATCACGTGACTATCCCATGTACATCCTTGTGAAATTATGTAGACCTGACCTTGAATAAATGTCAATGAATCGCAAATTGAAAAAAGCGATACCGATTGCATCATTCCCACTTAAAATAACGTTAGAGACAGGGAAAAGAACCGGGAAAGGCAAGAAAGGGAATGTTATCTCAGTAAAAACGAATACGTTTCGGTATATTTTAAGGAAACCGCATAGATAGTTAAACTGTTGAAAAAAAATGAGCAGGAATGAATACATGACAAAAAAATTTTGGAATTATTTTTTTTAATTTTTGCATAAATGTAATATGAACTCAGTAATTTCCCTTTTCCTTTTACCAATTTGGGAAAATCACAAGGTACAACAGTCAATACTTTTCAGAAACACACAAGTCCAAATAACGATTGAGAAACATCAGTAATGAAAAAAAATCAGAGACTAAATATAACACTTCCTATTGTCGTTTCAGTCATCGATACGGAAATATAACGAGTTATAAATTAACAATCATCATCACTAAAATATCGATGACGATTTACTGTTATTCATGAACATTAAAAAAAAATCTATTAATACATATAATTAATGTGGAAGTAAGTTTCGAAACATAACTCGTCCAGTGTCGTATTTTAAGATTATTTTAGTCTTGCCTAAAATAACCTTAGGTGACTTGTTTAAATACGAACATTTCAGTAAGATTATTGTACTTCTTAAACCACTTTGTAGCAGAAAAATTATTAAAAACCAATAGAATATGCTGGAGATAACGTATAGTAGATATCTACAAAACTTTAACAAAAACGTACCTTTACTATAGCCTCTCTTGACACAGATCGAAGAACTTGTAACTATGATACTGAGACGGCTTGAAGCATAAGCGATTTAGATTTATCATTTCAGCAGATGCCTTGCTGCAGAATAAAAACTTAACAATTCTCTGACAAGTTTGGAACTCGTTCCCTTCTCGTCACTTCTTCGAAAGGTATGTGTTGAAACAGAAGACTTACAGGACGTTTCCTTCAATCACCCTTAGTGATTGGAAACCAACGCAATCCCGGTCCCTTGCGCAAGAATGGGAGAATCAAGGATGAATGGAACGTGTGTAGGCAAGAAGTCATGAAACTTTAAACTATGCCTCTAGTAAAATGTAAGGAAAAATTGAGTTCACTGACTTTAGTTGCTAATGCTGAAAAATAGGGTGTACACTAAAAAATGCACATGCTTTGGAGACCTTCAAATCTGCATTACAAAATATCACTACCATACACCTTCAAGCAGAATTAGTGTTAATTTTCTATTTTCTCAAATAATATGCAAATGAAGAGTTTCTTTTCTTTCTGTTAATAACATGAAGAACTTTACTATTCTATGAAAAGATAAAAATCTAAATAACTTTTGAAACTTACATCAAAACGAGGAAAAATAACTTTTGTTTTTTATCAGTAGTTTTCACAATAGTTCGAGATAAATGTTCTTAAAATCCAACATTTAATGAAGATTTATTAAATCTCATACATCATCAAAGCATAAACTAGCCCAACGTGAACCTTATATCTGACGGCTTCCGTTTTTAAAATCTAAAGTGGAATCGTTTTCTCGCTGATTATGATTTCTTTCTGCAAACGGAGAAAACTGTGGTCAATTGAAATGCATCTACAAGATGTGCGATTTTCGTCCAACAAATCACTTCAGTAATCAAGAGGAAGGAATTGAACGTCCTAAATATCGTCCAGGTTTTGGTTTCTCCTCAGAAGAGAGTATTATTTTTCTAAGTTATCGATTGAAATTTTCATATTTAACTTCAAATACATTATTTTGAGGATAAAAAGATTTTAATAATCCATCTTTAAAATCTATCTGTAAACACCTTTAAATTTATGAGTATTTTTAATTATGCAGATTTCTTCTCTGTAATTAAAAATGCAAGTACAATTTTTAAATCGAGTAAAGTAGTTATTGGCTGAATCATTGGAAAAAAGAAAACTATTTCAATCTCTAGATAATTTTATTATACATTCTAATGAATGTCATTTGAAATAATATCAAATAATGTATATGTACCTGATTAAATAAATAAACGCATGTAAACTAAATAAATTTTGTGTAGTTATATAAGATGAAATTCCAAATGAAAATAATCACTGATAACACATTAATTTTAACCTATAGTTATGTATGAAATGCGTTACTTCAAATGCAATAGTGCTGCTAAAAGAATATTTATGAATTCATTTATATGCATTAAAAGCAGCAAAACACTATTTAAAAACTTATAAAAATTTCTAAAAGTTACGGGTATTCGAAAAGTATATTAACTTCTATTAGAATGCAAGAATGCTTAATCCGTCATAAAACAGACTAATTCGTCATATAGCAGAATTTCGTTAATTAAGGGTACTACAGACCAGGAGGGGGAGTTACACTTGAATGCTGTCATAAAACTCAATTTCATTTTAAACTATAAATTTAAATCTTCAGTTAAGGGTTATTCTTAAAATTCTATATACTTCAATTCCCTCCCTCCCGATTTCCGCGAAAGGCATTCCCATGTAATGGATGTGTCTCTGTAATGCTGATAACAATTAGGATGGAAGGCGAAAATAAATATATACACCGATACTAGATGGCAGCACTACAAACTTAGGAACTACGTCAAAAAAGTTCGAAACTACATTCAAACTATTTTCTGGACTATATAAATAAATTTACATTATACTAATTTTATTCAATATAAATAGACCTTCAGAGACAGCTAAATCCTGCCAGAAAGTGAGTCAACCTTTTCTTTTTTTTTTCACAAAGTGGTTGCGAGTTGTAAGATACATTTCGATATATCAGCAATAGGCCAAACAACAAAATTCAGAAATTCCATAAAATATTAAAAGAGAACAATGAACATTCAATAACGTGGACATGAAAAATGCATTCTTTTGTGTTCTACAGCCAATTAGTGTTCAACATCTGAATTTAGTTACGTTAATTTTTCATACATACTTAATTACATTCTTAAAATCTCACGCTTTTGATTTTTTACATATACGCGTTATCACATTTGTCACTTTCATAAACTAAATGCAAAGGCATTCTGTATAAATAATTTCGAATCTTTTTTCTCAAATACTCGTTTTAAAGTTCATTTTGACCAAGTGTCTTGTACAGGGCCCGATTAGTAACGCTGGGGGCCCCTGGGCAGATGCTATTTGGGGGGGCCCCTTACAAACATTTATGAAAATAACAACTATCCATGGACTGTACTATTAGAAGTTCTAGGCGCATACACCAAGTGTGTGAGGAAAAGTTGTTAAGAATCAGGATTAAAAAAATAGTTTAAATTTTGATTCAAATAATGATTTAAACTAAACAACCCTGCATGTGGGTCCTATATTTGCTATTACAGTGAATGGCTGATTTGATGAAGCATTAATAAACAAGTTTAACATCAAATTGAAAATTCCTTTCACCTTCTGCTGTACGTCTGATACAACCTGATAGTTTAACATTTTCCCTAAAGCAGAATGCGAAATCAAAAACTTTCACTTATCTGGCACCTTATCCATTTTAGTGTTAAGAAACAACGTTAAAGAGGACAGTTTTGGGGCCCCCCAAGCATCAGGGGCCCTGGGCAAAGTCCCGCTTTGCCCATGCGATAAAAAGGCCCTGGTCTTGTAGCTCCTGGCGAAAACTGAACTTTTAGCACAGTACAAAATAGAGTTGTGTAAAAAATAAAAGAGTTTCAATCGTATACAAAAAGAAAGAAATGTTCATAACAGTACAGTAAATATTTAAATATTAACATTTTTATTGATAATATTTTTTTATACATCTTCAAGGAACAGGCCATAGGAAATTAGATAATTTTCTAATAGGTATTCATATTATAGAAAAATAATATCGTGGAACAAAATTTGTAATATGCTTTAGCTATTCTTCTTGCAATCCACACAATTTATTAATTTTCATTATTATTGATAAACTCTACCACCATGAACACACGTTTCCAGTCATAGTAGATTCTAAAACAATTTTTGTTTATTCATCAGAAAATATACACCGAATTTGATGCGAAGTATTGCGACAGCGATCTTCGCCTGATTTTGAGTTCAATGTTTGGCTCTTTTATAAGTTTTAGTAGAGAAATTATTTAATGAGGGTATATCGTCAGAAGTTGTACTATATAAGAGTGAACTTTTAGGGAACTTTTGATGATAGAAATCGATTTGTCGGTGATATTTATTGTGTATGATGAAGAGATTGTAAAATTCCTTTTACAAGTAAACTGATTTAAATTAAATATGATGTGCAAATATATGTGCTTTTAAATAGGCATAATTTACAACGCACATTATGATTAAACCTTGTGAAAAATATATGTAATATTGACTCTATATATTTTGTATAAATTATGACATTTAGACCAATATTGCAAGAGCACATTTAACCTATATACAGAAGACAAAACACACATGAAATAAAAAGCCTCGATATTACTTTCAAACAATACTGAAGTTGCAAAGTAAAATTTTTAAATATCATTGTGTACGCATAATTCTATTCTCAATTTCACATAATAGATTGAAAATATACCAACAAGAATGATAAACTCAGATAGCTGCCGTAACTCCATACGTTAAAAGTCCCGAAAATTTGTTTTAATCCAGCATTTGTCAGCGTTGTTGTTCCTAGAAGAATTTTCTGAAACTATTTTCAATCCCAAATCTTTTTACGTAATTAAGTACACGCAGTGGAACACTATAAATTTCTCAGCCGACAAGACAATTATAAAATAATTAACGATATTACATAATAAACAATAGTGGATCAGTATATATGTTATATCATTAATTATATATCATCAAAAATTTTATAACTATATACGGAAGACTTTGTGGACAGTAGAATTGCATTTTGACGGAGCAATATTTGCATGCTCTTATACGCAATGCAATAGTAAAGATTGAAAAATAATAATTATAATAACAAATGGACCAAAAATATTAAACGTTCACAACCTCTCATAAATTCAGGAATTAAAATATTAAGAAAAAAAATTATAAAAGAAAATATATCTCTATGGACAAATCTGTAGAACCTTAAAGTTGGAGAGGGAAAAAATTAAAGGTTCTCGAAGGGAAGAATTATATCGAAAGCATTTATCTAATTAAGCTCATACCTTCTCCAAAAAATCATACATTTTAAGAAAAAAACTCAGTTTCTTACCTCAAATTCTTAAACAACTGAGATTCAGAAAATATATCTTCTCGAAAACAAAAGCATTCTCGTTCAGCCTTTAGTATAAAAGCTTCAGGTGAATGACACTTCTTATTCAGAAAAGCATTCATTGATTTATTCATTCACTAATTCAAGACATCTTCGGTTCGTACCCCACAATTATTTCTTAGTTTCATGCAACGAATGCAGATCTTTTAATTATTTTAATCCATTAAAACCTTGTTTTGCATTAAAAAAAAAAAAAAATCCAGTAAATCACTCTAGAATGTTAAATTATGCATCTTCTTTTCACACTTTTTTTCGAATCATAGAGCTAATTCCACAGAAACTTTAGCGGCTCTAACTCATTCCAGAAAATGGACTGAAACACTCCCTTAAAAATCCCTTCCACCACCCTTCCCCCTCACTTTTTTCGGCTCGCATTCCTCGCATAATTTGTGTAGGGGTTTTTCAGGAAAGGCTCCACATTCTTCACGCTTCAAATTAGCGAGCTCGCATACCGCGAAAAACTGTATACTTAGGAGATAAAACCTCTAGTAACTGACACCGATTTTTGAAGACGGTCTTTTCAGGAATGCCCGGAATGAAAATATCTTTGACCTGTGAACACTTGTACTGACGCCCTGCCATTATAGCTTTCCCCGCCTGCCGGTGATAGGTTTGGAGAATGTTCGAACATCCCCATTTCGAATACACGGAGAGACGAAAAGAGCATGAAAAGATCTCTTTTAATCCTGTTGTACAGAGGCTGTTCACACATTTTTTAGACGATGTATATTGTATTCACAAAACTAAATTACATAAAATTCTTGTGTTTTAAATGTTCTATTTGACATCCCTTATTCTGAACTATCTTTCGACACCGTAATTTCCAGGATAATAATGCCTTTTGAAGTGTCAGAAGAGGTATTCTATCCCATTCCTCCTGAACAGCTTTCCAGAGTCCTGTAAGGGTTTTGGGACGACGTTTGGATAATGCAGATTTTAAAAGTCCGAAAGCACAAAAATCCATAGGTGATCGGGAGATTTAGTAGGGATATCAGTGACGGGTATGGCCTTGATACCAGTTTTTTGTTCCATTTCTTTTAGGAAATTTACAGTGGATTTTGATGTGTGACTGCTAGCTTTGTCCTGATGGAGTCTCACAGATTGATGGCACTGTGGGTAAAGCGATGGTATTTCATTCAGTTCACTTGGGGAGAAGTTCTTTCTATTTAAATAATTTTTTTAAAAATTCTAATGGGTAGTTCCGTAAAAATAAGTCATGATTCTTGGGTACCTTTAGACAAGACTGGACACCCTGTACTGGACACCCTGTATTTCTACTTTCAGTATACAAGGCATTCGTGAATCGCAGACTGCCTCCTGAACGTAAGGAATATTGCGAAAGAAACAGATCATATTTCAACATACTTCCAAGAGTTTTTCGAAAGGTTTTATCCCGTCTAAGATGTAGGCTTAAAATTAGGGCAAATTTTAACATTTAGATTTTTGATTTATATATTGTATGTTATAAGATATATGAATTTCACGTTTGCAGTTTAATTTAATTTTGTGTAAGGTGTAAAACTGCTCATTAAAAAGAATAACCAGTGAAAAAAAAATTTTGTAGGATGGATATGATATCATTTACAGAAAACATGCAGTGAGTTTAATTTTTTTTAAAACTAATTTGCTATCTGTGTTGGATTCGAAATTTTTATTACAGTCGACTCAACAAATTCTCTTAGATCTAGCGAATCCTTTCTCAAGTGAAACCGGCTTAGGTTATCAGTACGTTGTACAACATAAATATATCGTCCTGCTTCAGTCCTTAATTTCGGGGAGTTCACGGAAAGCTAGAAAACGCAGATAAGCTATGAAAATCCCAAAGTATACTGCTAAAAATGAACTGTTCAAAGGTATTAATGGAAGTACATAATGGTGATTTTAATAAGATTAAATTAAAGTAATAAAACTTTCATAGGTGTACCAATTTTCCTCTGGAAGTAGTCTGTTGTATTCCTTTGTTTGTTAACTACATTGACATTCTTTCTGATTAATTGCATCTTATTTCTAACCTTTTATTTTCTTGTTTTTTGTAGAGCATTGATAATACACCTATTAGGTACTCGACAATTGGATAATCGAAAGTTCAGTGCAAAATCGAAAATGAGACCTAAAATGCGACTAACTAAAATAGTTCAGCAGAAAAAAAACTGAATAATTTAAGTTAGTAAATATAGATGAATTGCAAAGTTAATAAATTTAATAATAACATTTAAATGTAGTAGCAGTAAATTTAATAACATTCTGTCCATTCTCTAAAAAAAATGGCCAGAAAAGATTCTACCAAAAGCAAATTTACCGATAAATTTCGGTGAATTCATTTTCCTCAATGCAGAAAACAACCCTCTGATGGCAACATACAGAATTTGAATTATAAATTCTGATTCCATCTTAGATTTGAGATAAAATTAATAACGACAGTGAGCTGTCCTCCCAAACCAAGGTACACGAGGTATCAGAAAATAGATCTTTGCAAGAAGTAACACATTCAGCGCGTTTTGTTTGTCTGTTTAATTTGCATTTATATTGCGGTGGAAAGCTTACAACAGAGAATTGTTATGGATCTGGGAACGGAAACCGGGAGATGTATAGCGGAAGAGATATATCCATCAGGAGTCCATGTAGGTGTACATTTTCGACTTATTTATCATACGTTAATTCACCTCTCAGAAACTGATATAGTAAAAAGATCATATCGGAATTCGGACAAGTTTAGAGGAGAAGCATGGTATGTTTTCTCCTAGCATTTGAGATCCCTATCGTGTTCGTAATAATAAGTTTTATTGCTGAAGAAATGGAAATAATTAAAATTCAAACATCCGGGAAAAAAATGGATTTAGAAGATAAGCGCCCTTAAATAACAAACTATGCAGAAAAGGAAAAATTGCATAATTAAGATCCGTGGAAAACAAGCCTCTTGAGACAACGAAAAAAAACAAATCTCTATTACAAAGATGAAGAAAAAATCTTTTGGTGAAGTCATGAATTGTAAACTTTAATAATTACTAGCATCATCGTCATAAATTAGATTCACAGACAGTTATAAATTATTTATGCAAAGTACGTATAACAGCTTTCACGGTTAATGCTGATGAAGGTTGAAAAAAAAGGGAAGAATAAGAACATTTAAACACAAGAAAAAATTAAAAAGTGAAGCCTCCCCCGCCTCTTTTTTGGTGGGAAAGGGGGGGGGGGGTCTGCTCAACGTGTTCTCCAAAACAAAACACTGAAACGGGCTTCTTATTATTTGTATTTAAAGCATATTATTTTAACACATTATTTTACGAACATTGTTACAAAAATAACATGAATACGATTGCGCAAATGAAAGCCCAATCGCATTTGATTTTTCATTCAACCTGACCACTTATTTATTTATTTTTTTTAATCAAGATGCACATACCTAAAAGGCCGAAATTTCTCTTTAAACAGAGAAGCTGGTGATTTCTTAATCTCGCCTGCTGCATCCAGATCGATCTCTCCGTGGTTGTCATCTTTCATTTCCATGGTCTTTCCCAAGAAACTGCAGGGAAAGAAAATATATAATTAAACACAGAAGATATCAAAGCATCATGAATTTAATGACAGTGACTCATAAAACATATTATTGAAAATCCTGATCTCCGTCTTTACCATTGATTTTCATAAAATAAACATTTTTTTTTTTCACTTGAATTTCTGTATGACAAGCCCCTGCCGAATGCAGCTCCTATTTTAACTTAAACATTCAGAATTTCAGCATCATCAGTTTAATGACTGCAATACGTAAAAGAAAAATTTATTGGGAATCCTGATGGTTTGTATTTTTCATTGATTCGTTTAAAGTATTATAATTTTTTTCACTTGCATTTCTATATGACAAGCCCCTATATCATTCAGCCCCGTAATGTTTAGCTGCTCTCACAAAACTCTATTTTGAAAAAAAAAAAATAATAATCAAGGAAAAACTCAGGAAAGTTTTGACTGTTACAAATGCACAAATTTTGTGTATGACAAATCTAGACAAATGTAAACGACAATGACCAGGAACGTGAGTCTAAGCCCGTCTGCACACGGAGCAACTCAAAAGAACGGGTTTGTAACCAGTTGCGCCGTGTGCGTGGCTCCATTCAATTACATAGGTTACGACTCATCACGGACTGGTTTGTGATTTGAGTCAGTTATCAGTTTCTTTTGAGTTGCTCTATGTGCAGACGGCCTTAATCTCAATTTTTTGCTATTTTCCGTTTGAAGTTAGAGAGACTGTTTTACAGTAACAAAGTATTTAGAGCTACTGGAGGCCAGTGGCGCACCCAGGGGGTGAGCAAAGGCATCCCAACCCCACCCAAAGAATTAGAAATAGCATTATGAATATTGAATTTGCATTATAAATATTTTTATCCGTTCAACTCGCCGCCCCCCAAGATTAAATCCTGGGTGCGCCACTGCTGGAGGCCAAGAGGCGTAAAAGAAGTGCATTTTTTGGACCATAAGACGCACTGGACGATAAGACGCACCTCAAACTTATGGCAGGATTTTTAGAAAAAGAATATTTTGTATTTTGTTAGGTATATAAAGATATTTTCAATTTCAATTTCTTACTTAATAAAGATTTAAACATATGTAATAAAATAGTAAATAATATATATATAATCTGTGTTTGATGTGTAAAGGGTATTAAGTCCAAAATGGGCTAGAATGAGTTATCACACCAGTCATGTTTAAAAAATGAAAGCTTTCTGTACCCTGCAGTAGCCCAAGTCCAATTTCTCTCCTAAATATTTTTATTCATCAGGGTCATTGTTGCAGGCTTTGCACTTTTCACTCCCCAACCCCCCGAAGGTAATCAAAATTCGGATATAAAAAGAGAGTATCAAAATAAACAAGGAATCTAATAATCACCAGACGATTGATGAATACCTAAGGGTGTACTACAATCGCAACTGTTGGAAATCGGCTTCCAGCTGTAGTTTTCAATTCCGTTTTTCTCAAAACTACGATTTTGCACTTGGCACCTTTTACACAGCAAATATAGAAATATATATAGTATATATATATATATATATATATATATATATATATATATATATATATATATATATATATATATATATATAATGAAGTATTCATATTATTTTAATGTTACTTTCGGACCACAAGACTCATCCCAATTTTAAGACGATTTTTTATGTAAAAATGTATGTGCGTCTTATGGCACGAAAAATACGGTATTTTAAAAAGGCCACTGATATTTTACAATAAAGGCCTGTGTTCAATTGTAAAAATTTTTGTAATAATGGCAATTCAGTTGTGCCTGAATTTCCGAGTGACTTGCAATAGTAGATTGCTACATAATAATCATGTCGTAAACAGCAGGAGAAAAATCAAATTATGGAAAGGTTACAGTCAAATTAGTACTTTCAAGTCCCTCGGCAACATCTGTCGATCTTTCAGCCCGGTCATTTTAATATGATTAAAATTTATTATAATGCAAATACATTCTAGTAATTTAAGAAACGTGCGGATTTCCCTTTTGTCTGAATTTAAATCAATGACACAAACGACATTTGTGAGACAGCGTTAAAAACAAAATTTGTGCTAGCGAAGAAGTAAGCTTTACGCTTAACATTTCAGGAGATCACACCATTGTATTCCTTAAATCAAACACATTGTGGTCACCGTATCTTTCGACAACTTTCTATTTATTCAGTGCATATTTTTAAAACGGGGGACTCAAGCGACATAATTATGTCCTAAAGACTTATTTATAATTATTTTCGCAGACGATATTTTCATGATCTGTGGCAACGGCTTGTCGATACTTTAGGGTAGATTTAGAAATGCTGAATAGAATGAGTGTTACGAAAAGTTAAGACTGTCTTAAATATAACGGCAACAATCATATCAAGAGCTCACTCAAACTTTTTCGTTGTAATGAGGACGAACACGTATAAAAGAAAAAAAATACTACAACAAAAGCGTTTTTCCTATCTTACTCTCTTAAGGATGCTTGTAAGTAGTCATATTGGATTCGCTCAGTTCAGCGATAACTTATCGAGAAAAAATTTTCCAGTGATTGTCAACTTTAATTAATTTTTTAAATTGTACTCTGAATGGAAAAAGAAATTTTTTACTCTGCTAAATTATTCATTTTAGATATTTCGTCCATATAAGGAAACGATATGCGTTTAAAACACAGTACATCTAGTTTTCTTTTTGCACAAACCTTTTTTACACGAATTTGATTTAACACGAATTCAAAAAAATATTTCATTCTCTTTTTACGCGAATCATTTTGATTTAACATGAGTGGTCCAATTCAATTTCACAATTTATTTTTTTTTTTTTTTTTGGGGGGGGGGGGGCTCCAAATTCTAAGAAAACAAAATTTTATTTGTGGCGTATTATTTTTGACGATAGTGTATCCAGTTCTGTTTTGATTCAACAATTCAGTCCGCGAAAACATTTTCTTCTTTTATTCTATCAAAAATGGAGAAAATGATAGAAAATGATCCTGTTCTAAATGCAGATTTAATAAAAAAAGGTCTAGAACTGACAAAAAAATTGTGTAATCATTTTGTCAAACATGACCCTAATGAGGAACGACGCTGGGAAGTTTCAACGTGAACTGAAGATGTTGACAACCTCTTACAGAGAATTATATAACGGCCTAACCAAAACACGAACACAACGGTTAATAACTGAATTCGTTCGTAAAACCGGTGAATCATCAGCACCAGAGGACTCTCGTGATGATTTTGCTCAAGAGATCACAGAAAGAATTTCATTAATAGAGGAAGAGGACGATGTCCACAACATTTCTAGTGATAGCCGTGATGTATTCCAGTCGTCCGCAAACGTATGCGTCGTTTATTGTCAGAAAGTGAACATGAATAAATTAAAAAAAATATGTATAAAACAGGTTTTTTTTTGTTCATGACGAATTTTTTTCATTTTCATTACATATAATTACACGTGTATTTTGTTGAAATAAAATAATAAGCTTAAAGCGAATATGTTCATGTGGTTTTTAAAATTATTTTTACTCATTTTTTAGACCCGGAACCAATCTTCTTTACTTACAATGTCTTTTTTTACACGAATTTTTTTATACGTATTCTTCAAGAACGTATCTATCGTGTAAAAACAGAATTAGGTGTATACCACAATCTTTCTTCTGGAATAATTCAATTTTTTTTCTGCTTCTTTAAAAGAGTGAAAAGGATGCCCGAGTAAAAAATGTCTCCCTCTATGACGGAGGGTGATTAAAAAAATTTTTTTAATTAAAAAAAAATGAAAAATAAATTTTTAAAATCTGTGAATCTAGGTCGACAATCATTGGAAAATTTTTCACCGTAGGTTAACATTGAGCTGAAAGAATCCAGTATGGCTACTACCGAGCTGTTTTAACTCAGGTTTAAGTTTTTTTCTCTGCATAAACTCAGAAAAATAACACTTTGAACCTAGAGTGCAGATACGCGACGAAAAGCATGAGGGAACACGCCTACATCCGATCTGAATTTTAACATACTTAAAATAACAACCATTAAATAAATCACCCACAAACGAATATTTTTTAAGTCAGGAAAATACATTTTTATTCACTCGAAGCTCCAATTGCCTCAGAGAATCTATAAAATTAAAATATTTTAATACATTTATGACAGTATGCTCGGGTTCTGGGCGAAAAGCCCCTTTTGCAAATGGATAATTTTCCATTTTTTTCTTTTAACATTCAAATGTTTTTGAACAAGCTAAATAAACTATTCACTCCAAGCACAATATATTTTTAATATACGTACCTAAAACATCGTGGATGATGATTATTATACGTTTAACGTTTGCTTTGTAAAACGCAAGTCAATGGTGTACAACTTTGTAATGAAAACGCCGAACACTGGTGCAATGAACGAGTTTGAACTAAACCTCTCCTTAAATAAAGAACTCAAACGGGGGTAATAAAGAGCCATAAAAGAGGCAATCTGAAAATGAGTCTCTCAGAAACATCTTACATCAAGGTCAACAGGCTGCCGGAAAGAATTCTCAAACCTTTCACAACTTTAAAAAAAAAAAAAAAAAAAAGAAGAAAGAAAAAAGAAAGAAAGAAATGCGAAAAGATACTTAAATATTTGACATTAATCTTTACCTTAACTTATAGTTAAGCCCTTTTAAGCCCTTTCTGTATGAAATAAAAATTTTAGTTTAATATAACCAGAAAATAGTCAAGCTATGCGTTCCGAAAACTATGTATTTAAAATTTCATTACAAGGAGTAACAGTATATACAGTGAAACTTCTCTAGCCGGCCACCCCTCAAATCGGCCACTTTTTTTTGGATCTGCGACTGGCCGCCTTAGAGTCGTTTCCCTGAATATATATAATTTTTATTTATTTATTTTGTTGGAGAGGATTATATTTGCTTTAAAATTCCGTGAACAAGTTTTTGGTGATTTTTAATCTGTTTTTCAAGCTAAATGCATGTGGGTGTGCCACACCTAGAGTTGTCATTCCAAAGAGAACTCTCAAAGAAAAAGTTCGATGTACTTATCGAAATGTAAGCAGACACCGAAAAATTGTAAAGGTGTCAGTCCAGTTACAGAAGGCATACATTTTCTGTGTCAGTTCTATTTAAAAAGATTGCACTTTTGCCTTGAGAAATTTCTATAAAATAAATCTTAATAATTTTTCTTTATAAATCTTAATAACAATCAAGGGATAAACACTGAACAGAAACTCTTGGTCAAAATTCCTCTAGATATTTTAGTCAGATTCAGTAAATTTAATCTCTTGTCTTTAAAAATCCGCCATTAAAAGTGTCGTTCCCAAAATATATTAACCCATGACTGAATACTTGGTCTAAAAAACGAAAATTATTCACTTTTTTTTATATGTTTTAACTATTCAGCTGTCATGGTGATTTCTTATTACTGTTTTGATTATTTTGATATAATAAAAGGTTAAAAAATTACATACAGATATTTTTTTTTTCGCTTGCCAAAAAAGAATTGAGGAAAAAAAAACCCGATCATTTCGTTTTATTGATAACCTTTCCTTTTCTGTAAAAGTCGTCGAACTTGACATCTCTATAAATTTCCAGATTAAACGGTCCGAAAAAGAAACTCGCCTTCAAAACGATTTGTCTTCGTCTTTATCATGGCACGTGTAACCTGCCAATTCACTGAAATCTGAAAATCAAAGTTTGACCTCAGTCACATAATCTGTACGAGAATATGTAACATCCTATAGGTAGCAAGTAACCTATTGGTTAGAAAGTACCATTCTAAGAAATTCCTGTATATTGAAACCGGTTCAGTGTTTCAAACCTAAAGTTCTGCAAGGGTAAAAACTTTTGCATCAACGTCATTGCCCTGTTCAGGTTATGACATTGCTTTTACAGCAAAGACCTGAATGCAATGTCGTTTTCCGAAAGGACATTTATTTAGTTCTTTGAAAGCCACACTGTCCCTTCCTTTTAATCTTTTTCTTGACATCGTTATTAAAGCATCGTACCATTTACAGAAAAATGACATGAATTTCGTTGTGCAGCCGTCCAGTTGTATGGTAACACCATTTCAAGAGCTCCATTAAAGGACAGTCTCACAACTGCTAACGTCAATTAATATGTCTCTCTCTTTAAAAGGACGTCGTTAGCAGAGAAAAATATAAATGTGAGAGTGAGAGTGATCGTGAGAAATGGAATAAAGCTCAGTCTTGCTGTACTGCTAATATCACATTTCTTTTTGAGTCTTTGCACAGGACTAATCATTGAGCTTTATGAATACAAGGGAATATAATGGTAATACTTTAATTATACATAAAAATGAGTTCCATTCATTTAGAAACAATGAGGTAGATTGAACTTTGCAGTTTGCTTTAAGTTTTGTTACCGCATCTGTAAATTTTCTGATTTAAATAATAGATTTAGATAACAGATAAAAAAAAACCGTTACATGCAGTTACTAAACAGATTTTTCAAACCATCGTAATTTTTACTGGTAATACAGCTTATAAATAAAGTGGTTTTAGGTTCATAACTTTTTTTATTTCCTTATGATACACTTAAATACAAATAAACTCACATTTACAACTATAGTTTTCGAGAATTTAACTCGCAATTTTATACCAGTCATCAATAATCACCGTAAACTGACTTTTAATTTTTTTTTCTCTCTCTCTGTAGTAAACTGTGGACAATCCTATGTATTCTAATGATGTTTCTAACTTATCATTTATAACCTTCCAAAACAATTTACACAATCAGTAAACCTTTAATAAATAATTTTTAGAAGCCAGTTTATTTTCTGAGGATTAAAATCTATTTTTTAAAATTATTAAGGACTAAATTTTCTGAAGTAGAAATAGATATTTTTATAAAAAAAGAAAAAAGGGAAAACTCATACGAGTTACTTGCTTCGCAAAACTTGCATCATTCATTGAGGTCTCTATCAGAAGAAATGAGTCTTATTTATGTCAAATGTTAGGAGAATCGTGGTAACTTCAGGATCGTCCGGATTTAAAAGAGGGCTGAAAAACCCCTGACCGAAGAAGTCGTTGTTCCGATGTGATGCCATTAAGCCACTGGTCAACATTATCAAAAGGGAAATAAAAATAAACAGAAGTAAACGTACTCATAAATAAATATAAACAGGGAAACTTCTTTTTAACGGATCGATTGGGAATAGTAAACTGTACGTTAATGATAGAGAGTCGTGAAAAAAAATTGAAGAAAATGAGGGAAAAGATTTTAAATTATTTTAAATGCAATGAATTCATACAGTACATACCCATAAGAAAATTTTGAACTCAGTACCTATGTTTTAAAAAGTTAAAATCTAAAACGGTTTTAAAGCATTTTATTATATTCTGTTCTCAAATGCTAACAGACAGAAAACCTCACCTGGAAGTAAGGAAACTAAATAATCTGAAGGTTGGTGTGGAAGCTATGAAGCTTCGTCCCAAAATAAAATAACTTTCTGCTGTTGCTTCAATTTTTTTTCAAATCTTGGCATCCATTCAAGCATTATATCGTCGTTCCTTCACGATTTATTACTTATTTTGCAATCATCGTTCACAATGCAAATGTTATCGAACATCGTGATTTTGCCTCTCCTATCTCAAGAGATTTCTCAAAATCTATCACGTTTACCTATAGCACAATTATAAGCTAATCTTAGATATTTTTTATCCACGAGAATTTTACGGCACACACTTTTGTCCTCGAGCGATTCATAAAACGATACCAGTTTCGTCACAGTTAGATTTTTCATTTCTTTGTGTTCTTTGCAAGAATTATTTTTTTAAAGAAAATCTTCAAAACGGAACTCGCTGCCCTACGTTTCTTTTCGTCTTTATACATTTTAAAATGCATTATTCATAAGACAGTCTTCTGAGATTCCTTTTCAACAGAATTTTATTAAAGCGAATGTTGAACATGCATTGAAAATACTGTTAGACATTGTTTGACTCACCTCAATTGCGGATAGTCTTTCACTTTAATTCAGGCTCCTACACAATACTCCCAGAAAAAATAAATGATTGGGTGGTCCACAAAAGACAAATCGATGAAGTCGATTCACTGGCTATTTTTATTCACAGAAATGAATATGCCGTCTTGAACTAGCACGTGCTTGTCGTTAAGGCTGCTGTGTACTAACCCTGTTGGATTCTCTCACCTCAATGTTAACCTATGGAGAAAGTGTGTCTAAGGATTGGAGACTTGGATTTAAAGATTTGGTTTCTTTTTAATTGTACTCCGTAATAGAGAAAGAAATTTTACACCTTGAGGCATTTTTCCTTTTTTTGAAAAAATGCAGATAATATTTTTTAATTTAAATTATTCTGGGAAAAAATCTGATATGGTGTGTTTTAAGCGCTCTTAAATTCCTTTGGTGGATGAAATTTATAAAAGGAATCCTGTTGCAAGGTGCAGAAAAGTTCAGACTATCTGAAAATACCATTTTTATTGGATTATGAGCATTTATGCAGCTGTAAACAGTAGGCACATTTTCACCATAGGTTAGCATTGAGATGAGCAAATACAATAGGGTAAGTACACAGCAGCTTTAACATGAATCCTTTTCCAGACACCGCAAATGATAAGTGAATGATATCGGTTCTCGACTGAAGAATGATACTTGATAAGACGTTAATAGGTGTACGATTATACACCACAAAATTTACAAAACACAAAGGAAGCATTTTTTTATGACACTCTTCCACTAAAAATTTATATTTTCAAGTTCGAGGGGGGAAAATATGGTAATTCGATTTTTAAAAAGATTTAAGAACAACCAAATTGCTGTTGAATATGAAACCGCTTCCTTTTTAATATTGAAAATGGTCTCATAGACAAAACAAAATTTATACTTCATGACCAAATTGTTTTACCATTTAGCAACATACGAAAATTAAAATCTTATCGCTTCCTCTCTCAGTTAAAGAATGAATGGGATAAAAAGGGAGCATTTTCTTAGATTTAAAGGTAAACTATGATTTGAAGGAATACACATTTACAAATCCTGAAATTCCTTTAAAAACAGATGGAAATGACGGGGGAATTTTTTAGATTTAAAAAAGTAGCATGATATGAAGCAATACAAATTTATGGATACAGAAAATTTATTTTAAAGGTTTAGAACCTTTGGCGTCTTTCTAAGAGGATTTTCACAAGAAAAGCATGATACCTGATATGAAATGACGAACACTGCATGATGCTGCCGTTTAGTTTCAAAAAAAGAATTTCATTGAGATCTTTCAAATTGATAACTAAATGTACAAAACGCCGGTCAGGAAGAACAATGACACAACTGCGAAAAAAACTATGTTGTAATTTAGGTGTTGTACCAAAGGCTGAAAGGAAGCAGCTCGTATATCAGTAAAGACACAACTTCCCCTTAGAGACGTAACGCGTTACAATTATCTCATTGTTCCTTTGGGTAAACAATATTCACGAAACGAGTAATGCATAGTACACAAAATGCCCAATTTCGCATTTGTATTATTTTCCCTCAAGGATGACGATATGCAGATAAAATATGTTCAGTACATTTTAAAATGATTGACTTATATATATATATATATATATATATATATATATATATATATATATATATATATATGTAGTGTAATGTTTGAAAACGAGCGATAGATAAAGTGAAAATGTTGTACCCCGTGATTCCCCATCCCTCTACCAATCAGAGGATTGGCTGCGGGGGCGTTGAACCCAAGAGGATGCTGGGATCGACGGGAGTCAGTAAGTAAGAAACAGACAGAAGGGTCGCATCTCTTGTAGGAATCGGAGGTCTGGCGAGATATATTGCAGGCTCGTCTCACCTCTGGTTAGTTATTTATTCGGTCATTAGAATTGAGACAGAGAGAGACTCTGAGAGTGTTAAGAGGTCTGGCGAGATAAAGCAGGCTCGTCTCACCTCCGGTGCATTAATTAGTTCTGTAAGAAGATTAGAGTGTAGTGGTAGGAGTCGGGGTATGGCAAGATACTGTAGGCTTGCCCACTCGTACTCAGAGTTTTCCTTAATTGTTATGTTAAATGTGAAACTGTAAATAAATTTATGTTCGTGTCGTTAAGAGAGACTCGTTATTGCATTACCTCACTTTTCCCTATGCCATAGAAAAGAACCTGAGTGAACCGGTGAAAGAAAGAGGGTTCACGACAATATAATATATATATATATATATATATATATATATATATATATATATATATATATATAATTTTCCTTTTGGGGGGAGAAGAGGCGGGAGGCCTTTTCAGCCTAGCACACGCCCTAAAATGCGTGACTTTTTTTTGCCTTTTAAAAGAAAAAAGTCGTTTGTTGTAGGTTTGAGTCTGAAGCTTTGCTGCATAAATGAAGTAAATGTTAAAACTTCGTTTCACTTAAAATGTATTTTCTTTGAGAAGAAATGGGGAATGGGATTTGTAGCCTTTTTCTAAAACTGTCTACGATTTATTGAGGAACTTTATGTTATTGATTACGTATACAATCCTTGAATAAAGCGTTTTACGCAATACAAATTGGTTTCAAGCCCATCTCTTATGTGCTTTTATTATAATCAGTGATAAAAATTCATTAAATCCTTTCCGTGCGTTAGGGATTATTTTACACAAAAATTTTTTAAATATTAATTATTATTTTTTTATTTGCAACTTAATAAAACTATGTATAGGAAAAATTATATTTACGTCTTCTCAGCAATTATCAAACTTAAATTTTTATAATGCCGTGCAAGGTTTAAAAGTAACTTAAAAAGAACGGTGTAAAAGAAATTGGTTTGCATAAATTTCAGTAAAACACTTCGAGAATGTTTTGCCTTGATGCCGCATTCTTATCATGCCCTGAAAAGAAAAGTTCAAAACGCATTCTTTTTCGCCCTTTTTTATCTCTTTGAAAGTTTATCTTTGAACGTGTTTAGCATACAGATTCTGGCTCTTTAATTCATCAGCAAGAAAATCTTGTCTCTGATATTTTGAATGTTCTTAGCATAATTGCCTGTCCATTTGGGGGAGGGGTGGGATGACCTTGAAATTTTTAAGTCAGCTATACAAGCTAGTAATTTAACATTTATTTTGAATTCTAATTTACTCCACTTTTTGGCTGAGAAATGGTGGTTTCAAATCATAAATTCAATTATGAGGACTCAATTTTCCTCCTCCTTTCGTGCCCTTTACAAAGATAATAGAAATTAAAAAAATCAACTCAAACTATGTAATTTTTTATTTCGCGTTGTACTTTTCAACAGTTGTTGCTGAAGACATAAGTTTTTTTTTTTTCTCTCAGTATAAAAATTTTTACCGAGTACTTCATTTACGAAGTCCATAATTCTGTATACATCATAAATTTCATAGTGCAATTGTTCAAAAATCATGGTCAATAACCGCATAAGTAATATTCCGTATTTGATCATTCCTTTTATTGATTAACATTTATTCCTAAATCCTAGACTTTCATTCGTTAGAAATTACGTGGATGACTGAGAAAATAATTGAAATAAATATTTTTAAAAAATGAATACTGCAATAAGCTAAAAACACTAAATCTGAAAAAAAACTATATTATACTTATACTTACTTACACACACTCTCTCTCTCTCTCTCTCTCTCTCTCTCTCTCTCTCTCTCTTTCTTTCTCTCTCTCTCTCACTCACTCACACACACACACACACACACACATATATATATATATCTGTGACTTGGTACAAGACGTGCCTAAGTCAGTTTTTTCCAAGATGACTTTGTTTGCTTATGTCTCTTTAAAAAATAAGTAAGAAGTACCCAAGTCTGTACAACGGTTTAGAAAACACTTTTGAAGCATCGGACAGACTTGGGTACTTCTTACATACAAAATAACATTTTTTTAAAGAGATATAAGCAAACAAAGTCATCTTGGAAAAAATCGACTTAGGCACTTCTTGTACCAAGCCACAGATCTATTCACACCTACATACAATAGATATATGTATGTGTGTGCCTCTAATTAATTTTATTTATTCATATAGAAGGCATACTTTACCTTGCAATTGACAAAGAATCGAAAAAAAAAATAGTTCAGTAAATTAAACTCGTGCTATAATCTTGGTTTTTATCTCTATGAATAGAATCTTTTCCATGTTAATTGGCTGGTATTGCCTGCGCAGATCTCCCGTCATTTGCGAATTTTTTTCGTGTTGAGGAGGGAACTTCACTATATAAATAATACATTATTCTCAACTGATCACTCGCTATGATAGATTGGGTTTTCTTTTGTAGCTTCTTTTAATATCAAGCACAACGTTTTATCAAAACCGGTTGAAATTCGTTACATTTCGGAAATCCATTCCCTCCCTTAACGTTCTCCCCCCCCCCCCTTTTCCTTCTTTCCTGCGCAGAGGAAAAATTGTGAAAGAGCGGCAGCAAGTAAGATAAAAGCTGGTTTTCCTTATACCTCTAAAAGTAACAAGCTCGCTCTTTTTCCGCTTGCAGAGGGAGGCTCTTTATCGATATTCAATTAATGGGGGCTATTCGTGCTTTAGTTATATTGTGGTAGATCGTGAAACACGAAACTCCACCATCAAGATCGGAGAATTCAATAGAAATTCAAGAGGAAAGGGATGGAATAAGGAAAACCACAACTTCGTGATAAAGAATATGCAATCACTTCGATGCTCAGGAAGTACACTAGAATTCGGCGTCTCGGTTTCAAGATATGTTTGTTTCTTATATGATAGTTTTTGAATGAAACGTCCATGTCTGGCATAATTCGTTAAAACGATGCGAGGGTCTGAAATCGCAAACTGAGCACATCAACATCAAATAAAAATGCAATCAGTATATAAAAGTTATTCGTTAAGGAAATCCCAAGAAATTGGATTTTTTTTATTTCAGTATTCCTCTTTCAATAATAATCACTGTTCTGTGCAGTGATTAAAACGGTAAAATTATAGCGACCAATATTCTTTTGTTTAAGTAAGGAGTGTATGTCTGATCTCCGAAATTATATTCTTTATTGAATCACACTCAGTTATAACAAGATTTGTTTGTTTGGGGTTGTATGTAACAATGATCTCCCAAAATGGAAGTTTACAGGATTGTTTACGATTGTCTCATCAGAGCTAATACTGCTGAACAGATATTCAAAGACTGGTCTATGCAAAGATGCGAACGTACCAGAAAAATTAAAAATTTCCTACATTTCAGATGAATTTTTATTTTTCTCACGCGTTTTAAAACAACGGCACATGATACGCTCTTGAATACTTTCTGACAACAGAGTATTGACGGCCAGGTCGGAAGAAAGATGCTCATAAAAGAGTCATTAAAGTAATTTTAATTATTAAATTCAAAAGAGAGGAAAATCCCAATTTAGTGTTTTATAGTCATATGTGTAATTATTCATTGAGAAGTAATCCATTCACTTTTCATTGGTTTTTAAGTGAGAGAATTTAACCTCCCAAAACTACAATACGTCGCTGAAACCCTTCATTCTTACTTTTTTTTGTTTTCGTCCTCATTTCCTCTTTTTCGTTCTCTTTTCGATGTCAGCTCGTGACACCTACCTTCCCATCAGGAAAGTAAACAGCAGGTGATAAGTTTTACACTTGGTCGTTTTATCTCACGTGATATTTAGTTTTTCTTAACAATTAATTGCGGAAAGATATTATGATTCGGCGTGTTATTTTTGCTTCTCAGTTACGGCGGTGCATCAGCTGATCTCGTAGATCGTCAAATCCCAGTGTTACGCTATGAGGAATTTTCTTGTGAGTATTTTTCTAATCAAAGATTAGTAAACGCAGAATTTTTTAATTCTGCTTTCCGGAATCGAAAACAGAACTTCAAATGAAATGACCATGTTTTACCTTTTTATTTAATTTTCCTAAAAAACAATTTTGTCGGGAAACATCGAAAATTCAATGCCATATAAAAAAGTTAACTGTGGAAAATTTGAGTTTCATAACCTACATGCTCTTCATTCAAACATGTACCTTAGTGTGAAAAAAAAAAAGAAAACCAGAAAACTAAAGCATGCATTTTTCAATCTATGATTTGAAAAACACTGGGTAGTTAATAAGTGTAAAATGTAAACCTTAATAGAGTGTAAAATGCTTAAAATGTTTCATTCCAACCTTTTTGTGATTAATCATGGATAATATTTCTTTTTCTTCTTGGGTAGAAAATTTTTTTAAAGGAGGTTAATGTCAAATAAGTAAAGTGCTCATAGGCCTGATTTTTAGACCTTAAGATCCGAAGAAAGAAATATTAAAAAGACTCAGAATGAAGAATTCTAAAGAAAGTTATTCTAAATAATTTTAAAATGACTTCCAGAAGATAACAACGCTGATGATTCGTGAGGATAACTGGGCATGATGCAGATTCGGAGCAAGAAGTCAAGTGACCAAATATAAACTGCCAAAGAAAATTATAATCAGTAAATGATAAAAGATGATAGAGGGAAAAAATGCTAAAGTTTGGTAATAATCTCTTTAAAAGTCATAATAGGGAATATTATGAATTTCAATGAAAAAGGGATTATGGCAATGGGATAGGTAAATAAAATTCAAATGGGAAAAATGTTTTTGTCGTCGTTTTCCAAAACATTTGACTAATATAAAAAAAATTACTTAGGGGTGTATGTGAAAGAGGGGGGAGTTGCTTGGTACTCACAGTTTGTTTCTTACTGTAACCTCTGAAAATATACATAATTATTCTTAACAGTAAATTTCCAAACTTAAGTTTTTTTAGAATAAAATAAAAAGTTTTCAATCTTAGAACAGATACAGAACATTTTAATTTTTTATATCGTTTATTTTTAGTCATTCGAGATATCTTACTCTTTAAATAAATTAGAGAACTACATTTTTTACACATTAGAAAGAAAAGCAGTGATATCCAATAAATTTCTTGGATAGTTTTAAAATCAACTTTTTGGGGGGCTGCTACGCAAAGTTTACTATTTACTTCCACACGCAGATAATTAAAGTTTTAAAACATTAGTCTCGCGCAAAACACGGTTTTGTAATCTACCAATCGCTAAAACTTTCACTGTTCCGAATTCATCCCTCTTGACGACATTAGTGAATTCGGAATACATGGACTGCAGAGAAAAGACATTTTATCAAAGTTTGGAAATAGCCTTACAACGGAGGAGACGTTCCATAACTTAAAACTCACAGTGATAGTCTATAGGGAATACATCACAAGCGATATATGACAGTCAATACATCAAAGTCCTACAACTACTGACATTAGAGTGGGCAAATGCTATTTCCACGATAAGAAACTGTAATAGCATAAAATGTAATTAAGACATAATTGAGGCCGAAAGCACCTCTTGCGATAGGATGGTTGATTTATACCGTTACTTGATACATCGAAAAGCTGGTTACAGCATTCCATTTCAAAATTTTAATATAATAATCTTCCTAAGATATTGATGACTCCATGAATTTTGTATGTTTTCTTTTCAAAGTCTAATTGCACAGATAAATTCATTTATTTAACATGGGGTAATGAAAATACTATCGATGATCCTCTAATGACATAATGAAGGATCTATTACAATTTTAAATGCACACTTCTTATAAAATCTGTCATAAAACTGTTGATATAAATGAGATTTTTTTTTAATCAATCTCCTCTCGTTACCAGAAAGATTGTTCAAAAAAAATTATCTTTTAACGCCTAAATCCATAATTTTTGCTTTTACAAAGCAAAGCGAAATTAAACTTTTGAATTCCTTAATTTTTATAAGTCCTTGCTGCTTTTCCATTTAAAGTTACTAATACTTAGTGATGAACGATTATAAATAACACTGCCTGTAGTAATCGAAAAATAAACTTAAAAGACACAAATGTTCTATTTATGAGCGCATGAATCAAACATTCAGAACCATAGTAAATTATTTTCCTTTCCTCAACGACAAATGCATTAAAAAAAATAGCGTTATTAACGTAAAATTAAATGGTCTTTAACATGATAATGAACACATTAACACTGTAATCATAGCAATAATTTACAATGGTAGATAAGATTACTCCAAAACAAAAAATATTAAACATTTCTGCAAAAGAGAAGAGAAATAAAATTATCTACCTGTGCATTACCTGTGACTGTACTCGCTTTCAAATTCCTCTTAAAAAATCCAGCTCTCCAAACATTCGTGAAAACTTAAATAAATTGGTTTTTAAAACGATTCCGCAACACTTTTGTAAAACCAGTTTTCAGATATTCGAAAAGATGAACCAGATATTCACATTTGAGCGGCGCACGGAAAGGGAAAAAAGAAAATTGCAAAGCCTTAGAAAGAAATCGAAGCTTCAAACAACACTCGACACAAAACTAGTGCGGAACTGAGAAGATGCACTTTCGCAGCTTCCTTTTGACTTTGGTGGAAATGCCTCAGGCTGTAAAATAACTTCTTTTGGAACTCGCCACCACTAACTGCAACCACCGGTCACTGCACTGGCTGCAGCAGACGATAAAACAACGCCCGTCAACTCGATTTCTTGGTTTGGTTTTTAGTTTAACTAGACTCTTTTTTTGCGATTCTTTTTTATTTTTTCCTCCTTTGCTGTCCCTCCTGCTGGGGCTATTTAAGAACTCGACGTCTAATTTAGTATAGGTATATTAACATACGACCCGCGGACGCTGATGATTTGGCGACGATTTGAAATAAATTTTGGCGGTTTTGCTGTCGTGCAAATATCGAGTACGGCAAACAGAGGGCAAATTAAAATGAGTATTTTTAATAACATTTCGATGGGTATTTTTATATAAAATTTAATAAAAGTCAATAAATCGACAATAAAGCATAATAGAGTACTAAAGAACTCTATTAAATAGGTTCATTCTCCTTGTGAGATAATGCAAATTTAAAAGAACTAATTTTATACCACTGATAAAATATTCGATAATTTTTTTAATTAAAAGACTACAAAGTCTTTTTCCCGTTTAATTTTTTTTTATAATTGCTCATTATATATTATAAAAAATTCGTCTGTCTACATTTGCTTCGTTATAAATGCATTAAAGAAGGTAAGCTGCTATTGATGCCAGTTTTAAAATGGATTTCATTATTTTGTTATTTGAAAAAAGATTGAATTGAAAACTAATTTATTGAAATCCGATTAAGCCTTAATGTTAATCGGATTTTACTCGGGATTCATTCATTTTCCTTCATTTTTACTCTCTCGAAATGTTTTTATTAGCTGCTAAGGAAACGAATGAGACTTGCACCTAATCTTACCAAGCAACGGGAGCTTCAAAAAAGGTGGAGTGCTTAAAATGACTTATGACTTCTTCCAAAATATCAGGTGGCTGTACTTCACTGGTTTACATGTGAGTTTTAAGTTAATAAAAAAATATTTCATAAAGTTTGACACTAATCTATATACATAAAACAGTTCGGTAACTGACTGACTGACTAACAGATAACGCAAAGACCAAACCGCTGGACCTAAAGGGTTGAAATTTTGCATGGCGATTCTTCTTATAGTGTAGGGATGCACTAAGAAGGATTTTTGAAAAATTCCTTTTAGATTTTTAAAATTAAATTTTTAAGCTGTTTTTGTAACATTCTTTAAAGTTTGCATTTAAAATAATAATCTGAGGGTTATAAAATTTATATGAGAAAGATCATAAAAATTTCTTTAAAATGGAATCTTTTTCGAATCTTTACCTCCATTTTCTGATTTTTGGTGAATTTTCAAAGATTAATTTCTAGAATTTAATTTATTAAATGCTGATCACGTGGTTTCTTTACTTTTTGTGATACTTTAAATTAATTTTGCGTCACGTGCATAACAACGAAATAAATTGACAATTTTTTTTTCTTTTCTTTCTGATGCGGCAGACGATTCGACATTATCCAAAAATATATTAAAATGCAGTAAAAGAAATGTTCCTCAAACTGTACTATATTCTTTAGTATGTTCTATTTGATTTAATTTCCATATTTTCTTCATTATTTTGTCTATAAAAATATCCATTACGATATTTTATAAATACATTTTTTTTGTTTATTTTTTGGCATTATTTACATACATTGACCGTTGTATTTATTATAAATATATTTTTTTGTTGGCATTAACTATATACATTGACCGTTGTATTTAATTTGAATATACTCCGTAGCGAAGCACGGGTATTCAGCCAGTCAGGAATAAGGATATAGAGAGTGTGTGTGCTCGCGCGGAGGCACTTGTCTATAATTCACCACACTTTTGCTGGCCATTTTATGATGGGGGCACTATATAGGCGGACCAGTATTACACTTTATGAAGGGAGACACGAACAGAAGCATTTTTAGTGGCACTTCGCCGGGATTCGATCCGAGCACCCTCTGCACCGAAATCCAGCGCGCTGTACCTCAAGGCCACCATGGCCCCATTTCATTATCTTATAATTTAAAACTTTTTGAGTGCATAGAAGGTTAGCCTGAGGATGTATAACAGCTAGAGTTTTGTCCATTTACACCACTAGGGTAGCCAACAGGTCCATTGCATCTACTCGAGCATTCTATAGTTTAAAGTCCTACATTTCGTCCATAACAAGGTTCTTCATAATTTTTCTTTTTGATTAATTATGTCTAGAGTTTAGTTTGTCTGTATTCAAGCCGTTGAACGACGTAATTAAGAAATTCAGATCTATGCATATTAGTAAATTAGTTAACTCTTAAATTTCATGAAAGTAAAATTGCTAGATTCTGAATTTTATGGAAACCTGATGAAACTATTGAATACTCGCAATTTTCGCCCTCAAAAAAAATTGCCATCAAGATTTAGAAAACAATCATAGCATTTGAGATATAGGGTTTTTCAGAATAGCATTTTCATAAATTAGAAATATAATATTAATATTAAAATTCTGTCAATAGCAACAAGTATTGGTAATCCCAAAAAATTGTTTTTCAAGCTTTAAAATTTATGTTAGCCTGTTATGTGGTAAATATTAATCTACAAACCAGCGTATTTTTGATCGGGTTAGCAGATGTTTTATTGAGCACGAATATCGATCACAGCAGTTCATAAAATTCATTATTTCTAAATCGTCATCTTAATGAATTCCTGGTTTCCATGACGATGAGACATAGAGTTCCACATGTAAAGCTTAATTTTTCCTAGCGCTTGCAGACAAATTTACAGAGGACTAGATAAGTCACGGTAATCTAAAATGCCCGTTTAAAAAAATAATTAATAGCCGCAGTTTCCGATAGATTGTAAAACTTCCCAGTTAGATATTTGACATTGTAAACAGAATTATTTGAAGTTCTTCATAAAATTTTCACCCCAAAAATATTTTAAAAGCATTTTCAAATAATTTTAACAATAAGAATATGGTATTTTAATCATTTAAATAAACTTTTGAGGGCTCGAGGTAGTCTAGTGGTAGCCCTTCGGCTTTCGGCGCTGAGGGTGCTCGGATCGAATCCCGACAAACACCATAAAGTACCTCTATGTCTAGTCAGGATATGGGAACTTAAATCAGTAGACCGAAAATTTCTTCTATGAGGTCAGAGAGGGTGGGAGAAGGTACGATCCCCCTAGATGTCGTCCTTGGGGTTGATCGGTCAAAATTGAGGTGGCACCTAGCTAAATCTGACTCCGACCCTTGTGGTACCATTATATATCGAAACCGCACCCCTCATCCCGCTAGCCTACATGGACCTGGTCTGGAATACTTCTGGCCAGGGGCATTAGAAAAAACAACAACAACAACAAATAAACGTTTGAAGGTTATTATACCAAAGGAATTACATTATAAAACAGTCTCGGGTAATTTAATGAAGTCAAGGTAACACCTTAAGATGATTTTATGTATGAATGTAACGTCGTAAATTATTAAATGGAATTTTTCAACCTTTCTTTGTTAAGTCATACTGCTCTAACAGACGTTCACATTTTTATACACTCATAGTTCAAAAAGTGATTAAAAAAACTCTTTCTTGATGAATCCATATTACTTTTTAGCAATAACCAATATAACATCTGCTATTATTTTAAAATATCAACATGAAGAAAAATTTGGATAAAATTTCAATCATGACTAAAGTCATAAATTCTATTGGGTTGAGAATTTGAAAACAGCCCTCAAAGATTTTTAAAAAAAGGGGGGGGGGGTGTTTTTTGCATTGCGAAGTCAATAAGTTCTCATTTATCTGATAATGAAGATGATTTAACAATTTACTCTTATTCCTCACTTTCTAAAAACCATATGGAATAAGATTGAACGAGAACACTATTGTAACCTTTTTATAAGTAAAAGCAATCTGGCCATTTAATTATTATTAATTTTTTCTTGTCACTGTATCATTCATATTTTTTCATTCTTCTTTTTGCAGTTGTTAAACAAACTACTTTGAATAAAAAAAATTTTCTTTACTATATATTTTTAAATCAACATCATTTACTAAAAATTATAATTCTAAATTTGATAGTGATTTTCATCCAAACTTATATCAAATTAAACTAGTCGAGGTAAATTTTTACAGAAATGCAGCTGAATTTAAAGAATATTGGGATTTATACAACACAGTTTCACACACACACAGACAGAAGGGGGAACAAATACTACCGCGAAATTGATCAAAACTAAAATATATACTTTTCCGTTGTTGTTGTTTCGAGAGAGGCAGGGGGTGTATTTAAAAACAAAGATCACGAATAACAATAAAGATTGAAGAGACTGGTTATTCAGGTAACTACGCTGATTTATTAAGAAAAAACCCTCTACCCATTTTATATGCTATTGCCATTCATTGCACATAAGTGGCGTTTGTTAATGGTGTTATCAGAATCAGCAGTATTTTGGTCAAACATACAAAAATGAAATTTATTTGTTTGCCTCTATACGAATTAAGTTCGCAAAATGGAAAAGGAAACGAAAGGGGGGGGAGAGGGGGTTCAGTTTGCTATAAAGATGAAAGTACGAAATTTTCGATGCAAAATTCAGGATATTATCCATAGCGTTTCTGTCATTAGCTCAACTGGCAATTTGACTATTATTATAATTTACCGTTATTTTAAAGACAAAAGAAAAAAATGCGAAGCTTGCAACTTCTGCAAACTTTAGATTTCAACAAATCTATATCATCTCGATTCGCGCTTAAAAATATTTTATTTACTTTCTTTAAAAGTGCATATGCACTCTAAACTTTTGTTGAAACAACCGATTGTATTGATGAATCTCCCCCCACTTTGGTGAATTTCCACTCTGTGGTAGCGAGACACTCGGGGAAACTAATATACATACATCTGCTTTTGTGTCTTAAATAATAAAAATTTAGGGCCTCTTTCAATTAATATATTTAACTGCTGACTTGTTAATTACTTCGTTTAATCGTCATATCTTCTCCTTCTAATGTGAGTTGAAGCATTCCAACTTTTCTTTCTCAACATGAAACCCTAACTTCCAAGCAAGAAACTGATATTCTAAGCACTTTTTTGTCCCACCATGAAAGGTCTTTTCAGTTCTTTTGCTTTAGTTCCTAGAATGCTCTCAACATATCTTACAGATTTTGAGTACATCAACTTTTTCCGAAATTTTCAGATAAGGCATGTCGCCAGTGGGATGCGTGTCTGGGACTCAAAAGGAGGGATTTGATTTCTTGACGTTATACTAAATGCTAACAACTTTCAAAACAATGATCTTTCTCCTTTGAAAAACAGCTGTGAACTGCGGTGATGACGCATATGAATGAATCCTTTTGACATTTTCAAACTTTTTATAACCTCTTTGGATTGGTTTATTACTATCATTTTAAAGAAATTAGGTAACTAAATTCTGAAGTTTGAGTGTATGTTTTTTAAACGTCTTTATTAGTATACTCCGTCATAACCTCAATTTTTTGTAAATACACTGGTGTAAGAAAATTAAGAGAATTTGCAGACTTGGTCGATTATCTCTAGAACTAATGTACCGATTTTAATGAAATTTTATATGTACATACATTGATACAATACAAAACAAATAACCATTCAATAATTGTAATACACACGCATGATCGTGCGTAACACTCGTTGGAGTCGGAAGGTATGAAACAGCGGTCGCAGAATAAACAAAAAGATGGGTTAATATATGGTGTTATTTTGCAGCAATCGGTTAATTTCAAATTGAAACAGTAAAAATGAGTAACTACCAACGTTTAGATGATGGAATGAGGTGGCAAATTGTGGGGAGGCTAGAAGCAGGCCAATCTCAAGTTCAAATTTGTAGAGAGTTCAATTTAACGCCCAGCGTCGTGTGTAACTTATGGAAACAGTTCCAGGATACCGGATCCATCGAGAGAAAACCTGGGCAAGGTCGTCCAAGAGCCACGACGGCCAGAGAAGATCGCCATTTGTCGATTATAGCGAGGCGTAACAGGAGTGCTACAGCTTCTCAGCTCTCTCGTGACTTGTATGCAGCCACAGGAACCCGTGTATCAAGGGTGACTGTTTCCAAAAGACTTCATGAGAGAGGGTTGTTTGCAAGAAGACCTGCTGTTTGCGTCCCGCTCACTTCTACGAACAGGAGAATCCGTTTATCATGGTGCAGAGAACATAGAGAATGGAGTATGGATCAATGGGCGACCGTCCTCTTCAGTGATGAGTCCCAGTTCAGCCTAAACACCGATTCTCGCCGTACGTTCATATGGAGAGAACCAGGGACCCCGCTACCTACCCTCCAATGTCCACGAAATCGACCATTATGGCGGAGGAGGTTTAATGGTCTGGGAAGGCATCATGTTGGATGGCCGCACACCTCTCCATGTCTTTGAAAGAGGCACTGTGACTGGTGTGATGTATAGGGATGAGGTCTTGGAGCCCTATGTTCGCCTTTTCAGGGGTGCAGTTGGCCCTGAGTTCATTTTAATGGACGATAACGCGAGGCCACATAGAGCTCTTCTGGTCGACGAATTTCTAGAGAGTGGGGATATTCGCCGGATGGATTGGCCAGCCAGATCTCCAGACCTTAACCCTATAGAGCATGTCTGGGACACTCTGGGGAGGGCAATTACAACTCGCATCCCCCTCCGAGAACCATCCAGGGAATGAAAACAGCATTGCTGAACGAGTGGGACCAATTGCCACAGGAAATGATAAACTGCCAATTTTCAAGTATGAAATCACGCTGCGAGACCTGTATATCTGTAAGAGGGGACCATACCCCCTATTAACCCATCTTTTTGTTTATTCTGCAACCGCTGTTTCATACCTTCCGACTCAACGAGTGTTACGCACGATCATGCGTGTGTATTACTATTATTGAATGGTTATTTGTTTTGTATTGTATCAATGTATGTACATATCAAATTTCATTAAAATCGGTACTGTAGTTCTAGAGATAATCGACCAAGTCTGCAAATTCTCTTAATTTCTTACACCAGTGTATAAAGAACATGATATGATTCCTCGCCAAGAAATTTTTTTTCCAACGGTACCAGGTGTACCAGTTTTTATGACTCCTCAGTGTGTGTGTGTCTGTGTGTATACAGTGGAATCTCGATCGATCGTTCTCAGAATCATCGTTTTCCCGTATGTGTTGTTTTTTTTACCCAGTCCCGACGATCATATTTCTTTGCTAAGTTCCCGCATCTATCGTTTTCCCGCGTTTATCGTTCAGTTCAGTCGGTCCCTTGATAGATCGATATTCCACAGTATATATATATATATATATATATATATATACATACCGGGTGTCCCAAAAATGACCGACGATTTTAAAAATCAACTAAAGAAAAATGGATGGTGATAGAAATGTACGGTTTGCTGCATTCTGCTTGGGTAATCAGGGAATTTATTCTCACCAATTTCCAAAATTAGTTACAAAGTTCGTCAACAGATGGCGCTGCTGACTGGGAAAAACTATAAAACAATGTTTTCAAAGCAAGAAGCATACGCAAAGTGACATGGATTGGCCTCCCTATTCGCCAGATTTGACGCCATGCGATTTTTTTCTTTGGGGGTACTTGAACGACTAGGTGCATCGTCACAATCCATAAACTGTAGATGTACTGGAACAGTACGTCTGTGCTGCTTATCAGAACATTCAAACTGAAATGTTTGCACGGGCGTCTGCGAATTTTGACCTCAGACTGCGCTCCGTTGTTGCTGCAAACGGTGGTTATTTTGAAAACATTGTTTTATAGTTTTTCCCAGTCAACAGCGCCATCTGTTGACGAATTTTGTAACTAATTTTGAAAATTCGTGAGAATAAATTCCCTAGTTACCTAAGCAGAATGCAGCAAACCATACATTTCTATCACCTTCCGTTTTTCTTTAATTGATTTTTCACATCGTCGGTCATTTTTGGGACACCCAGTATATATATATATATATATATATATATATATATATATATATATATATATATTTATTTATTTATTTATTTCTGTGTCTTATGGATTGTACGGTGTCTAAGTATGTTTATTGCTCAGAGCATACATTTCAGAAGCAATCCATTGGGTTGTAGACAGTATCGGCACCGCTGATGAAGGGGTTCTGTCAAAAACCTATATGTCACTTATCTTTTCATGTTTTCAGTTCCTGGCTGCAGTAGTTTTAGGCCTATACTGGTTTTTCACTTTCAACTTTGTCTTATATATATATATATATATATATATATATATATATATATCATTTATCTAAAGTTTGCAAATACTATAGCCATATGCATGACGCAGCCTAGCAACTGACACATAAAGAACAAAAACACAGGTGCATTAGCACCCAAAAATAGAAAAATAGGTGAATCAACACCCAAAAAGACAAAATGTTAAGCAATTAGAAATGTTAGCAAATAAAAAACGACTGTTAGATGAATGGATATTCACGGCTGAAAAACAGTTATTTCCCCGAACATTCGCAATCTTGTGAGGGACATGAAATTTCAGCCGTTGTATTTAATTTATACGATACAATGTATCATTATTTATGTGTTATAATGATGATAAAATTTAATTTAATTTACTTGAAAATTTTATTATTAAAGTTTAACGTAAAGAAAAGTTTGAATTTTAACAGTGATGACATATTTTATAAAATTAAAAAATGAATAATTAGCCTAAAAAGAGTCAGATCCATTTCAAAATAGCCACATTATTGTAAAAATTGAATTGATGTCAAAATGCCCAATATAAAGACCCTATATATTCTTGTTATAAAGTTTCTCTGCGGAACATCGAAAGAAAAAGGGTAGGAAAAAAATCCACCAGTCATTGAACTGGATCTTTCTCCGGACGGAGGAAAATTTTTCGCGCCTAAATTGACGTTCCGGGACAAAATTTCGTAAAAGTCTCGCTAAATCGGTCCCGATTTAGTACTTCAGCTGAATAATTAATATTATTTTTTACTACACTGAAGACTCTTAGGATTCGAAATAAAGTTTTTTTTTCACAGAATAATCTTTTCAAAAAAAAAAAAAAAAATTCAAACCTACTAGCATTTTTCAAAATGTTCCATGCGCATTTCATATCATTTAAAAACCTTAATTTCTTTTAATATAAGTTTGCCATATATATAAACATAATTGTGCTATAAATTTGAAGAATATGTGTTAGTTTCAAATGACTATGCGTAGTTTTGTGATAAACACTTCCATTAATGATCCTGAGAAATTTGGAAGGAAGCAGAAGAAAATTATTGCGCATGGAGTATTTTGAAAAATACTAGCATTTTAGAAGAATTTTTTTGAAAAACAGATCCTATTCTCAAATAAAATACTTATTTGTGAATTTTAAGTTTCTTTAATACAGTATAAAAGAATATTAATTATTCTCACATTATATATAGTGTAAAATGATATAATGTGATATAGGAAATTACACGTGATAATGAAAAATTTATAATGTGATAATGAAATATAGGAAATTTTTAAAAACGAAGTTGATGGTCCCTTGTCCCCTTAAGATGATTAATTGAATAACAGTTTCCTCCTAAATCGGGAGTTAAACTGAGGTCATATCATCTCGAATGGGATGAGTGATGTTTTCTTGTTAGATGTCATATTTATGCTCACATTTCTAGAATGTTTCATGTAACAGAGGCAACATCTAAGGAAAACTCCATTTAATACTCAACGCTTTAAATACGAATCTAAAAACTCACAGTTGTTATTCTCGAAATTACAAATTTTCAAATACAATTGTTGCCAGCATGTCTTCCCATCAAACAAAGATCAAGATGTTCAAGATAAAGTTCCAGATTTGATATCCTATCATGACTAAAAACTACAACACAAAACATAAAAGTCAGACCCCAGAACAGATGTTTTGCGAGGGAAAAAAGCGCCAAGCGATAATTCCTGAATTGAATTCCCTAAATTCAAGAAGGTTAGACCTTATACGCCATCGGAGTGAGGCGGCTATCTTGGAGACCTTTGGAGAACAAAACTAGGAAACCCTATGGAGATTTAGAATTGCCTTTTTTTGCGGAGACTCTTGCTCGAGCATATATGCTCTTGCTCGAAACCTATCCATACTTGAAGAAATTCCTACTATGTAAACCTTAGTTTATTTAAGATCTGCTATTTTTGATAAAAAAATACGCCTGGACACGCTGTTTTTAATAAGAAAAACAATAAATATTATTCACTTTCGAATTTCACCTCGCCAAACACTACCTAGTAAGCGATAAGCGTATTAAAATAGAAAATTATGATAACCCTCGAATGGTAACCTTCTAAATAAAGATGCCAAATCATTTTGGGATTGTTTAGATTAATTCATTTCCGGTGTCTGTTAAGCCGTGTGCAATGACCACAACTTACGATATTTGTTCTTTTTTCAGCGTGAATTTAAATTTTTTAAAACGAGGGCAAGATACTTTGAAGTCTTCCCACTTACAGTCGCTTTATTACGACCCGTGTGGGATTTTATGTGCATGTGTTCATGCATCAATGAAAAATAAAACTTACGATGTTGAAGTAAGTTTAATTTGTGTTTTTTTTTCTCTCAAATCTCCTTTTGTCTATTTAAAAAAATATGCTCTTCTGATTGACTAGTATTTCAGTTATAAATCTGACTTTTTATAACTGAAACATATCAAATTCTTACACTTATGATAACTTCTGAATAATTTTCCTGTTAGCTTTCGAAGTAGATAATGATAGTTCATTTTAGTGTGAAAATTAAAATTTTCACACTATAAAACATGATTAAAAAGTTTTAAACTCATTATCGCCATTATGGCTCTTTTCGGAGTAGATGGGCTTATCCAGTGATGACTATAATTAATTTGATTAAGGGTGCTCGTGAAATTGGTCACTAGAGGTTTTTAAGCTATAATTTTTGTTGAGTGAAGATAGTTTAAATTTAAATTTTTGTTTTTCATTAAATGAAAAGACGTACACTCACACAGAGAAAAAAGAAAGGAAAGAAAAACGTGTCTTTTGGGCGCGATCACAAAAGAAATAAAATGAGATTTTATTTAGTACAAGTGATTCTTCAATTACTGTCCATGAAATATGAGTTTTTTCTATTTTAGACCTTATTTCTTTTCACTAGAAGCATCGAATTTTTTTTAATTAATTTTTTTTTTTTTTTGGGGGGGGGGGCAAGCATTGGTACTGTTTTATTATCTGAATTTGAAGGTTAGAATACAAGACATAATTTATATGGGCATCGTAGTTTAAATATTGCTGCCTCCCAAAAACAATTTAAAAATTCTCCTTATTTTGTTTATTAATTTTTTAAATCTTTGTTTTTAGATTATTATTTTTTATCTCTAAGACATCCGTAAAGATTACGTATTTTTTTCATGTTGTATGAAAATTCTTTTTTTTTCAATGGAAGTAGGATGAGAACAGGTGTGCTTTAGATTCCGATCTGCAGTCAACAGCAAAACAGAGCATATATTTAAATAAGGAGGGATAAAACAGATCTGTACTACACCAAAAATAATATGATAAATTTTATTCATCTTTTGGTATAGTGCAAAATACTTTTAAATAAAATACGCCGGTTTTAAGACGAGAAAATAATAATTGTTGATGAAGAAAAATGATAAGTAAAATTTTAAAACGAAATGTTTTCATCTAAGTCAAAACCAGAATATTTCAACTAACATCTGGTGTCTATACGTCACCTAAACATAGCATTTATTGCCCTGGTGAGATATTTATCACCAAACCAGAGATTAATGTGAAATATACAAAAGCATTCGCGCTTGGCGAAAATCAGCCAACTCTGTGCCAAATGTTTGCGCACAAAGCTTAAAACAGCCGATTTCCAAAGAAACCTTTTAATTTCCTTTAAATATTGTGTTTGGAACACTGTTAAAAGTATTTTTTAAATTAAGTTGACATTCTTCGGTATACATTTCAATAGGTTTTATGAATTAAAAAATATTGGCTTTGAAGTAAAAAATCCTCGAAATTTTCCTCTATGGACGTTAACATAAGAGCAATTAGTTCTGGTCTCCAGAGTCGAAAATGGCGTCGCACTCCGATGGCGTATTAATGGAATAATAAAAGTTTGAAGAAATGGAATATTACACATACTGACTCCCCCCCCCCCCACACACACACACACTTTCCCATGGACTTGCCATTCTTGGCGTTTTGGTTTTTTACAGGAACCCCAATGAGGAAGATTTCCCTCAAGGATTTTGACGAAGATAATAATTTGTTTTGGTGTAAATTGGTTGATGCATTATTAAACCGTCGCAGAGGACCCATTGTGGCAAAAAGAAATATTGTGCTGTCAGGAGACTAGGAGGGGGGGGGGGGATTCTGAGACGACAGTATGGTTAAACTAAAAAGAAAGCCCATAGCAGAACTGCGATTGCTGTTCTTCTATGGATATATTGCTTCTATGCAGTTCTATCTAACAAAAATGGCCTCCTTGAACGCTAAGCAGACTTTCAAATCAGTATGGATTTCAACGTCTCTTCGAAGTTAAATTCTGACTTGGAGTGAAAGAAGCTACTTTGAGAGTTCTCCTAGGATGATTTTTTATACCGTCATTTAACTTATACAATGCTGGAAAAAAATTAGAGAAAAATTATTGGAGGAAAGATATTTTACTTGGCTGTTGTAACAATAACCATTCCACAAATAATATTGAACCGTCGTACGAACTTCTCTTCGAATGATACCAACGATATTTTTCATAAATATTTTCCTCCTACCCAGCTTGTTTTCAAAATTGTTCTATATCGAAAAAAAAATCTTGATTTTCCTGTCTATTTACATTTCAAAAAATGCATGAACCTTAATATTAATGAGGTGTGAAAAATCTTATTTAAGTAGAATTTTTTTTTTAAATCTCAGATAAAGGTTAAATAAAGATGTACTATTAATGGACAACAAAAGGAAACTTTAAATTCTATGCTCAGTGGGCTTACCTCAGAACCATTTCACTGCAACCACGTTCTTTTAATTCGAGAGCAGACGAAAACTTATTTGAAATTGACTAAAATTTGAATACTGCTTTGTTATCAGTGTTTGTATTCATAAAATTTATGTAAATAATGCGTTTTTCAATTAATAAGCGTTTATTTTTACGTTGTAAGAAAACGTATTCAAATTGTATACTATATAATACAGGTTAGTACGTCTAGAGATAAAATTTGGTGGAGTAAAATATTGTTTTGTTTTGATAACTACATTACTTGAGTAAAGGAGTTTCAGTATTGGATTCCTTTCCTCAATAACTTAAGTAATGTTTAATGGTAACATAAGTAATGGATTATATTCATTTTGAGGTAAATGAATATAATATATTACTTACGTTATTTCGTCCGTGATGCGCTTGATTATTGAACTATTTTGTCTTTCAGATGCCACACAGCCCAAATATGATTTAGTTGTCATCGGTGGAGGCTCAGGTGGTTTGGCTTGCGCGAAAGAAGGTATAATTTTTTAAAATTTCTGTTTCTCCTTAACATTGTTTTATATTCTGTTTTAAAATATCTTACTTTCTTATTTTAAATTTTCAGCTAGTATTTTGGGGAAAAAAGTCGCAGTGCTTGATTTTGTAGATCCTTCTGTGAGAGGTACACTATGTTTCATATTTTTTACGATATTTTTAGTGCAATATTTTAACTGTCAGTGTGAGTTTTTACACAAACGGGTTTTCACTTGTGAGTTTTATCAAATGTTGGTTGTCACAGTTTAATACAATACTAAAAATAAATTTAAAATTTTTCATTTCGCTTATTTTTTCAGAGATTTTAACTGAATGCAAGTAGATTATGTTGTAACATTCAGCAGTTACAGTGCTTTTTCCTATGGTTCTTATTTATTTCATAATTGTTTGATTTATATTCTCTATATAAATTGCTCTCCTTTTTTAGGAACTACTTGGGGTCTTGGTGGGACATGTGTTAATGTTGGTTGCATACCTAAGAAACTATATCACCAAGCTGCTTTACTTGGTAAAGCTATTGAAGATGCAAAAAGTTATGGATGGAATTTAAATGATAATGCTAGCCATGACTGGGATGTATTACGATCAGCTGTTATTGGATATATTAAATCCCTCAACTGGGGACACAGAGTTCAGCTGAAACAAAAGTAAGACAAAAAGGATTATTCATGCAGTTTAATATTGCCATTTATAATATTTTATCATGTATTTAACTGGTATCATACATTTAACCTGTATAATTGTAATTTTTGAAAAAATAGTTTTTAATGGACTGTAGTGTCCAACTGTCAGGAAATTATAGATTAATCTTAATATTTGAAATTATATATACTTGGGTATTTTGCAGGGTTTCTTTCATTTTTTTTTGGTTCAAAATTTGTTTGATCCAATGTGATTTTGTGTCAATAGTATGGTATTATAGATTATCTGCAATAAGTTCTTCCGCTGCTCCTAAAAGTTACTTTATGGAAAAATTTTAGAAATAATATAGTATTGATGTGATTATTTAAAAAAATTAAATTTTACCTATATGTATATTTTATAGATATTGTCTAAATAATTACTTAAATTAGCAAAAAATTCATAGGGTATACAAATTTATTACTGCAGTATGCTGTTGTAACTGGAGAAAATTGGCTTGTATAATTCAGTGTGTGGCTTTTCGTAAATATTGTACCTCTTAGGAAGTTATGATGTTGTTTAAATTATGTTTTAACCTTATGCAAATCTGGTCAATGTGCTTGATTCTAAACATCATTAGAATGATAAGCTGGTCAAACACATTAAGTCATTTTGAAGTTAATAATTTCAATACCTTGTCTTCTAATGCAAAAATAATTTATAAATCTCAGGGTAAGCACATAAATGAATAACCTTTATTTAGCTGTGCCAGTCTAACAGGAAGGGTGGGAGAGGGTGGGGGTTAAAATCTCCTTCTAAAGAGCCTACAAATTGGTAGAAATAGGTTATTCCAATCAATTTCATAGCATCAGAAAAACAAATTGTTCAAGGAAACTCAGAAAGGTGTTTGATGAAAATAATTAAGTATATTTTTTGGTAAATATATCATATATTTAGGGCATATTAATATTTTTAAATGTCTTGTAAATAATACTATGTAATTTTATAACAAAACATAGTTTTTTATCATAATAAATAGTAAGTCTGCTTAGTTAAAGATTTTGTTTTGCTTATTACCCGGATTATCCGGATTTCCTATGGTTCGAGTTAGTCCAGATAAACAAGGTTTTACTATAATTATTATATTATTATGATTGACTGCACTATTTATGTCCAGATTTATTTATTTTAAATTTTTGCTAATCTCGCTTGGTATATGATGATAGTGTTTTCTTATAAGATTAATATGGGTTTCTTGTATATTTTCTATATTGCTGATTTAAGAATTACTATTCTGAATTAATTTCATTTATTCTGTTGATACTAGTTGCTGCTGAAAGGTATATATATATATGAATTTGTATGCATGTATAAAGTCCATTATATGGACTTTCTGGAGAATCATACTCTAAGCAAGTATGGATTGTCTTGTTAAAATGTTGATTTCATTTAAATCTCTTCATTTTCCTTTTCATTATAGTTTTCCTATGCTTAATTTAATTTTACATTTACAGAAATGTTGATTATTATAATGCAAAAGGTTATTTTGTAAGCAGAAATGAAGTTGAAATGAGGGATAAATCTGGAAAGGTTTGTAATATTTGGTCTTTACTTATTATTTTATCAATATAAATCAGCTGTTCTCTAGGTTTTAATTTCAGTTTATATGCACAATTCTATTGACTTATTTAGACCTTATAAAGACAGTCATACCTAGTATAATATTTATATCATCCTATTGTATTTATATAAATTTGTTCAAAATATACTTTTTAAATTATATGTTATAAAGGATATTAAAATACTCAGGAAAAAAGTAAGAAAACAATTTAAAGATAATTGTCAGTTATTCTAATTACTATTTTATCAAGAATTCAATAAATTGCCACGAAAAAAAATCTTGATGTTGAAATGATATAGGAGAATTGAATATTTCTGCAGAAACAAAAGGCATGGTAATTTATGGAAAGCTTAATAGACATTAATAGATTTGATAAAACTTATGTGAAATTAGGAATAGTAATTTTAGGGTTAGTAAAGTTATATTATTTGTTTATGTGCTGATACACATCATTTTTCCTTTAAATGTAATATTTATGAAGATATTTTTATTTGTATTATACAGGATAAAGAGTTTCAGTGCAGAAAAATTTCATGGGCATTTCTTATCCTGATTATACTCATTTTACTATAAACTATGTAAATGGGTTAGTTAGTAATGTTAGAAAAAGTTAATGAAACTAATGATACAATCTATGAAAAGCATATTTTTAATTAAATGATTTTGTTAAAAACTCATCAGTATGAAATAAAAATATTAAATTCTTTTTATTTTGTAGACAGAAAAATTACTTGCTGAAAATTTTGTTATAGCCGTGGGAGGTAGACCAAAATACCCAGAGATTCCAGGTGCTGTTGAATATGGTATCAGTAGTGATGACATCTTTAGTTTAGAAAAATCACCTGGTAAAACGTTAGTATTCAAATTACTACTGTTTTTTTTTGTTTGTTCCAAAAGCTTCAATAACATTTGTGTGAGGAAAGACTTACTTTTGACTTTCATAATCCATCTATTTGTATTTGACTTGCCTTGCCTTGCCTTAGAATGGTAGAAATAATAAAATAGAAAATGTTTCATAGATGATAGATCTTATCAGTTCAGTTTTTGTTGATAATATAATTTTCTATAAATCTTCTTTAAAACCTTCATTGATTCCTTTTAATATGTGATAGTTAAACTGTTCTACTATCTTTGGTCAAATATTAGCATAACTCCTTGTGTTCAAAGGGACACAAGGAGTTATGCTAATATTTTCACTTCTACAAAGTTCATTTTTCACCATTAGCAATTTGTGACTAGGTACAATTAATTACTGGTATTTAGTCCTTCAAAGGTTACATTTCTTCCATACTGTCATATTTTCCTTACAACAGTTTAGTTGAACTGACATCGTAATTGCTGAACTCTACAAAGTTAGTGCTTCTCAGAACAGGTCTTTGTAGCTATAACCTCCTACATGGGCTAGATTTTTCTTTTTTTGGGGGGTGGGGGGGGGCATGTAGTATATGAATATAATTCACTTGTCCTTTGAAATTTCTCTAAAGAAAAAGTACTTCTTATGTTAGACATTGCCATAATAATTTATAGCTATTTTCATATTCACTCTTGAGCATGTCCTTTCTTCCTCTAATATCCTTACTGATTAAATACACACTATACTTTTATATTCTTTTTACAATTTTCAGTATCTTATAAATATAGATAACTCTTTCCATGTTATAATCTATCAAAGCATATCATTAAATGATCCCGTTAAAAAACTGTTTGAAACCTTGTGTACAGTATGTATACAGTTAGTCTTGATATACTTGAATAATGCTTTGGGTATTTTTTTAACTCGATATTATAGAAATTCTCCTTATTCAAAGGAGAGTACATTGTGAAATGATGCAAAAAGAGTTTTGAAATGACAAGTTAAATTTTAGACAGAAAAAGAATATTCACATCAGCATCTAGTACTGATTAAATTTATCTTCATATTCATTTACAAACATTTTATGCTAACTTCAGTCTTTTATATGAACAAAAAAAAGTTTAAGTTTTTTGCTGACAGGTTTTTAAAAATATTGTATTTGAAAAATCTTTTCCTATTAAATATAGAGTTAACTATTTGAGTGTTTCCTTATTTGTAATAAATGTATTGGTAAATAATTACATTAATTCCTCGTAAATTTTGTATAGGTTTACTATAATTTTCAAAATATGTGTCTATTGATTTGGAGATTAAGAATGAAGGGTGTTTTTTTCTTGTCATCAGGGGAGAATGTAAAATCTTTAATTGTGTGTAATTTATATTTAAAATAATACCATGGTCATTTTACTGAGTAAAACATAGTATGATTGTTTGGATTTTGCATTAAAATTTACATTATAAGTAAGGATCTGGAGACTGCAGACCATTAAAAAACTGCAAACTATGGGTGATGGTGGCAAGATGCTCTTGTGGATTAGGGATTTTCTTTCCCAGTGTTTCTGTGCTACTTGCTTCAGTGATTACGCTTCGAAATTTAAGCAAAATGAAACTGGCCTACCACAGGGCACAGTAATTAGCCCCATTGTTTAATATTTTTATTAACAATCTCCCTGACCTAATGACCTCAGATAGATTGACATATCCGGCCCTGTTTGCTGATGATCTAGTGCTTATTCGGTGTAGCTCGGCAAAAAAAGATTAAACTGAACTTAATTCAATCTTAAAACTAACCCTGGAGTGACTTTAATACTGGTTAATTTTCTGGATTTAATTTTACTCTCTGATTGGGCTGACACAAATGACAAAAACTTGGTTGCTTTTGCCTTAGGCTATATTGATGACTCAAAATTCGTGTTGTAAATATCGCCATGTTTTGCCTTCAAATGTCCAGATAAATTCGTGGTATTGCCAGAAGTTTTGAGGAACCTAAGGCAAATATTGCATTTTGCCAATTTGTCAGAAGTTTTGCAAAAATATTTCCAAACGGTACTTTTGGGAGGCATCTTACTAATAATATTAACGTCAACTTATATAAAACCAGAACAAAACAAAAACTTAAATGGCTGCTCTCATGTATATACTATTTATAAAATAAAACCCCATGGAAGGTTCTGGAGTGTCAGGAACATTCCAAGCACTCTGATTGATTCATTGGTTGTTGATTGCCATTTGCCTGTTTGCTAAGGAATCGTTCCCTCTTTTGTATTCATCCTTTTCAGAATTCAAACTTACATTTACTGAATGTGACAATTATGCTACGTGGTAAATTTTTTATTATGGTACTTTTCCATTTAAAAAAATACATCGATGTTAAAGAAACACCGAATTCAATAAATTGATGTTTAGAACATCGATGTTTTTTATCAAAACATCGATGTTTTGAAAACATCGACTTCAATGTCACATCCCTACTCTTCCCAAGGAGCTGGTGCTGGTATTTTCTGTGAACTTTTTTGCTTTTACCTGACAGTTGGATTCTCAACCCATTTTGATGGAGAACTGAAATCAATATTTGTTGCACTTCAGCAGCTTTCCATTTGACAGAGAGTCCTTTTGAGAGGGCTGTGATCCTCTCTGATTCAACATCTGCCCTACAGGCTTTATCTTCTAAAAAAGAGAGAAAATCCCTTGCGTCTGCAGTGTAGATCCCTTCTTGAGAGAATTCAACACAAAGGGTCTTTCCAGTTGGTACCCTCCCACTGTGGTGTCGAAGGAAATGAGAAAGCTGACTTTTTGGTGGAGAGGGGGCAATATAATTCAGAAATTAAACAGAAATTTGCCCTTTCATTCATCAAAACTAGAAATAAATAGAGTGTTTAGACATTCCTTCTATACAGCAGCTGCTCACTCTTCTCATGCTAAGCCCTGGAGTGTTCTCAGCACCAGTTCCCATTATGTTCCTCATGCTCCTCATGCAGCTGCGACTGCCACTTTTAGTCTTTTGACTGGGCATGATTGCCTCTCTGCCCATCTCTTTCGTTTTAATAGTGTCACTCACCTGTGTGTATTTTGTGTTCAACTGGACAAATATAACTGCTGTGCACATAGACAAATGCCCTGCACTATTTTATTATAATTGTGTTGTAGAAAAATAGTGGTGAGCACAAAGCCTTATGACCTAATAATCAACAGGCTAGCATTTCATAAATAAATACAGTATAAGTAAGAAATATATGTCTCCATGAATAATGCATTAGTGTTCATACATGATGAGAGAATTTCTTCATGATTTTGTTAGTTTCACCATCTATTACTTTTTTAACATCCTAATTTCTATTTTGTAGACTTGTGGTTGGTGGCAGCTGTATCCTTTCATTGCTTTGCAGAAAATTTATTGAATTAAAATAATCATTTTTGTATTAAATTCTTTGGAAACACTCACAAAATCAAAAATTTATTTTTATTTAGTTATTTGCATTGTTATGTATGCATTTCATAAACTGTAAAAAAAAATTCATTAAATTTGATTTTATTTATTAAACAAATTTTGTATATTTAAAAGTTTATCTAAAACTATTAAATTTAAATAAAAAATATGAAAAGAAACATTTGCATCATTTATAAGTCATTGTTTATTAGAAGTATTAGATTTTGCTGAAAAAGTTGTATTCTTTAATGTTTGTCAGACATTGCTGTAGAATATACTGGATTTCTCATTGGATTAGGTTAAATCTGATTTTATTTATTCAAAAAATTTAATATGCTTTACATTACAAAATTTTTGTTTGTCTAAAAGTTTACCTAAAACTATTAAATTTAAAGAAAAAAATAATGTGAAAAGAAATCTTTTTTATATTTATAAATCATTGCTTGTTAGGAAAAGTATTAAATTTTGCTGAAAGTGTTGTATTCTTTAATGCTTGCAAGACGTTGCTTTAGAATGTGCTGGATTTCTCACTGGATTAGGTTATGATACAACTGTTATGGTTCGCTCCATATGCCTAAGAGGATTCGATCAGGTGATTGTTTATCAGTTTAAACACTAATGTCTCTACATGTATGTATTATGTCTGCTGTATGTTCTTTTACACATTTACAGTTCTGCTGTGATTTCAGGAATCAGTTTGAAACCTCTTTAATGCAAGAGAGATGTTTACTAATTAAGAATTTTCCATTGTTTAGAAGCTAAATTAACTTTGAAAGTAAATTGTAGTAAAGAAAAAATTAAGTATGTTTAAAACATTAAAGGGTTATTGACAAATAATGTTGTTTAAGGACAGGAATCATTATCTGCTTAATTTTATATCGTGTAACTAAAAGTCTTTGATTTTCAATGTATTTTTGCATTTTATATTTAGGAAAATATATTAAATTTGTTGCATCAATTTTAGATATGCTTTTATTAAATTTCCTAATGCAATGAAAAATATATGAAACTTAAAGAGTCAGAAATGTTACAATGTATTGAAATTTTTTCTCTAGTAAATTCTTAATTTTAGGCAAATAACCTATGAGAAATTATTTCATGTAGATTATGGATACTGGCATCCCAGCATGTTAATTATCAATTATTCTTCTTTTAAAATAATTTTTATTTATAATAACATCTGTTCTTTATATTTCATGTGTAATATATTTTTCTCCCCAATTTAACTTTTATTTTATACAGGGAAAAATTGCTTAATAAAAGTCAAAGAATCTAATTTCTTTTCTTTCTTTATAAAGCAAATTGCTTCTTTAGTTGCTGATTACATGAAAAGTGATGGAACAAAATTTCTTCATGAGTGTATACCAGTTGCAATAGAAAAAGACATACATTCAGGACAGTTTCTGGTAAAATGGGAACATAAAGATAAAAGACAGTTTCAAGAAACATTTGACACAATATTATTTGCTGTTGGTAAGATAGTATTTTTTTCTTTTCTGGAGGTATTTAATGAAATACCTATTTAATTTCTCATTTCTGATGTAATTTACATAATTTGTTCTTGGTACATTGATTATTTATATAATCTGAGAATGAGAAAAGGTATAAATCCAGAAAGAGGCATTAGCTTTTTTCATTATTTATTGCTGAATAATGTAGCCGGACGATGGCCGAATGGCTAGGGCACTGGCATTCGGTACTGGAGTCTGTGGGTTCGAGTCTCTCTCTTGGCATGGATGTTTGTAGCCGTTCGGAATTGGCTTTAAGCTGTAGGTCACAGTCTAATTAGCCTTCATGTAGCAAAAAATGACCGTAGTGCTCCAAACCAAACCAAATCAAGCCGAACAATGTATTTAAATACCAAGCTTGATTAACTAACTGTGTAATTGTAAGCCCCCATTTTTTTAACCAAGACTAATTTCTTCTGTAATTATTATATATTTTTCTTCTGTAATTTTTAAATACAGAGGCTGTTAGCACATTTTTTAGACGATTTTGGTAAGCGGTAATAAAAAATCGTTTGCTGCAAAAGAAATAATTGCAATTGTACTATGTTTTTAAAAGTCAAAATTATCGTCTGCGGCTTGAAAGTTTTGTTTTTATTCAAAATGGCGTTTTTAACAAAGCAGTGGTTCGAAGGCTACATTTATGCTCTTTCCGAAGAGAAATATGCATACTCCGTTATCCAAAAACGATGTGAGAGTCATGGTTTTGTGATATCTAAAGCGTTGATAGGTAATATCGTCAACAAGAAAGGAAAAAAAACGTCAAATTGGAGTCTCAAGTGGGACAAAAATTCCTAACAAGTATCCAATGAAAAAACGGACATCTTCGACTATTGCAAAGGTACGTTGTTTAATGTTAAAAGAAAATCCCCCTAGTCAAAGGACAGTTGCAAAATCATTAAAATGCTCGGTGTAAACAAAATGATAAACGTTGATTTAAATCTTAAGAAAGCGAAAAAAACGGAATGTGCATAGTCTTCTTCCAAATCATATCGCTGAACACAGGACATGCTGCAAAATTCTATATGAGAAACACTTATCCAAAGAAAAATGGAAAACAATTGTCACAATAGATGAATAATGGGTGTATTTAAATGATTGCAACAAAAAAAGAGCCATTTATTATCATAAAAGGGGAGAAAAAATTTAAGTACATGGTTCAAAGAATCGAAAGAAAGTTTTTCTAAGGGATTCATGATTGTTGCTGGTTTTTCTTATAATGGCAAGTTAAAAATAAAGAGAGTGGAAAAAATGTCAAGATTAACTCCAAATACTATCAGGAACATATTTTATCGCCAATTTTTCTGAATGAAATACCATCGCTTTACCCACAGTGCCATCAATCTATGAGACTCCATCAGGACAAAGCTAGCAGTCACACATCAAAATCCACTGTAAATTTCCTAAAAGAAATGGAGCAAAAAACTGGTATCAAGGCCATACCCTTCACTGATATCCCTACTAAATCTCCCGATGTATCACCTATGGATTTTTGTGCTTTCGGACTTTTAAAATCTGCATTATCCAAACGTCGTCCCAAAACCCTTACAGGACTCTGGAAAGCTGTTCAGGAGGAATGGGATAGAATACCTCTTCTGACACTTCAAAAGGCATTATTATCCTGGAAATTGCGGTGTCGAAAGATAGTTCAGAATAAGGGATGTCAAATAGAACATTTAAAACACAAGAATTTTATGTAATTTAGTTTTGTGAATACAATATACATCGTCTAAAACATGTGTGAACAGCCTCTGTATATATTATAGTGTACAGTTCAAAATTAACATCTTCAATTTCATAATGAGAAAATTTGGTTCCTTTCACATTGCTTTAAAAGTATTATTGCAAAAAGCATTATTGTTATTTTAGGTTACTTTGATTTTTGCTTTTTAAAGAAATCAGTAATTTGAAGGTGCACAAGTTATGATTAGTGATAATACCTCTTTAAGTAAGCTACAAAATGCTAAAAATGATCTTGGACCAAATTATGGAAATAATTAGCAAACTGTTTCTAAATCATATAATTATGAAAATTTGACCTCTAAAGGATTGAAAGAAGAAAAAATGTATATGAGAGAAATGTACTGTTTCTATGTCATATTTAAGTGTGAAGTTGTATGTATGTATGTGTGTGTGTGTGTATTTATTTATTTAATGGGCCTATATAAACTGCAAATAATAGTTAAAAAATGAAGTGAGAATAATTACTTTTAGCATGTTTTACGAAGAAGAAACTTTAAGACATGGAATTCTGGAAACGTTTGATATTTTTTTTGCTTGAAAATTAGTAAAATACCTGTATTATGTAATCATCCTTAAGAGTCTGTTTTTATAAAAGTTTGTTTATGTAAAAGTTTTATGGCTCATTTTTATTCATTTTAGTCATGTATTATTTTATTTATTTCAGGGAGGCAAGCACAAACTAAATCTTTAGGTTTAGATAACATAGGAGTACAAGTTGATTCAAGCTCAGGAAAAGTAATAACAAACAATGAGCAAACCTCTGTTTCGAATATTTATGCTATAGGGGATGTTATACTAGTAAGTATTTATATCAAACGTAGACAGAATTTAAATTTATTTAACACTGTGCCATTCTCATTAAACTGTAAATATGTAAACTTTTTTTCTATAGTTTCATTTGGTAAAGTAAAAAAAATATTTATTGTATAACTTAAGGAATTTTTCAAGAGATGTTACTCCTGATAGTTTTTATTCATATACAAGGTGCGGCCATTAATTTCTAGGACTGATAAATAACTCCAGAAAATATTACATGAAATAGATACTCATTTAATATGTTTCGAAGTAACTCCCACCTGCCATAATGCACTTCTGTACTCGGCTGTATAAGTTTTGGAAACAACTTTTAAAGTCCTCTTTCGGAATGCTCTTTAATGTGGACATCACTATTTTCTTGATGGCTTCGACATCCTCAAATCTTGTTCCCTTCAGCAAATTGGCCCAACATGAGGTCATGGAGATGCAGCATCCTCCATACTCTCTGAACTTAGCACCGGCAGACTTTTCTTGTTTCCAAAACTGAAAGATTTGCTGAAGGGAACGAGATTTGAGGATGTCGAAGCCATCAAGAAAACAGTGATGTCCAAATTAAAGAGCATTCCGAAAGAGGACTTTAAAAGTTGTTTCCGAAACTTATACAGCCGAGCACAGAAGTTCATTACAGCAGGTGGCAGTTACTTCGAAACATATTAAATGTGTATGTATTTCATATAATATTTTCTGGAGTTATTAGATCAGTCCTGGAAATTAATGGCTGCACCTTGTATAACTTGTGTTGTTGATATACTGTAAATTTTTTCTTTAAAAAAAAAGTTTTTAGTATGAAGACAGCTTTAAAAGTCCTTAAAATTGTCAAAAACTTTCATTTTTATGCTATTTAAGATGTCTTATTGATATTATTAATTGAAAAGTATTTTATCAAATATATAAATCAGCTAAACATGAATCTTATTTTAAGGAGAAAAAAAATCTGACAAATTTCTGTATCAGATATTCATAACTTTTTATGTGATGGCTTTTTATGATTTATTGCTTATGAATGCTTGTAGTTAAATTATTTGCTTTGTGGTTTTGAAATAATTTAGGCAGACCACAGAATAGAAAAGAAAAAGGTTAATAAATTATTAAAAATGTTTTGTATCCTTTAAAAAAAAAATCTTTAAATCTATGATGACTGAGTTTAAATAGTATGTTGTTCATCAAGTAATCATATATCTTCTCTAACAGTATATTAAGTTAGTATATTATTAACATAATTTTTTTCATATTTTTCAGGGAAAGCCTGAATTAACACCTGTTGCTATTAAAGCTGGAAGATTACTAGCCCATAGATTATTTGGCAATTCATCTCAAATAATGGACTATGATAATGTAAGCTGATTCAAAAAATTGGTCAATAAAAGTTTTTAATTGCAGTCATGTTGCTTTGTAAAACTATTAATGGATCATATTGATCAATAGTATGTGTGACTGAAATATTCATATTAAATGTGCTTGAGATATTGACAACCCTTCTACCACTTTAAGAAAAGTATCAAGTTGAATTTAATGCTAGTTAATTTTCTCATTGATCCAAAGTTGAAATGGATTTGAAATTTATTTCATTTCAAAGAGGGACAAAAGAGTTTTCAATTTTTCAGTATTATTTTTTAATATTTTTTCACTTACATTTATTTGTTGTTATTCAGAGTAGATACATTTATCATTTGTACTGGTGTCAGTTTCTCACTGTAGAACTGGTACTAAATAACTAAATGCAAATTTTATCTCAGCCACTTTAAATAAGTCTTTAATTTTAATTACACACAAAAAAAATAAAAATCCTACTGAGCTAAGCTGTATTACATTCTTGGAAAAGTAAGTATAAGCATTAATTAATTTGCAATAGTTTGTAATGAACAATAATTATTTCCTTTTGTGAATTTATGTGTACATAGTGTTACTATTCTAGTTCAGTTTCTATGATAGTTTTTGTAAACAAATGTTTGAAACTTTATTCCATGGCGAGTTCACCATTTAAGCATAACTAGGTGCACGAAACCTTTGAAAAAAAATGTAATATTCCATATGTCAGTGTTGTGAAGGATTCGCTATTGGGACATTTTGACTCCTTCCAAGAGTATGTGACATTGCCATTTTTTCTGGCAGTGCATTTAATAGTTATAAAATGGCCATATTGGAGAAAGGAGGGCCTTCACCTGCATCGAGTTCTGAGAAATACCCCAAAATTGTTTGGGAAGGGAGGAAGAGAATCCCACAAAGAGACAAGGGTCATCCAATTCCCCAAAAACAAAATACCATGTGGTCAAACAGAGGAACTGTCGAATCATCCTGCACACGAATTAAACATAAGAAATAGCAATAAATTTATAGGGAAGACCAAACTGGGGAGGGGCCAATACGAAAAGAAAAAAAAAAAGAGCCCCGAATTTTTTTCAAGAGAATTGATGATGAGACCTGAGGGAGAAGGATGCAGAGTTTCAATGTTCTTGAGCTGTCGCAAAAAATCCCTGATGGCTGCATGCTGACCACGAGAAGGTAGATGAAGGGTCCCTGATAAAACCCATCAGCAACGGAAGTGCCTCGAAGATGTCCATAACTCGCCTACTACTGCAACCCCACGGCATGCCACATCATCACCTGCGCTGAGGGCTTCTGTAAACTCAATAACCAAGGTTGGTCAATACCCCCTAAAATAGTGCTCCCATAGACTAACTGGTAATTATTTTATTTCGCTCGAACTGTAATATTTCTTCCACAAGGAGCAGATAAGATATGGTCTCTTTTTATATATTATATACATATAGCAAAGAATTTGTTCATGCAATGTTAATTTTATGTTAATTACTGCATTTTTATGTAAATAAATTGTTTATTATTTATTTGTAATTTCATGTCGATTGGTTAGTATCTTGTTGGAGTTTATCTCCCATTTTAGCACACAACGCAATAGGGTATCTTTTGTATCCCTCATAGATTGTTCTATGAGAGCCGAATGCCATATGTGTCTCCTTCAGAAATGTTTTATATTTCAGTACAAAATACTATGATTTCAGATTTCTATTTTATGAAACAAATGTATTATTTATATCTTTAGGTTGCCACAACTGTGTTTACACCTCTAGAATATGGATGTGTAGGATTATCTGAAGAGGATGCAATTGAAAAATTTGGAAATGACAAGACTGAAATCTATCATGCCTTTTATAAACCTTTGGAATATACCGTGCCACAAAGAGATGCAAGCAAGTGCTATATTAAAGTACATAGTTTTATACAAAATATTTGTTTTTATTAAAAATACCTCAATTTGAGATCTCTACTGATTTTATTTTCATTTCTTATGTTTAGGCAATATGCTATAAGGATTCCCCCCAGCAGGTTTTAGGGCTTCATTTTTTGGGCCCAAATGCTGGTGAAATCATACAGGGATTTAGCGCTGCTATCAAGTAAGTTAGATGGATTGTGTGATAGAAATTAAACTTTCTATCTTGCTCTAATTCATTCTCATGGATTATGTAAAAATTATTGCTTGTATTGGGATATGTATATTTTTACTTAATAATTCTTTTTCAAGGTATTTTGAATCTGGCAGCTGTACAGCTAGCAGGATAATTGAAATAGAAATTTTATTTTTAAAAAAATGAAAATATATGTTGTCTACTATTGTAAGAAATATGTTAAATTGAATTTTACACTAATTAGTTTCATATTGAGAACAAAAATTGGAAATAATTAAATGCTTACAGCTCTGTAAAGTAAGGTATTATAACAAGCTGTTAAAAGTATAAAATTTTTCAGATTGTTTTCAAATTTTTGTGACATGCTCTGAAATAACCCATAGAATATATGCTACTCATTTCAAGGTTTCATTAAAAAAAATATTTATTAAATCTATTTTTATATACTTATACTTGGCTCTTGTCTGAAGTGAGTTTTACTTAAGAATAGTCAGCTTTTTTTAATTCTTTCTGACCAGCTTGTAACAGTTTTCAAAGTTTATGTAAAAACAGTCATACCTGTATAATTACAAAGTTTTTAGTCTCTTTTTTGCTGGCATACTTTTTTATTCTGAAGGTGGTATCAAATCTGCCTTTAAACCATGTAAATAATGAGTTGAAATATGCATGTATATAAAAAAAAGAGTTTTTTCGTTGATTTTCTATGTCACTGTGTCATTTTTCTATAATTTGGTATCTGAAAGGTTAGATCAAAGTTCTATACTAAACTGTTTCGAATAAAAGAGTTTTACTTATTTTCCTTGTTCCAATTTTTAGCTGTGGACTGACAATTGAAACTTTGCAACAGACTGTTGGTATACATCCAACAACTGCAGAAGAAATTGTGAAACTGAATGTAACTAAAAGTTCAGGGCTGGATCCTACTGTCACTGGTTGCTGAGGTTAAGCAATCCTCACAAGAAGATCTTCATTTTGTTTCATAAAGAAATCAGTTAATTTGTCATATGATTATTCTCAAAAGGTATTCTCAAAAATCTACTTTTTTTTTCTTTAAACATTATAACATAAATATACAAGGTGTTTCAAAAAGAATCACCTGATTTGAAATGAGTATATTATGAAAAATATTGAACATAGAAACTTAAAATTAATTTTATATTACATGGCTAATCATAAAGTTATGTTACAAACTAAATTAAAGGTGCTCACCTTTGGATGCATGACATATGTCTATACGGTAAGCAAATTCGTCCCAAACTTTCGCGAGTATGTCTGCATACATTGCGTACATAGACAACCATGTCTTGGAATTATTTATACCATTGCCTAATGCTCTGAGAGAGAGGTAGGAACTTCAATCTACCAGGGTTTTGGCGATGAAAATCACGTTGAACAGTTGTTACGGACTCACACTTTGCAAAGCATAGAACATAAAATGATTTCTGTTGTGCAGTCACCATTTTTACAAACACTGAAGTGGCGGGCGAAGGAAGAGCGTTAGCACTACTTGTCGGCAACTGCGGGAAACTCAAGATTTCCCTCTTTCTACTTATACATTATTCGATCAAAATGGATTAAAAGATAAATCGTTATGATTTTTTTAAATTGGATGATTTTTTTTTAAACACCCTGTATATTGTTGTCTAGCATTTGAGTTGACAATTAAGTTTGTCATAGTAGCTTTTATAGGTAATAACAAACTCTCTTAATTGAACAATTAAGTAAAATTTGTATTTGCTTGATTGAAAACACACTCTTTTTTTTATTTAAGTTTTCCTCCAAAAGATCCTTGTGTGTACTACAAGATTTTAAATTGCATGATAAAAGAAATATGAAATATATCTTGCTGGAATTTAATTATCTGCTTATTCTGTATGGTACTGCATATCTGTATGATATAAATTATTTTCTTGTGAACAAAATGAGGTACTGATTGTGAGGATGGTATACTGATATAAAACCTAATATTGTTTGAAAAAAAATGATATTGTGCTCTGAAGCCTGTGGGTGGAGCATAATGGATGAATTTCAAACATTTGCATTGACAAAAACTGACTTCAGTTGTTAATTTATTACTGTAAGAGAGCTTAATATTTCAAAATCAGTGTAATGTGAATATATTTGTAGGAATAAAGTATTTTGACTGTAAGTAGTTTAGTTTGATTTCACATGTTACTTTATAGTTCTGTCTCTACAGATGAGGTTAAAAAATGTAACAATGACTTGTTAAATTTTCAACATTCATGAAATACATAACATTGAAACTGTGTAATATTCATAGGTCTTTTTGAACTTCATCCTTCTTTGATGAGAGAGTATGTATGTGTTCTAGTGATTAAAATAAGCAGATGTAAAATAAAAGAATAATCATCTAAACCAGTAGTGTGCAAACTTTTTCAACTGCAACCCACTTTCTTATAAAAAAAAATTCTACTCGATTCCATTGAAAAAATTTTAGCTGTATAGAAAATTTTTTTTAAAAATCAGAAAAATGTTGAAAAATAATAGGAAAAAGAAATAAGTAAATTTTGACAAACTATTTTAAACATCAATGTAGATTTTAGATATGTATTTACTTTGCTAGATAACAGTAAAATAATGCCTAGCTTACCGTCTGCACCAGCTTTTGGTAAATTTCATGACACTAAAATTTCATATTTAAATATTAATATGTATTTATGTTTCATTTAGGTAAAAGTTAACAAAAAATAGAATTTTAAAAGATCATTATTTCACAATTATAAGCTTCATATTAAAACATTAAAAATTATGAACTTAATTTATTTATATTCAACTAAACTAATATTTAAAAAAACATGAATAAGAAGGGAGAGCTGGGACATCAGATAATTTTTATTCATTATTTGGGGAAATATTTCAAAGTGCTACTCTCATATCATCATCTTGGTTAAATCTTGATCATTGTTTGTTCTTTATAGCTACTAATTTTGAAAACTCAATTTAACATATAAAAAAATAGAAATAAAAATATTAAAATATGTAATTATAGAAAAACTTACAGCATATTTTTGATTAAGTAATCCAATATGATATAAATTTATTTTAAACTATCCACGCCCCTCCAATTTTTTAATTTTTTTTTTTTTTGGGGGGGGGGGGAGCTAGGGTCTCATTATGATAATGTTTTTCCTTTTTAAAAAATTTAGAAGTAATTAAAATTTAATAATGTAGTTTAAAAATTATGTAATTTTTTTAGGTAATAAATTTTCTTAAATCAGTGGGCTGACTGTGGGTCATGAATGACCCCTGTGGGTCATGAGTGATCCCTGTGGGTTCTGAACGACTCCAGTGGGTCACAACACAGACTTTTCTCACCACTGATCTAAATTGTAGAATTTTTTTTAATTGTATGACATATTTCATTAAAACTTGTATCTGAAGAATCATTAAAACTTTAGAAAGAGTTTTTTTGCTATAATATACATTTGAATAGAATAAATGTTCTTAAATACTTCAGACCGTAGCATAAGATATGTCCTCATGATATCCACAATAGATATTCAGAGATTAATTCTAAATAATACAGATAACTCTTTACCTGGCTTATTTAGCTTTTATTGTCATCAAATAAAAATTACATAATGAACTTTGTGCAGTAGTATGATTGATTTGTAATAGTCATATCTGATTGTTAAAGAAATTCTTCGTTCGGATTATTAATATATATTTTTAATATTAATTAAAATGAACTTTTATATATAAAAGCTGTAGTTTTAATTTCTTTTTATGAATTTGACATTCCATTTAGTCACCTGTGAACTTGTCAATGACGGCTTCCCAAAAACCTTTGTAATTGAATTGAAGTACGCTCTCTCAATACTGAAACTGTTTCTTTATAAGTTGCCTCTCTCTGCTTGATCCAACTCAATGGCTTCAAACAAAGCTTTGAAATTTCCAGCTCCAAATCCCTGAAAAAATAATTGTGTATCAGTTTAAAAATTTTTGTAAGGTCTGATATAGGCAAAATTTGATGAAGATTTAATATCTATATACATACTTGATGGTTATGTCTTTGTATGACTTCAAGAAAGAGAGTTGGTCTGTCTTGCATAGGTTTAGTGAAAATTTGGAGGAGATACCCATTATCATCATAATCCACTAAAATGTTTAGTTTTTGCAGCTTGAAAAAAAGTGGAAAACATGCATTAACAGGTTTATTAATAACTGTTTTAGCAACTACAAACATAATATATGATGTGTTTACACTTTAATTAAAACCTTGAACAATATTAGGTTTGCATTTGTCAACAGTACAACTTTTTTTTTTTGGTTACATAATCCTTTATGTAACCAAACAGTTGACCAAACCTCGACAGTTATCCTGTCGAGGAAAAAAAATCACCAGAAGTGTATGTAATTTTTAGATTAAATACTCTTCTTTAGACAGGTTTAATTATTAGTACTGAAGGTGCTATTTTTATCACTTTGGCAGATTCACGTTTCTGTCTTTTCATGTTCAGCACATTTTCCACATGTTCAGTAAAATTTGTAATAAACAAGTAATATAGCAATACCTTGGTGATGTTTAACAGAGGAAGAAAATATAATTAAATCAGTAACACCTTAATGTGTATTTAAAACCTTGAGTTGAGTATTTTTGGTTATTTTTGTTTGAATATTGTTACTTCAAGAGTTCTGTGAGCTAATGCAGTTTAAGTTTCTCTTATCGTCTTACATAGCATCTGTGGTTTTCAACCACTGGAAACGTTAGTTAGATGATACGAAATTTCATTTGGCTATAAGAGTTCAAAATTGCTGACTTTTACCAGCAACAAATAATGCCCTGAAAAATCTGTGGAATCCGACTGATTTTAGAAAAATTAAAGCAGAAAACAATTTCTTGTTCTCATATACAAGGTGCGCCCATAAAGTAACCGGACAATTTTTTTATAAATAAGAAAAATATTACTCACCTTCAAATAAATTTATCTCCTTCAAAATAATCACCAAAGGAGTCTACACAATTTTTCCAACGCTTCTTCAAGTCATTGAAACACTGTTTATAGGCGTTGGAACTGATCTTTTGCAAAATACACTTAACATTTGTTTTAATATCCCAGATGTTTTCAAATCTCTGTCCTTTCATGGCAAATTAAGCTTCGGAAAAAGGAAATAATCAGCTGGCGATATGTTGGGAGAATATGATGGGTGATTTATCACTGTAATTGAATGCTTAGCAAGATATTGTTGTACAGAAATTTCTGTATGGGGCCTAGCATTATCGTTTAAAAGGAACCAATGTCCAGAATCAAACAGTTCCTTCCTAACTCACCTTATCCTGTTTCTTGATCGAAAAAGCACCTACTTGTAAAAATACTGATTAATTGTTTGATTTTCAGGAACAAATTCATGGTGAATAAGTCCTTTGTAATAAAAAAAAAATGCAATCAGCATCACCTTAGTCTCTGATTTTAACATCCGTGCTTTTTTTGTATGGGAGAAGACGATCCTTTCCACTGTGCACTTTGTCTTTTTGTTTTTGGGTCGTATTGCTTTCGTGCCCACATTTAAAGCGGTTGTACCAGTCATACACTTGTGTTCTGGATAACGATGCATCATCATATACTGTTTGAATCATCTCTAAATTTTCGGTAGCAGATTTACCTAATTTGTAGCAAAATTTAATGTTACAATGTTGTTCCGAAGCAAATTTTTTTGTACAATGCCTTCTCAGTAAATGAAAAATACTATGGCCTTTTGATATGTAAACTACTAAATAACTAGTTTAAACTGGCTTAAACAAGAGTTGAGATTCACTCTTTCTAGCCAGGCGATTATTCTTTCCCTTTTTTATTTTATCATTTGATCTTTTAATTTGTCCGGTTACTTTATGGGCGCACCTTGTAGTTTGAAATATGAAATTCCCTTGAAAAATGTTATATTTTTTAGTTGTAATCCCAACCCTCTTTAAATAAACTATCCTAACTGGTCAATAACTGAATATTTATATTTCTCCCTATCTGAAAAGATACTTTTAAAATTTTGGTCTACAGAATAGGGTGCATGTTGGAAACATAGGCAGAGATATTAATGTACATTGTTAATAGAGGTAATGTGTGTAAACCAAAAATGAATCGGTGGGTACCCCTTAAAAGATTTTTTTCTGGCTGTTTATTTAAAGATATATATTACCTAGACTATAATATTTGATATTATGGCAATACTTATAAAGTACTTGATTTTTTTTCAAAGTTAATTATTAAAAAGAAATCTTTGCAATCTTGAAGGATTTTCATTTTTCATCATATTTACAAGAAAATAGTTTTTACCTGATCCATATCTTCAGTTACTTTAATTTTGGCATCCTTCAGTTTTTCCCTGAGAGTCTTGTAGTAAGTGTTGGGAATGGTCAAGAATTCCATGCCTCGAGCTCTGAGGTTGGAGATCTGAAAAAATATTTTTGAAAATTTTCAAACGTTGTATCTTAAAAGGAGAGCAGTGAAGTTTCCTATATTTTCTGTAGTTAGGAACATAAGTGTATAAGTGTCACCTTACGGGGACATTTAGTTCACAGTGTAATGCATTGAAATATTTCTTATATGGCATCCTTTTCCAATCCATATTAAAATTCTAAAAGACCACTTCTATGCAGCATATTGCCCACTGGTCTTCTAAAGAAGTTTTATAATTCGAATAATAGCCAGAAAAGAAACGCAAACTATAATGTATTATTTTTTCATGTAGTTTACCTTGTATTAAGTTGAATTCGTTGTATCTTAAGTTTGGAATGTAAGTATGTTTTGTTTATTAACCTTTAGTATCAGTATAAATTTGTTACTGTAGTGACAAATTCTATTTACAAAAATGTTCGATAGTATGAAGGATAAAATTAATGGACATGTGATCCCAAGAAGGATACGTAAGAAGGGGAAATAGGTTAGGAACCACTGCCTTACATATTAGCAAAAGTCATAATGAATATTCTATACTACGAGGGTGTTTCAAAAAGTAAGGTAACAAGCCCTCTGAGAGAAAACCTTCGTTCACGAATTCAAAGAGATATACAACGTAGTAAGGCAGTGGTACATATTACTTCTCCAAATAGTCACCATGGTCGTCGAAGCATTTGTTCCATCGGTACATCACGTATCGAAACCGACATAGAGGAAATCAACGTCAAGGTCGTGGAGCCACGTCAAGACGGCTTGCTGAACTTCGTCTTCAGTTCTAAAATGCCGATCTTCCAGGTGCTTCTTCAACGGTTCGAAGAGATGGAAATCACTTGGTGCGTTTTCTCTCAGAGGGCTTGTTCTTGTTACCTTACTTTTTGAAACACCCTCTTATTTATAAGGTTGTTAATGAGGCTTTAAGGCAAATTAACACCTACTTACGCTTGAACGATAGATGGAGGATCAGGTGGCGTTGCAGATCTATTCATCTCCCTTACGAATTCAAACATTTCCATTCGAAAAATATGCTGACAATGGCGTGTGTTGGATATTTCCCTTTTAAACACTTATCGAAAGAGAATGCAATAGAGCATTTTGCATTATGTCTTTTCTGACATCTTTTTAATCCAACTAAGTAAGACTTAAAGACGCCCCAGTATCTTTATTGTTAAGTATATTTTACATCTTTTGGTGAATGCATTCCTATAAGGCTGGCAGATCTCATGGATATTTAGGCTGAAAGTTTCGTAAACATTATCATGTATTCTGAGTTTGGGATTTTCAAATACGTGTAAAACTATTCAGTCATAACTTCAAAGACTGTATTACATAAAATGCTTTCATGAGTTCTTTACGACATACAAATAATCAATCGCATATTCAGCAGTGATATACTTTTAAAATATATTGTAGATAGTAATTGAATATTTTTCACTTACTGCCTTAATAATGTCTTGAGTGTTCAGAGCAATATGCTGTATCCCCGGACCTCCGTAATAATCAACATATTCCTGAAAGAAAAGCTTCGTTTAATGGTTTTCACAAAATGACTATCATTGTGTGACGATAGCAGGAAATGGGAAGGGGGATACTAGGGGTGTCTAACCCCCACAGTATTTTTTCCTAGATTGTAAGTCATGTGCCAAGTTTGGTTGAAATTGCTCTAGGTATTCCAGAGTTATGCTGGAACATTACATACATACATTTATATGTAAATATATTTAACTGCAATTTCTTTCAGTGCACTATGTTTTTCTAATATCACTGGTGTCGATTGTGGTTTTGCATTGTTGGAGCGCTTAAACTACTATTTTTATTATCATATTTAGTGAAATTTTCTTAGGATTTTTCTAACTGAACATTATTCAATGTCCGATTTCAAGAATTTAAAAAAAAAAAAAACTAACGAAAATATTTTAATATTTAGCCCAGTTTCCAAATTATTTTATCACTAAATGCGCTGACTGAAGCAACAAATTAAACCTACTTCATTCATTTTTAATTTTTTTTCTCGTACATTAGCGCGAATGATTCTCCATTTTAATTTATTCAAAATTTTACAAATCGTCAAGTTCGTTAAAAAAAAAAAAAAAAGATAAAGATTAGTTTGAAATTTTATTCCGAAATATTTTTACACGTAATTCGGTCTATCCTGAAATATGACAAGGCTTTAATTTACGTATTTTTATTATCATTCTCTCGATATAATAAATAGAACGAATGTCTATCATCCTGCTACGTTTTCCTGCAGTCTATTCTATAGGCATACATTAACACCACGAAATTAGCAACTACCAAACCAGAAGAATGAATTAAACAAAGGTTCTTTTACTTGAATTTGTGACCTCTTTTTCCCCGGGGCCGGTTCATTAATGGGCATCTTGATGGTTTCCTCGTAGTTTGTGACGACGATAGAACGCAAGGCAGAGTATTCTGTGTGAATCTGACTGTCATCTACAGACCAGAATCGATGGAACATCAAGCTCTTTTCATACCTATTTGGAAATCAAACACATTTCTTAATATTACACACACACACACACATATATATTTGATAGAATCCTACAGGAATTTTACCTGAAAGGAATGTAACTAAAATATGTAATGGAATCATGCCTTCTGTTAATTGCTAACATATAAGACCATGAGTACTTTCGTTGAAAGGGCGTCTACAAGATGTTAGGCTACATTCGTATCTTCAAGGGGGAAAAAAACTAACTCTTTCAATTGATATCGACTCTAAGCGTTGACATTCGCTATCCTGAGTCAGTGAGATCGAATCCCACTACTGTCAAAGATGTATGTGGCAGTTAGAAATCCGCTTTAAACTGTAGGTACCGATCTTCTTAGCTCTCTTGTAGCAAAATATAACTTTTGCTCTAAAACAAGCGACAATTGCTCACTTACATCAAGTATTCGACAGTAGACGCGAGGAACGCTATTAAAAAATCTTTAATGCATATCCATATTTGAGAGCTTAAACATTTAATAATTTTGCCGAAAAATATTTCCTCTCTGACGACATATATCTATATACGCATACTTTCCTTTTTTGTAACTTTAGCCGTACAACAATAGATCAGTGTTGCGCAAACTGTGGGTCACGAAAAAAATTGGAGGATTCGCAGACATTTATAGTAAATTTATATCACACTGAATTATGTCATTAAAAAAAATTAATTCAGGTAGTCTCTTCTAACGAAACTACCGCGGGTTATTAACGTAGGATTACTTATCATTGCTTACCTCTTTTTCTTTCTTTCTTTCTTTCTTTCTTTTCCTTTTTTTTTTTGATGCATTTTGGTACTTTTCTGTTTAACTGTTTACTACTTGCCCAAGCGATACAGACAGGGTTTGGAGCGCTGCCAAATTTATAACTCGCGACGACAGACGTCTGAAATTTTGCTTTATCGCTGACCGTTATGGAGGAACGTAATCCTACGTTAAAATATACTTTAAACTTTGTATAGTTATATATTTTTATTTATATTTTTTTCTTTGTTAAAAATATATGATATCGTTGAATAAGGTGTCAAACAGTCGTTGTTTCCATTCGCTTTTGTGTATATGTGCGAGATTGGATATTCTAAATTAGTAGCTATAAATACCAAACAATGATGATAGAAGAGTAACATTCTCAGATATTTTACCAGATATTGAAGTAATATTATTTGAGCTTCAGACTCACCCTTAAAATTTTTTTCTATTTTAGTTTTATTTAAATAAATAAAGCAGTGTTTTAACAGGAAGCTTATAATTTTAAAATCATGCTCTTTTCTAACTTTTTGTTAATATTTACCTAAATAAAATGCAAATACATATTAATATTCAAATATGAAGTTTTAGTCACTTGAGATTTGGTAAAAAACAAGTGCAGATGGTAAGTAAGACTTTTTTTTATTGTTATTATGCAAAGTACATACATACCCAAAATATTACAGTTCATTGATTTTTGAAATAGTTTCTCAAAATTTGCTTATTTCGTTTTTCCATTCTTTTATTAACATTTTCCTAATTTTTTTTTAATTGCTATTACCAATAAATTTTCATTGGGGTCGTGTGATTTTCCTTTAAAGAAAATGGGTCGCGGTCGAAGAAAGTTCGAGCACCACTGCAATAGATTATGTGTCATTAACTAAATAATTTAGGCTACAAAAGAGTGCTAAGTCATCTATAGCGAAACTGTTGTATCGCAAGGAAAAACTAAGTATGTATCTCAGATAGTATATGAGCTTCCTTTTTCCTTTCTTGATATAAAATCAAAATGCCAGGGCCTTTTTATCGCATGGGGCAAATCGGGACTTTGCCCAGGGCCCCCTGATGCTAGGTTGCCCCAAAACCCCCTTAGTGTATGCACCTAGTATTTCTAATACACTGAAGTGCCACTAAATTAGGGATACCTACCTAGTAACGAGTTGGGCCTCCTCTGGCCTTGATAACGGCTGCCACACGACGAGGCATAGATTCAATAAGTTTCTGGAAACGTTCCACGGGAATGGCTTGCCAAATATTGGCTAAAGCTGTCCATAATTCAGTAAGGTTCTTTGGTGCTGTGTGATGGCCTTTCACGCCTTGTTCCAAAACATCCCAAAGATTCTCAATAGGATTTAAGTCTGGGCTTCTAGGTGGCCAATTCATGACAGAGAAGTCAGAGGAATGCTCATCCAACCAGCCAGTAGCCAACCGGGACTTGTGAGAGGTACAGTTGTCTTGCTGGAAAACTCCATTACCGTGCGGATAACAGAACAGCATAAACGGATGGAGGTGATCACCCAGCAACTCTACGTACCGAATTGCATTGAGGGAGGTTGGTACACGCACGAAAGATCCCAAACTGTGCCACGAAAAAACACCCCAGACCATGATTGAGCCACCATGCCCTTGTACAGTTCCAGCCAGGCATGCAGGATCCATGGCTTCATGAGCCTGACGCCATATTCTCAGCCTCCCGTCGGCGTTAAGTAGTCGGAATCGAGACTCATCAATCCATGCTACTCGTTTCCAGTCCTCTACACTCCATTCTCTGTGCTCTCTTGCCCAGGCAAGACGTGCAGCCCGATGGCGAGTATAGAGCAATGGTACTCTCGTAGGTCGACGGCTCCCGAAACCCATACGGTGAAGCGAGCGTTGCACAGTCCGTTTACTGACTGTACGACTGGCACCGTCATTAAACTGGGTGGTAATTTGAGCTAATGTTTGGCTTCGCTGGCTACGTGCAATACGCCTGAGCCGTCTCTCACCACGCACTGTCAAGGCTAATTGTCATTTGCAGTTTGCCCGATATCTAGTTTTTTTTCCACCATCCATGTATTCTTGGTATACTCTTGACACTGTCGACCTTGAAAATCCTAGCTGTCTGACGATTTCGGAAATTGAATGGCCCATGCGTCGCGCACCTACGATTTGTCCGCGATCGAAGGCGTCTAAATCAGGCAGTTTATCCATACTGGCAATTCCAACAACTAATTCAGAACAACCACAGTACGCGCTATATATGTAGTTACTACAGCGCCCTCACTTGCGCATACATGATGCGCAGCGCTACACAATTTGCATAGGCTTTGCTATCCCTAATTCAGTGGCACTTCAGTGTAGTATGTATAGCCCATGGATAGTTCTTATTTTTATAAATGTTCATAAGGGGGGGGGGGCCCAAACAGCATCTGCCCAGGGGCCCCAGCGTTCATAATCGGGTCCTGCAAATGCAAAGGATAATTAAGTAACTTAAAATGTTTAAATGAGCGATACAATAAAGCGATCGAAAGGATTTCGAACCTTTTACCTTACTTCTACCCAAATTTAAAGGAAACCTGCTGCTTTAGAAAAAGTTATACAAATAGGCGAACTCTCCGCAATAATTTAAAATAAACGGGTGGGAATAAGACCATTTTACTAAACTTCGTGCTGTTTAGAAGACCTCGTGACTAAAAGAACTTAACGGGAAGAGGATCGGATTCAAGCCTTTTGTATCATTGTGGCCATTCGCCGGAACAGTCACATAACAACCGAGACCTGCTGACTTCAGGGAGAAAGTAAATTTAATCTCGACAGTAAAAAAATGAAACCCTAGGTGACATTTTAACTAATTTAATGAAAACATAATAATTACTTACAGAATTACAAAATTTTAACAAGTAATCAGGCACACACGAAAATATGCTGCTACCAGCTAGGAAAACATTGAATCGACTGACAAACATCCTATCTCAGCAAGCAGAGTTCAGAGGGTGCCGGCACGAACGCTAGTATTTGTTTCCATCCATGGAGTCGGAGAGAGTTTTAGGGATTGCTTCTTACGATGCCGGCGGCTATTTGCAAGGCCGCTTTACGCTGTTAGGGCATCATGAGAGTTTTGGGGAATCAGTTAGTGATGGTACACAGTTTGTGGGGCTACACATATGAGAGTTTTTACGTAATGATGCCTGTTTAAACCAGTTGGTTACATTATGATTTAAACTTTTTAACGTAGGATTACGTTCCTCCAAAATGGTCCACGGTAAAGCAAAATTTCAGACGTCCGTCGTCGCGAGTTTTAATTTTGGCAGCGCGCCAAACCCAGTCTATATCGCTTGGACAAGCAGTAAGCAGTTAAACAGAGAAGTACCAAAATGCGTCAAAAAAAAGGAGGTAAGCAACTATAAGTAATCCTACGTTAATAACCCACGGTAGTTTCGTTAGAAGAGACTATCTGAATTTTTTTTAATTTAAAATTTTGTATATGAGGATCCAACTAATGACCGGATTTTTTAAGTAAATAAAACTGTAGTAATTGTTGTTGTTCCTAATGCCCCCAGGCTGGAAGTTCTAGACCAGGTCCATATAAGATTCGGGCTGAAGTGTGCGGCACCGGTTTATATAGCACCACAAGGGTTGAAGTCTGTAACGTAGCTAGTTGCCCTCTCAATTTTGACCGACCACCCCCAGGGGCGACAACTGGGAGGGAGAGGGGGGTCGTACTCTCTCCCACTTCTTAGGACTTTCCGGTCTACGGATTTAATGTGCCCATATCCGGCCTAGACACGGGGGTATTTAATGGCGCGCTTCGGGATTCGATCCGAGCACCCTCAGTACCGAAAGCCAGCGAGCTACCACAAAGCTACCTCGAGCCCATAAAACTGTAGTAAAGTACCGTATAAATTGAAGACACAAACATATTGCGCAAATGCGTTTTCTTTAAAACAAGTATGTATGGGTACGTATGTGTTACTTTTGTCAAAAAAATTAATTTGAAATCTTTTCAAACAAACGTAACAACTTTTCGAATAGTTTATAGTTTTTGCTAAGATACTCACCAATCGGATGCTGGCACCATCATATCATCTGGCTGGTTACCCACGCAGTGATCCACAAAATCCAAACCCGCCGCAGGTCTGAAAGTTAGAAATACTTTACATTAGCATTTAAACGTGAGAGAAAGAAAAATTCAAATAAACTGGAAAATGCAATGAATTTGTGGTCAGATCAAAGTAATGAGTCGCTGATTCGTAATTATCTAAAAATAATTTAAAGAAATACACTTAAGAATAGTATCAAAATGTTACACATCAATGTTCATGGAATTAGGATCTCTATTTTCATGTTGGGCAAATAACTTAGGACCTGTTCACATAGAATCCGTCAGCGTTACTCGCATTGACATATTTTAAACCAATCACAGACCTTAACAATTTCGTGGTTAATCGTTTGGAGGTTTGCAATTGGTTAAATATGTTTCAATACGAGTAACGCTGACGCTGGCGGATGCAATGTGAACAGTCCCTTACTGATTAATCTCGTGTATGTGAGACACGAAGTAGAATTTTTTCACTCATTCTCAGTTTTCTAAACTGGGTTGCTAAATACTCACTCTTAAATCGTGCAATAGTTTAACAAAACAGAAGTAATTAATTTTTAATGTATACACGTCAAAACGAAATTTACCACCTGCTTTCCTTACTAATGGTTTTTCTTTGTTTTTTTAACTCTCGGTTAGTCCAAAACTATGATTATAAAGTTGCCATTCAAGACTGACGTAGGATTGAATGACAGAAATTACGTGTTCCTCGAGCGCCAATCAGTTCGCCATTTACTTTCAGTTACATAACAGTATATTTCGGTCACCAATATCCTGCAGAGCAGGCTTCTATTCAGAAAGGATTGGTAAACAATTTGTCGAAAAAATTAATTGGATTCATGATATGAACATCTTATACTTTTGTCCCCTAAAACTAAATAATTGAAAAGTATATAAACATTTGTTTGGACTTAGGCAATCTATGATACTTACAGATTTTTTAGGCTGATGTCTTTTTGTATTGGTGGCTTGTAACCGGGCAAAAAGAGTCCACTGAACTTTTGTCTTTCAAGGAAAGTGTGAGTCGTGTCACCAAACTGAAAACAGAAAAAATAATGATAACTTGTTACTTAGATTTGAAATAAATATTTTAGCATTTATTATTCATTGCAGGGGCATGTAAAATTTTTCTGAGCTCTCATGTTCTTTAAAATTAGTGAATATTCCTAGAAAATTTAAACTTTATGATCTTAGCTTTCAGATAATTTAAAAACTTGTCCTAAATGTAAAGAAAAAATGAAGCAGCGAACACAATCTTAAGAGGTAAGTAAAAAATCTGTTGGAATAAATTAAGTTGAAATATAAGAAAGGGATTGACAGTGTATGAAACTTGTGATAAGGAATTTAGATGTATGGATATCTCGTCGATAAACATAAAATCCTCATTAGTACTTGATAAAAACTGAAGTGGTGTGTATTCAAAACAAGTCTTCAAGAGGCACGAAATAGCTCGCTAACATCACCAGTATCCTATTTGGCCAATTCGCATTCTTAGATAGGTCAATCACTATTATCTTATTTCCTCCCCAAAATTAGTCAAGGCATCCTGAGGTTGTTGACACTGAAATTACTTCCACCAATTAAGGTATGGTGTATGTTCAAGGATCGTGACCTCCGTAAACCATTTCATTCATAGCGAAAGTGTGATAAGGCGTCCACACACATGCTGAACTGCAGATAATTCTGCGGGGAAAACAGTTATTTATGGGGCAGAGCGCTCTGCAGCGATCCCTCCACAGAGCGGTTTTTCACAGTTCATCAAAGAGACACGAGGGACCTTGGGGGAGGGGTTCTAAATGGGGAAATGTCTGGAAGACAGTCTAGTGTTCATTCACACATCGCTTGGGAGGAGGAGCGTGATTAATCGACCCCAAAATGTGTCAAGAGGAGTCGGGGGGTGCTTACTGCATATGCGCTCTGTTTATATGTGGATGCACCATTAGACTTGTTCGGAATACACATCCTACTTTTCTTTTCTCCAGAGCTTTCCTATCTTTGTTTCTTTGAGAGTGTGTGAAATGTTTGGCCAGTTTATTTAGTGTATTATTTTTGCCATGAAGTTGAAATCTGTTTCTTGGCGTTAAACAGCTGTTAAGAATGAATTTTTGTACTTGGGCAAAAGCGAGATCAATTTTACTTACCGTCTGAACGACAGCAAATCTTACGACTCCTCCTTCGTCTTTCTCTTCCCAAATATCACGGACTATTTTAGCTCCTCTTTCTTTTGCTCTCTGAAGGAATAAAAAAATGCATTATTTCTGTTGGAGGGAAGGTGAAATGTATCTATGAAACCAGAGTATTCGGACTTTAAAAAATAAATAACTAAGTAAAATAAAACAAGCACGCCATTAGTATTTCACTTAATATATTTTAACTTAAACTTATTTTTATATTACTCTCTGATAATCTATGTATATAAAACAGTTCGTAACTGACTGACTGACTGACTGACTGACATATAACGCACAGATCAAACCGCTGGACCTAAAGGGCTGAAATTTTGCATGGCAATTCTTATAGTGTAGGGGTGCACTAAGAAGGATTTTTGAAAAATTCTTACATTTTTTTAAATTAAATTTTTAAGCTGTTTTTGTAACATTCTTTTAAGTTTGCATTTAAAATAATAATCTGGGGGTTATAAAATTTATATCACGAGAAAGATCATAAAAATGCATTAAAAATAAATCTTTTTCGAATCTTGACCTCCATTTTCTGATTTTTGATGAATTTTTAAAGATTAATTTTTAGAATTTAATTTATTAAATGCTGATCACGTGGTTTCTTTACTTTTCGTGATACTTTAAACTAATTTTGTGTCACGTTCATAACAACGAAATAAATTGACAATCAATACACACACACACACACACACATATATATATATATATATATTCTAATACGCAAACGATTGGACATTATCAAAAAAAAAATTAAAATACAGTAAAAGAAATGTTCCTCAAACTGTACTATATTAACTATACTATAATCTTTAGTATGCTCTATTAGATTTAATATTTAACTTGAATATTTTCTTCTACATTATTTATTTTCTCTATAAAAATATCCGTTACGATTTTTTTATAAATAAATAAATAAATAAATATATATAAATATATATATATATATATATATATATATATATATATATATATATATATATATATATATATATATATATATATATATATATATATATATATATTGGCATTAATTGCATACATTGACCGTTATATTTAATTTGAATGTACTCCGTAGCGAAGCACGTGTATTCAGCTAGTATATTTATATTTATTGTTTTTATATTTATTTTAGATAAACATTTGAATTTGATTTGCTTTAATCGATCGAGAAGTGTTTTCTGTCACTTTATGTACAATGTTCCTTTTCATTTTTACTATCGTTGCACGCAGCAAAAATGCATCTGAGCGCTGAAATTTTGAACAGGATTAAGTAAGTGGAATATGTTTACATGTTGTTTTCCATGACCTATGAAAGAAATGGAACTTTTCAACTTGTTATCAAATTTTGAAACAATGTACAAATTATTTATTTTGGAATTGCGAGGCTGCTATGAGGATCAAGAAATTTTCGATCGGTGAATGTATGGGGAGATGAACAATGACTGAACGGTTGGCAGTGGAAAACATAAGAGTTTGCAGAATTTGCTTTCAGCTTGCTCTAGCATCGATCAAACGTGTTGAAGGATTATCAAATTGTAATGAAGGATTTTAAGGGAACAGTACACTTTTGACTTACGAAAAATGTTAGAAAATTGACTAAATTTTCATAAATTTCAACAAATTAACCAGTGAAGCAAATTTAATGAAAATTTCTCAATTGTTAGATGAAACATAACTTGTCACAACAAAAATATTACATTGATGTAAATTATTTAAATTAATTAGGAAAATTAATTAATGAACATGTGTTTCATAATTACAGTTTGTCACTGAGCACATGATAACTGATGTTAATTGTAATTTATTAACATGAAACACACTTTAATTTAAAGAAAGCATTTAGCTTAACATATTGAACTAAAATATTTTAATTACCTTCTTTTTTTTAATGTTTATAATTAACAATTAGTTAAAAAATATTTTTTTCACAAAATTTTCTCATAAAATATTTTGTAAAACTGTTATTACCTAAGATACTTTTAGTTCATTTTATGTAAAAGGTTACCATTAACGTGTGTAGAAAATTTCAAGAATTTATCTTGAATAGTTTATGACATATCATGCGCACAAAGTTAGAAAATCATATTTTGAGATAAATGCATTGAAAGGTAAAATTTTGTATAAAAATCACCGTTTGGATGTTCCCAATTATTTTAATATCTCATGATGTAATTGTCGTATCACAAAAAGAGTGTTCACAATAAATCTGGGTTTCAATTAACATTTTTTAAAAAATTCTTTTTTTGACCATTTTAAAGGTGTACTGTCTCTTTAAACAGTTTCATATGTAGCAATCTCATCACTCCGAGTGGATTACACTTGATAGGATGAGCAAGTTAGAAACATCGTAATGCCCTGCGCGGAATCATCATGCAATTTTACTTGTGACAGAATTAATTATTGTCGATAAAGATTTTTGGATCATCGTCACGTAGGAATGACAGCTACGATTCCCGTCCGGAACATTTATGTGCAGATAGGTCTCTCACTCTCTTTCTTTCTCTTCTAACACACTTACATATATAATATAGAGAACAACATATTTTTTTTTTTTGTCACCATTTAACTTATCATATAAACTATCTACTAAACAATAACTCAAAATAGAAGTATTTTTAGCAAATCGTATGAAATACACATAGTCATTTTACTAAAATTTTCGATAGTAATTTGACTACCGAAATATGACCTTACCTTCATAATAGCATCTAGATCTTCCACCGCAAAAGCAATGTCTTTCACTCCGTCGCCGTGAGTTACCAAGTGATCTCCCATATCTGCGATGGAAAGGAGTACATAGTCACAAAACTAGATTAAAATATGGAAAAAAATACCCCTTTTCCAACCAAAAAAATCGTTTTTAAAAAAACAAAATACTGAAAAATTGTTCATTATATCGAAAAGCTTAGATTCCTGCTCGCAGGAATCTAAGCTGTGCGTCCAAAACTTCAAAGTCAACGATTCCGAGGCCGATACTGACTGATTAATATATGCCATTAGAATGATATTCATCAGCTGATAGTAGAGTCATTAACGTTCTTAGAAACATTGCCTAAATGGTCAAAATACTGCCTCTTTCACAGTAAAAAATCAAATGAAGAAGTAGTTGTATAAAATGTCCCTTTAAAAGAATTCTAGAAAAAAATGAGTAGAATTAAAACTTATAATACAATAATGTAATAAATGGACTCCAAATAAAGCTACCACGAGTTGAAAAACTAATCAGATTTGAAAATGAGTTGAAGGAATGATATAATGTCTGCCTTTGGGTATGAAAACGTATGATTAATGGTTTAAAAATTTTTTTCTGTTATGAAATTGGGTAAAGATATATGCTCCGCTTTTTGCTTTTTGTTCCTGCGACCAGTTTTTGTGACTATCGGAATTTACTAAGAATTTAGTGTTATCTTGCCAATGAATTACCACCTTTTCTGAGTAATTAACCCACACGTGTACGACGACTCGTTAGGTCAAAAATTTCAAGCTTTTTTTGTCAGCTGATTTTTTTTCTGATTTCTAAATTCCTTTTTTTTAAATTGAGTCCATATTCTATTTTTAAGTATCTTGGTTACTTATTTTCAAAAGTTTAATTATCTATTTGTTGGCTGAAATTTGCCCTCACGTTGATACTAAATAAGCCACTGAAACCTTATTTATACGGAGACGCTGGCTCTGCACATTTGGACGTATGACATCTTTGCGGATTTTTCCCAAAAAGCACTTCACCTCCATATTATCCAAGAGTCTAACGTTGAAATAAGGGCCTGTTTACATAGAATCCGTCAACGTCAGCGTTACTCGTATTGAAATATATTTAACCAATTACAAACCTCCAAACGGTTTGCCACGAAATTGTTAAGGCCCGTGATTGGTTTAAAATATGTCACTACGGGTACCGATGACGCTGACAGATTCTATGTGAACAGGCCCTAAATCTTTTCATGGAGACACCTGCATCGCATCTTCTCCCGACTACCCCCTTTGTTCCGCTAGGGAACATATGGATTTTAACCACCTTTTAACGTGTTGTTCTCTTCCAAGCACTTTTCAGTCGCAAATTTTTATTATTGATCTCATCTCTAATGGGCTGCCCGTGGAGAATTATGCTCAGTGGATTTTCCTCAGATGTAAGGGGGTAAAAGAAAGTTCAAATGAGTTATGAGAAGAGAACAGTGCCACCAACCTCTGTTTCCGGGATTATAGGGAGACTTGAATACAAAAATTATCCTGTTCTGTTTGACTACATGAGCAGCAACTTCCCGGGAGCCCGTTTCTAAGCCTCTATAGGCTAAGGGCTCAAATCCCATCTTCGTACAGTAGTATGAAGCAGCCTAGGGCGAAAACAGAAATCGATTAATAAAGCTCAATAAATTCAAATAACAATTCACTAAACTCATAATATATAGGAATTAAAAACTTTAGTAGAATCATTATAAAATAGATAAAAAGGCCAATTCAAATTTCAGCCGTCTTCAGAAAGCGGGTTACAAATCTTAATACTTAAATAAGCTAAATAGCTTTACATTTATTTTATTTTTTTATAGTGAATAAAGGGAAGATTTTATTCATCCCTATCTCTATTAACTAGTTAGGTGTTTTAATTTTCAGCGTATAAAATTATATATAATATAAATTCAAATATTTAGCTGACAAGTAGAGATATACTTACTTGTTTAGCATTTCCAACCCAAAATGTGATGTGGTCAAAATGCAGAAACCGGCCCTTGTCAGGCTGCAAAAAAATTGTAAAATAATATTTATGTAAACCGTAAATGAACCTATAAAATACTTCTGAAAGTTAAGGATGCATAATATCACATATATTAATGGCCATCAACACTTGTGCGTTAATATTCTAATTAATGTATAAATTTCAGAATACATATAAGACACATAATTTTAAATGTCCCTTGTTAAATCCATCTCCTTTACATAACACTTTTTAATTTAACTTTTTTCGCACGTGTCATCATTTTATCGTCTGCAACTTTTTTAATTTTTTGTAACGTTTTCCTCCTTAGCGACGGTTTTTTCCCGCGCGAAACTCTTTTACGTGGTTTTTTCTGTGTAGGATTTCCAGTATGGTACTGCTGGGGTCTCGGCGACTTAACATTCTCTCTTTCTTCGCTTAACGATCTACTAAAATTGTAAACTAAACCTATGTTCTCAAGCTAACATCTGCCAAAACTGATTCTTCCTTTATTCTGTCTCTGTCATTTTAAACCTGAGGATTTACTGTTTTGTCTTTAAGGGCTGTTTTTCTGAGTGTAAAGGTTACGTGCATTTTTATTTGTCGCCTACCGTTGGCACGAAAATTGCTGGGTCCTTAATTTGTCGGGAAGATTACATTGTTAAACAAATCTCTAGGTTTTGATGTTGATCTGATTTAATAGAGTATATTCGGTTAAGTATTAGTAATTTTGCAGTATTTTCCATGAAGTTACGTTATGTTGTAACTTAGTTTTCATTAATATATTGAATAAAAAACGTCTTAAACTTAAAATGAAATTATGAAATACTAATTGTTTAATTTCTGTACATCAAAGTTAATTTCAAATTAATCCGATATAGGGAGGTTTCAAGGAAATTGAATAATTATTTCTTTCAAGTTTCATGCTGAATATGACTGACGAATTACTCAAAAGAACTAAATCTTAATGATTTAGCGATGTAACGAAATGGTTTAAAGAAAGAATTTTCGAAGTTCCATAAGCGTGATAACAGATATTCCTAGGTTTTTCAAAAGTTTTCTTCGTGCCATTTCGCTCTTAACGGTCCCTTCGTTAAATGAGAGATACTCGAAGAGGATTTCCGCTCTTCACCTCTTTATGTAAAAGTGAAAGTAGCGTTCAGGCAACGAAGAAGTCGTAAATTTCATCGACATGGTGTATTCCAGACGAGTCTCATCTTATAACTAAGCCTCAGACTCTGGCGTACACTCCATTATCAACATCACTTCATCTCAATTAGTTTTTCTTCTTCAATTTGATAAACAACACTATATTGTACATAAGCCTAATTCCCTCTTTATATTTGGATTTCATTGCACCGGGTGGGGCCCTATGTGGATGCCAGGGCTCTCTAGGTTGTGGCCCTTCCGGTGGTTGCAGACAGCAACAGACGACCAACCCCTACGTACTATTCCTTCCAAGCACCCGGGAGCCCCCTTTTTTATATTAGGATTTGTATTTTTACTGTACGATTCTTTATATCAGGAGTTGTCCAATTCCTGCTTTTGTTATATTTTAGCATAAATTTAGGTGGGGTTTTCTTTTCTTTTTTCTTTTGGTACGGTTAAGTAGATTATTTTGGGGTCTGGTAATGCCAGGAAATTTTTTTTAATTAGTGGAAATTTACTGTTTTAATTCACGCCAGTCCGGATTACGAATTGTTTCAAAGGAACTTTTGCTTTTGGATAAAAGGGGAAAACAGTGCATTGAAAAATGTTTTTAAAGAGAACAGACTATGATCAGGATGGTAGATTAATTAATTTTTGTTCAACTTTAGTATAAACTCCAAATTACAATCAAATTTAAGAGACTTTTCTCTAATTTACTTCTCTACAATTTCCGCAATTTCTTGGATAACAGGATTGATAGCTTAATAATAAACTAAAAAAAGTTAATATCATACATAAATTAAAAGGACCATTATTAAATTTTTAATATATATATATATATATATATATATATATATATTCTTAAAGAGCTGAAGAATAACGTGTTTATAGACATTTATATTTAAGTTATTTAAGTTATCAGGTTTTATAGGATGCCCACTTTGAACATTTAAAAAAATGTTATCCTTCAGAAAATGTTCTTAATGTGACTACTTCAATTTTTTTTATATATTTCTCCAAAACGTTTAGTCATCTTCCTTTTTAAAAATAAAAAGCAATCGGAAGAAAAAATTCTGATAAATTCGAAACAATTTCTCCAGAAATGTACGACTATCAAAGTTTAATATGGTCATTCTTACTTCATAAATGCTTCTTTTTCATTAAAAACCTTCGTGAATTACAAGCACAAACCGCAATGATTGCTTATGAATTTATTTTCAACTCCACTGGACTCAGTAACTCGTTTACAACATCATATGAATCAGTAAAAGAGAATTTGTTGGCAGATATCTCTTCTCTTTCGAAACGGATTCTTTCAGATGCGTTAGCAAATCCTTTTCTATCAGTATCCCTTCAAATTAACAAATATAAAAGTCGCGAGATTGTGATGTTACAGAGCAAACACGTGACTTGTGAAATCCGTTTTTCGGGAGTGTTATCAAAACAGTTGATTCTGGAACCGATAGCGCACGACAGCAAAAAAGAGTCTGATAAGATATCGTTTACACACCCACTAGGAAATGTCTTGCAAAGACAAGATTTTTTTTCTTTTAGAGATAACATAATGGCAACCACTCTTTATAAAGGACATTCGCAGTCGGTAAATAACAGCTGCCATGGGAACGGATGATGTTTTTTTCCTCATTTTGTTTACCTGATAAGCAATCTAAAAACTTTGGTGACAGTAAAGAGCATTTAAATGAAAAAAGCAATTCATTGACTGTAAACATTCTTTTCTTGTTACAAGTGAGTTACTGCTGAGAAGCAGACATTGCACTTTATAAAGGGCAGTCGTCATTATGGGTATTTCATAAATACCTAGGATACATTCTTTTACACTAGTTGAAATACCCAGTTAAAAGTACAACTGTTTAAGTGGCTTATAGTCAAAACTCTAATATTCAGACCTACAGTCCCTAATAAAGTTTACTGACCATTCCAAAAATTGAAATCTCTTTCTTTTGAAATTATTAGAATTCAATTAATGCTCGCAAAATGCGTACATGTATCAAGAGATGCATGTACATACTTATTGAACAGCACTTCGTATAAAATGGCAAATTAATTTTTAAAGAAAACTCACCTTAGGTCCTTTGTCGGTATAGGTAGTCTGAAATGAAAAGAAAGTATTAAAGAGGCTGTGATAATAATTAATAAATAACTAAAGATATTATCCACCATTAAGTGAAGTTGAGAATGAGAAAGCACATAAATTAAGCATGGTGAAGACATCTTCATTAATCACAACAGCTTTGAAAAAGACACCAAACGTCAATTAGCATTGAACTACTCTTTCCAGAAAAGCCGATATTGCAGTGGCCATGGGATATGAATGCACGTTGCTTCCGTACACGTTGCCGATATCAAGAACAATTAAATTCATTAAAAAACAGTAAATAAATAGAGATTAGAATTGGATTGTATATTTAGTCAATGAAAGTTTATTTTCCTTAAAAAATATTATTTCAAATGATTTACACTAAAATTGTAATTTTAATTATTGTAAATCCTAATGTTTTTATCATAAATTTTTTTAATGTGCCATAAAAGAATTACCTCCTGGGATAAGAGTGAAAAGAATATATGCATCCCCAAAATGTGAAAAACACTTTCAGTGGTCATGACTTAGTCTTAAAATCTGGATATAAATTCAGAAAATGAAACCGACACACATAGGGGTATTGTCCAAATCCAGCTGGCCAAAAGTCAGTTTTTCAAAACGCAAACGAGGCGGGAAAAACGTAGCTAATAGTGAAGGAGAATAGTGGGGGAATCTACTTACGGCCATACTTGCTCCCCAGTTTGATTCAATTACAGTAAGACCAGTTTAAACTTGATACTAAATTGATTATCTCCAATCTCAACTTTGACTTAGTGACATCATATTTTAGTGTTATTTTCCTGTGTTACAAACAATTACTGATACTAAATAATTATGGATTTTGAATGGCAAGGTATGTACGTTTGTATTTAACATGAATTTCTTTACATTTGTTGATTTAAAATATAAAATAAGGTGGCATGAAAGATGCCGTATATTTTGGTAAATTTTTGTTGGTAATTTCACTATTCGATAAGGAATTTGTTATATTTCCCGAAGAGTCCAGATGATTTGTTCTATCTTACTCGAAAGTTCAAGTGATGTAGTAAATAAGTTTGAAAAGTGTAGCCGCTAATAACCGCTAATTTTGAAGACATTTCTTTCTGATGCAATTCTACGAATATAAATTCATAAATGATAATCTTTTCAAAAAATCCTGAAATACAAACTTAAACTATTTTTATTATAAACTATATTTATAAACCATATTTATATTCTAAATCTCCAATTTATGAAAAGATTTACACTGTGATATTACAAATTTTAGTTTTTGAGTCAATTTATATCACATAAACTGCATTTTTTGCCAAATAAAATACAATTGCAACCATAGAGTTAACTGCTGACGATTTTTTACAATCAGTGTTAATCTTAAGTGTTAAAAGGCTTTACACGAATCCTGTGTATTTAGAGAATTTATTTCCAAAGAATAACTTCTTTAAAAAGTGTAATAATGTGATAAACTAAAGTAATATGAGCTTTACACCAAGTATTAGACAACAAATATTTTTGGCCAGCTACATCCGACAAATAGCCCAGTGTGCAACAGTGCATCTTTACATTTAAACTGTTGCAGTTGTACAGAGTTAAAACTGAGAAAAACCTTTCTTTTTCCTCCAGAAACTCTAAAGATATCTGCCTAAGTTGAAATGGCTCTTTTGGTGCAAAATTTCGATTTTTTTATTTGCTTTTTTAAGTTTTTTTTTAAATTTCAAGGCCAATCTTTTAGGATTCTAAAACTGCTTTCCTTTATGGCCATTTCAATAAACCGAAAGCTATATTAAAAGATCGGTAATAGCATCTTTCAATGCATTTTCTAGAAAACTCATTTTTCAGTTACTTTTGTAAACGAGAAAGCTAATCATTTAAAAAGTTTTCAATATGTTTCAGTGAAATTTTACAAGAGTGTTTTACCTATTACTATGTTTTGACGTAGAAGCTAAGCTACATGTGTTAATTGAATCATTCTACAGGTACCTGTAATTATAAAAAGAAAATTTTTTTACAAAATCAGTGTTTTTTAACTTTTTTAGGCATATTTCAGTGATTTTTAAAAATATTGTAAAACTTTTAATTCATAACACAGGTAAGTGTAACAGTAGTATATAACTAGGGATACGTAATTTTCATATTTACGAAATAGATGCGAATAAATGCGACGTTTGCCAATATGAGCGAACAGATGTAAAAAAAAATTTTTTTACTACGTTCCAGCAAAAAACTCGGTGATAAACGGCTTTTTAAGTGAAATTAGATAATAATAGTAATACTTTATTAACATAATTGCTTATCCAAGACCATCCAGTATCCAGGGTCTTTAAATGAGAGATCTCACTCTCAAAATTTGCTTATTTTTTATTGCTAAAGACTTAAGGAAGAGAATGTGGAGACTACTACAATATTATATTTTAACTAAGAATTTTGATACTTACCTAACCAAGGAAGGAAAATTGTGAATTTATTTCGGTTTCTTATTTTTAATATTACTTTTAATAGTCCTGTTATAACGATTTGCATTTTACCGTCAAGTTTTGACGGGTACTATCTAGTGTATATATACAGTCAAACCTAGCTAACTCGAACCTCGATTTCGCGAATTTTTCGATATCTCGAAGAAATAAAAATTCCCTTCAAATTTCCTATGCACTCAATGTTAAAAAAAACCTTGATTTGGCGAATTTTTTTTGGCTCATCCCTCGATAACTTGAATTTTTTCCATGAATGGAGGAAAAATTTTTTCTAAAAACAAAAAAATAATATCCAAAAAATAGAAATTTCTGAAAAATAGAAAAGCTATTCAAACATTACAGTGGTAAAAGCCTGCATAAACTTTAAAAAGAAGGGATATAAAGACGGAAGATAACACAGTGAAATGACAACTTCTCTTGTCCTCCAAGATGGGATTTGAAATTCTTGTTTATTGTTTTCTTATCTCGTTTCAGTTAGGTGCCATGCATATGCAGTGACCATCGATCCTTTCTTTTATTTTTTCTCCTTTTTTTCTCCAAGGTTACTTTCTAGAGGGGTTGGGGTGGTTTTAACAAAATAGGAAATTAAGGCATGGACAAAAATCAAGAGGTGGGTGGCTTCCAAGAAGATTGTAGAATTTCTTATCATTGCAACAAGGAGTGAAAGAAAAAAAATTACAGGAGTGAATGCATGCCTGTGCTGTCTTGCATTCAAGCTAGAGCCTCAATGCTCATGCACCTCGATAACATGGAATTTAATGACTTTGTCATCGTAGATGATACGGTAATAGTGTGTGGTCAGTGGGAGGACAATGACAATATCCGTCAGACGAAAGTTTCTTGTGTATTATCAGAAGAAGAGGAGGACGAAATCCGCCATTTGCCACCTAATATGACAAACAAAGAAGGACTATTTGCAGTAGACGCTTTGAGAAGATATGTTGAAAGTCAACCAAATACGTAAGAGGACACATTTAAAGCCATTGTCCACTTAGTGTAATAGATAAAATTTCAGACTCTTTTCTGAAGCAAACAATTGAATCTTTTTTCATAGAATTTTGTAAATAGTGTTTATTAAAATAAAAATATGGATTACTTTTTAAAAAGGTATGCAAAAAAGCTTTTATTTTCACTTTTACTATTGATAACATGCGATTTTCGATAATTCGAATTTTCGATATTTCGAATTTTTTTGTCTTTCCCTTCAAATTCGAGATATCGAGGTTTGACTGTATATATAAACAGTTCCGTAACTGACTGACTCACTGACTGACATACAACACACAGACCAAACAGCTGGACCTCAAGGGCTGAAATTTTGCATGGCGATTCTTCTTATAGTGTAGGGGTGCACTAAGAAAGATTTTTCAAAAATTCTTCTTAGATTTTTTAAAATTAAATTTTTAAGCTGTTTTAGTAACTTTTTTTAAGTTTTCATTTAAAATAATAATTGCAGGGTTATAAAATTTATATCTCGAGAACGATCATAAAAATTCCTTTAAAATGAGATCTTTTTCGAATCTTTACCTTCATTTTCTGATTTTTAGTGAATTTTTAAATATTAATTTTTAGAATTTAATTTATTAAGTGCTGATCACGTGATTTTTTTCTGGTACTTTAAATAAATTTATCGTCACGTGCATAACAACTAAATAGACAAAAAAAAAATTTTTTCTTGCTAATGCGGCAGACGATTGGACATTATCCAAAAAAATATCAAAATACAATAAAAGATATTATGCTCCTCAAACTAAACTATATGAACTGTACTATATTCTTTAGTATGTCCTATTACATTTAATTTGAATATTTTCTTCTACATTATTTTGTCTATAAAAATATCCCTTACGATTTTTTTATAAATATATCTTTTTGTTTTTTTTACACCAATTGTATACATTGATCATCGTATTTACTATAAATATATATATATATTTATTTATTTATTTTGGTATTAATTGCATTCAGCTAGTGTATATATATATATATATATATATATATATATATATATATAGCGGATAAATGCGAAATTTGCGTACCCTTATGTATAGCATAAAGGTAATTAAAATATATTTAGTAGAATGGAGTATAGGGTCTTTGACTTAAGCACTAAATTGTACTAAAAATTATAAAAATTCCCTATATATTAAAATGTTATGAATTTTTTGCCAAAATTACATTTGTTTTTATGATTTTATATCACGTTTGAACTAAAAATATATGTATATAATTAGTATTGTATATTTTTGAAAAAAAAAAAAGGTGCTCCGAAAGTAGGAAGATACCTTCAGAACGTAGCTTTGTTTCAATTCAAGATATCATTGGAAAGACTTACTTTTTAAATAAGCATAAATCACAGGTAACGTTTTCAAAAAGAAATTTCAAAGCCGTGATTCAGATCTTTATATCAAAATTTGAAGATCAGTAATAAAATCTAAAATCGTATGATAAAAGAGCATTCATACGGAAAGTAATGGAATATATATTATTGGTTGAATGAATATCGTCGAATTTTTAGTGTTACGATAGTAACTCCAGTATGTATTCGTACAAAAACACGAAAAATTCGTAAAATGTGATTTTAATACATAAAAGGTTACGACGAGAATATTCTTTTCGAAGAAGAATTAATTCATAAATTATACATTTATGAAAATTTAGGATTTATTACAATTATTATAACAACTTTATTATACTTTTGAAATTTTTGAATTCATAAATTTTACATCTAAACCAAGAAAAATTTTAAAACTATACATGCATACACAAAAAAAGGTCAAAACTGGCTGTAGCTGAAATTTATCGCAAGTTCAGTTTTATCTGAAATATATATTTAAAGAAAATTTTAGATAAATTTTATCCGCTAATTTAACATTATTAGCAAAAAGATTAGAAAATGCTAACATCTTAAGTTTCAGTTCCAAGCTGCTTAATAACTGACAGTATAAACTAAAAATAAATAATTAAGTAAACCAAGTGTATAAAAGCAATAAAAATATCCGCCCAAAATAAGAAAAATAAAAAGGCAGCAAACAGAAGTTTTAAAAATATTATTTCTTTTAATTTTTTCATTCGGTATACCTTAACTCACTGCACTGATAAATTTACCCTGGATGTTGATACAGTAAAAATATTACGCATGCGTAAATAAAATTTTAATTCCTGTACAAAAAATGTTTAACGTTTGTTTGAAATATTTGTTTCTTATATTTATTTTTTAATTAATATTAAATTTTTAATTAATAAGAAGTAATATTAAATTTATTTTCTTAATCATGGTCTGTTGTTTATTGACTTTCACTGAGCCTTTTAACAGCTGTCGTACTTTCTGTTATCTATATATATAAAACAGTTCCGTAACTGACTCATTCATTCATTCAGTCATTCACTGACTGACTGACATACAACGCACAGACCAAACCGCTGGACCTAAAGGGCTGAAATTTTGCATGGCGATTCTTCTAATAGTGTAGGGGTGCACTAAGAAAGATTTTTCAAAAATTCTTCTTAGATTTTTTTAAATTAAATTTTTAAGCTGTTTTTTAAACTTCTTTTACGTTTGCATTTAAAATAATACATTGAGGGTTATAAAATTTATATCACGAGAAAGATCATAAAAATTCCTTCAAAATGAAATTTTTTTCGATTTTTTACCTCCATTTCCTGATTTTTGGTGAATTTTTAAAGATTAATTTTTAGAATTTAATTTGTTAAATGCTGATCACGTGATTTCCTTTTCTGGAACTTTCAATAAATTTATCGTCACGTGCGTAACAACTAAAGAAACAAAAAAATATTTTTTTTCTCTTTCTAATGCAGCAGACGATTGGATATTATCCAAAAAAAAATGCATATCCCTTACGATTTTTTTATAAATATATATATATATAGATAGATATATATTTTACATCAATTGTATACATTGATCATCGCATTTATTATAAATATATATATTTATTTTTTGGCATAAATTGCATACGTTGACCGTTGTATTTAATTTGAATGTACTCCGTAGCGAAGCGCGGGTTTTCAGCTAGTAATCTATATACAGTGGAATCTTGATCTATCGTTTTTCAAGGGACCGACTGAAATGAACGATAAATGCGGAAAAACGATAGATGCGGGAACATAACAAAGCAATATAATCGCTGGAACTGGAAGAAATGAACGACACATGCGGGAAAACGATGATTCGGAAAACGATCGATCGAGATTCCACTGTATATAAAACAGTTCCGTAACTGACTGACATACAACGCACAGACCAAACTGTTGGACCTAAAGGCCTGAAATTTTGCATGGCGATTCTTCTTATAGTGTAGGGGTGCACTAAGAGAGATTTTTGAAAAATTCTTCTTAGATTTGTTTAAATTAAATTTTTAAGCTGTTTTAGTAACTTTTTTTAAGTTTGCATTTAAAATAATAATTTGAGGGTTATAAAATTTATATCACAAGAAAAATCATAAAAATTCCTTTCAAATGAAATCTTTTTCGAATGTATACCTCTATTTTCTGATTTTTGGTGAATTTTTAAAGATTGATTTTTAGAATTTAATTTATTAAATGCTGATCACGTGATTTCTTTTTCTGGTACTTTAAATAAATTTATCGTCACGTGCATAAAAACTAAACAGACAAAAAAAAAAAATTTTCTTGCTAATACGGCAGACGATTGGACATTATTTTGTCTATAAAAATATCCTTTACGATTTGTTTATAAATACAGTGACTCCCAAAAGTGTTCGTACACTTACAAATTTCAATGAAATAGGGGTCTATCCATTAATTAAAATGAATATTTCAGAATGGGTATTTAATAATAAGATCTATAATCTATTCTTAACAAAACTAGATGAAATATTTTGAAAACATAGTAAAAGTTTATTTTTAATAAACCAGTAATCAAAAAGTAACAAAAACTTTATCTCACAGAAGTCATCGTACACTGAAATATTTTCGGATAAATTCATAGTTAAAATTATCGTCTGGCGCTTTATTTTTATTTTTGAATTGTAGTGGCATTTAAAATATCGTTTGGCTTTAATTTTTGCTTACCTACTCCATAATATTCTATTTATTATTTAAAAATGGCTCGTAGTCGTAAAGAAACAACAAACAGCATTCGAAAGTGGATTATTTTTCATCATAGTAGTGGTAAATCAGTTCGGAATATTGCTAAATTACTTAATTTATCCCATTCTACTGAGCAGTATGTGAAAAAACGCTTTAAAGAAGAAAATTGGATCGAAAACAAGGTAAGAAAAGGCCGTCCGGCAAAGTTAACAAAACGTGATCAGAGATTTATAATTAGAAAATTTGTGAAAAATTCACGTTTGAGTGCTGTAAAAGTTTCTGCAGAATTCAATAAAACATTTTCTACTTCAATTTCACCTGAAATTTTTTGACGAGTTCTCAGAACAGCTGGATTACATGGGCGTTCTGCCCATAGAAAATTTTTTGTGTGTGAGAAAAACGGAAAGTTTAGGCTTCCCTTCGCACTATCAATGATAAATAAGCCCCAAACCTATTGGAATAATGTCTTATTTGCCGATGAACATTCTTGGTGCTGATGAGCGTATAATTGTATGGAGAAGAAAAAAATGAGGAACTTAATCCCAAGAACTTAGTAGGAACAGTTAAGCATGCCGGTGGAGGTATCCTTGTGTGGGGGTGCATGTCAGCATCAGGACTAGGAAATTTGGTATTTATTGATGGCATAATGAATCATGCTGTTTTTATAAATATTTTAAGAGACAATTTAAAATTATCAGCTCAAAATTTGGGTATTGGAAACAACTTTGTTTTTTAACAAGATAACGATCCTAACAACATGGCTCTCAACGTTCGCATCTGGTGTTTCTATAATTGTCCACAAGTTTTGAAAACACCACCTCAATCGCCAGATTAAAACCCAATAGAACATATTTGGAGAGGACTGGAGGTTCGAGTACGAAAACACGACATTCACACGAAAAGCGAACTAAAAACAATTATGATGGAAGAATGGATGAACATTGATGCAAAAATTACAAAAGAACTAAAACAATCTATTCCCAGACGTTTAAAAGCTGTTGTGGATGCTAAAGGATATCCTACTAAATATTAATTTAACGAAAAATTAGAATATTTACTAGTATGTAGAGATTTTTTACAAGTGTACGATGACTTTTGTGAGATAAAGTTTTTGTTACTTTTGGATTATTGGTTTCTTAAAAATAAAGTTTTACTATGTTTTCAAAATATTTCATGTAATTTTGTTAAGAATAGATTATAGATCTTATTATTAAATACCCATTCTGAAATATTTATTTTAATCAATGGATAGACCCCTATTTCATTGAAAATCGTAAGTGTACGAACACTTTTGGGAGCCACTGTATATATTTTTTTTCTACATCAATTGTATATATTGATCGTCGTATTTATTATAAATATATATATATTTATTTTTTTGGCATTAATTGCATACATTGACCGTTGTATTTAATTTGAATGTACTCCGTAGCGAAGTGCGGGTTTTCAGCTAGTTATATATAATTTTAGGGAAATTTGAAAAATATGACACAAATAAAGCATCTGCTTGAGCGAGCAAAAGTTATCCGTGTTGTTCCATTTTCTCACACACGAGTCGTTTTCTTTTCTCTCGATTCTTCTTTGTTGTTTGTTGTATTTATTTATTTATTTATTTTCTTTCTCACCTTATTTTGGACTACGAATTATTTCATTTTATTCAACAATACCTTCACAGGTAAGTCATTCCCTCCCGTTCTCAGTTTCACTAGGCATTAAATTCTCTGGAGATGAATAAGGTATCAAATTGTATAAGAAAAATACAATTTTCAAAAGTATAGTTATGTTTCGACTTTGCAAATAGGTGTTATCCAGAATTCATGTCTTACACAATTTTCAAAAGGGCTCGAGGTAGCCTAGCGTGCCGGCTTTCGGTGCTGAGGGTACTCGGATCGAATCCCGACAAACCACGTTAAACACCTCCGTGTCTAGGCCGGATATGGGCACGTTAAATACTTAGACCGGAAGTCCCTCTAAAAGGTCAGAGAGGGAGGGAGAGGGTACGATCCCCTGGATGCCGCTCCTGGGAGTGCTCGGTCAAAATTGAGGTGGTACCTGGCTAAATCGGATTCCGACCCTTGTGGTGCCGTTGTAAGCCGGAGCCGCACCCCTCAGCCCTCTAGCCTATATGGACCATTCTGGAATGAATCCAAAGAAATCCAAGAAAGAACAGCAACACAGTTTTCAAAAGTGCAGTTCGATTCCAACCCTACAAATATATCATTCAGTATCCATGCCTCATACAATTTTCCAATGTATAGTTATATTCCGACTATACAAATATATGTCATTCAGCGTCCATACCTTATACAATTTGCAGAAGTGTAGTTATATTCCGACTACACAAATATGCATCATTCAGCATCCATGCCTTATACAATTTTCCGATGTATAGTTATATTCCGACTATACAAATATATATCATTCAGCGTTCATGACTTATACAATTTTCAAAAGTGCCGTTATATTCCGACTATACAAATAAATGTCATTCAGCGTCCATGCATTTTACAATTTTCAGAAGTGCCGTTATATTCCGACCATACAAATATACCTATGTCATTCAGTATCCCTGCCTTATACAATTTTCCGATATCAAGTTATATTCCGACTATACAAACATATGTCATTCAGCGTCCATGCCTTTTACAATTTCCAGAAGTGCCGTTATATTCCGGCCATACAAATATACGTATGTCATTCAGTATCCCTGCCTTATACAATTTTCCGATATCAAGTTATATTCCGACTATACAAACATATGTCATTCAGCGTCCATGTCTTTTACAATTTTCAGAAGTGCCGTTATATTCCGACCATACAAATATACGTATGTCATTCAGTATCCCTGCCTTATACAATTTTCCGATATCAAGTTATATTCCGACTATACAAACACATGTCATTCAGCGTCCATTCCTTTTACAATTTTCAGGAGTGTAATTATATTCCGACTATACAAATATATGTCATTCAGTATCCATGTCTTCTCCAATTTTCCGATGTATAGTTATATTCCTACTATACAAATACAGTGGAATCTCGATCTATCGTTTTTCAAGGGACCGACTTAATTGAACGATAAATGCGGGAACATAACAAAGCAATATGATCATCGGGACTGGGTGAAATAAACGATACATACGGGAAAACGATGATTCGGGGAACGATCGATCGAGATTCCAATGTATACGTCATTCAGCATCCATGCCTTATACAATTTTCAGAAGTGCCGTTATATTCCGACTATACAAATATATGCCATTCAGTCAGTATCCATGCCTTATACAATTTTCCGATATATAGTTATATTCCGACTACACAAATGTATGTCATTCAGCAATCGTGTCTTGTCTAACGCGTAAAATTATAGGAGCCTCATCAAAAAGAAAAATATATATCAGTTGTCCTCTGCAGAATAAAACACGTGAAAAAATTATCGCGGAAATTGGAAAATTTCAAACGCAATCTAGCTCACTTACCATTCTGCAGCGCTCGCCGGAGAAGAATGTCTTCCCAGTTAAACTTTCAGAATTTTATCCCGCGGAAGAAGACGCCCGAATGGTCGGTTCCTGATTGCAAAACAGTGAATTTAATCTGATGACCTATTGGTCAGTTTTCTATAGAAACAGCTTTATCGCCTTATAACATTAGATCATCAAGCTGTTGCTTAACGATGCAGGATTAGTGACAGACGGGAAAAAATAAAATAAATGTGTGTAATACAGCTTACTGGCATAAAGAAGCTATAAACTGGCATCCGTTTCACGGTTGTAGTAACAGAATGGGTCCATGCTTGTCTCTTGGCGACCTTTTGGCAAGGAATAGTACTAAATTTAATAATTAATATTTAAATATATATTAACTGATAGCAACCGTTTCGGTTTACCGTCAGGGAAAACGACAAGAGTTGGAATTATCAAAATATATAATTATACAAAAGAATTGACATTAAGGCTGATGTGTACTAACCCTATTGGATTCGCTCACCTCAATATTAACCTATGGATAAAATGTGTCTATTATTGACAGCTACATAAATACTGATAATCTATTAAAAGTGACATTTTCAGATAGCCTGAACTTTTCTGCACCTTGGAACAAGATTCATTTTATAAATTTCGTCCACCAAAGGAATTGGTGAGCGTTTAAAACACACTAGACCAGATTTTTTTTTCCTCGAATAATTTAAATTTTAAAATGTTATTTGCATTTAACAAAATACCCCAAGATGTAAAATTTCTTTCTCTAATACGGAACACAATTAAAAACATATATATATATATATATTTCAATCGAAGTCGGCAATCCTTGGACACATTTTCACCATAGGTTAACACTGAGGTGATCGAATCCAATAGGGTTAGTACACAGCAGCCTTAACCCTTCCGTTATGTTTCGCCTCTTTTCAAGTATCCTTAATGGCCTTATTTCATTCCTTCTACATTAAGTCAAGAAGATGGTAGTTTCTAGATCTGTGGTTCCCAACCTTTTTCCTACATCGACCCCTTTTAAAAGAATGATTTTCTTCATCGACCCTCCCCCCCCCCTCCTCACATTTTTCTCTATAATATACAGCATACAACATAACTATAATACTAATAATTGTACATAAAACACTTAAAGATACCAATTTGACTAAGATTATGAACAGGGCGAATTGTACGAAGCTTTATCTATTAGAAAACAAAAGGAGAATTGTTGGGCGATTATTAGAAATTATTTTATATAAAAGAAAATAATGTTTTATGAATAATGAATCTTGGGTCAATGCATTGCGCGCAGATTTTTTTAAAAACTATAACGGATATATATAAAACTAGCTGAAAACCCTCACTTCGCTACGGAGTACATTCAAATTAAATATAACGATCAATGTATGCAATTAATGACAAAATAAATAAATAAATAAATATATATATATATATATAATCCCCTAATTTTTTTTAGCAGTGTGTATATATATATATGCTCACTGCTCAAAAAAATTAGGGAAGCAAGCAAAGAAGTTAAGAAAACCATGCGAGACAGCCACGTATTGGCATAAAATGGATAGTGCACGCGTATCAATGCGGAATACAGAAAAAAAGACGTAAAAAAAATTTCTAATTAAGCTTTAATTCTTTGAAAATATGGAAAAAAAACATGAAAAGATGATTTAGGGCAACAATTTGGTTACATGTAAACGATAAAAAAAGTATTGTTTAGAAATGATGCAAGATTTTTAATATGGCGTGTAGTCTCCTCGAACAGCTAAGACTGCTGCACAACTGTTTTCCATGGATGCGATGATGTTATCGATAAGACTTTGGGGAATACTGTTCCACTCCTCAAGAAGTGCAATCTCCAAGTCTCGGAGAATAAAAGGAGGCCTTGGTCTCGCAGCAATGTGTCGTCCGAGCATGTCCCAAACATGCTCGATTGGATTCAGGTCAGGAGAGCACGCTGGCCATTCCATACGCTGTATTGTTTCAGCTTCAAGCATGTTCTCCACAAGACGAGCTGTATGCGGTCTGGCATTATCATGCTGGAAAACAAAGGAATCTCCAATGGCTGCAGCGTAAGGTATGACATGAGGTCTCGGTATCTCGTCTGCATACCTTCGGGCCGTCAAAGTACCATTCCGAATGATATGCAGGTCCGTACGTTCACCTATGCTGATTCCACCCCATACCATAAAACCAGCTCGTCTGTATTGTGACCTTTTACAAACGAATGTGGGGTTATTTCGAGTGCCCCTTTCCCTCCATACCAAAACACGTCGGGTGTCACACTCCAGACTGAATCGGGACTCGTCTGTAAACAGCACTTGGTTAAAATCATGTTGCTCCCAATTTCGATGTTCAGCAGCCCATCTTCTTCGGGACGCACGGTGGCGTGAATCAACGGAATTCAGACTATTGGCCTACGTGCATAGACACCTCCCTGATGAAGCCTATTACGTACTGTTTGGCTGGACACCCTTCGTCCTGTTGCCAAGAGCAACGGTCTTTGCAGCTGAGTAGCATTGTCTGTTCTGTTTCGACGAGCTGTTAACAGTATATACCGGTCATCAGTTGCTGTAGTGGCGCATGGCCGACCTTGCCCTGGTCGACGTCTAACATTCCCTGTTTCTTGGAATCGATTCCATAGCCTTGCAACGACACTTCTGGCGACTCCAACAGCGTCCGCGACACTACGTTGTGTTTGCCCGGATTCAAGTCTGCCTATAATACGCCATGCCATGGATTCCGGTAAATCACGTTGTTGAGACATTTTCAAGTCACCTTTTCTTAAAAAGAATAACTGAGCAATCGAATTTCACAGTTAAGGCAGTGAAACGGACGTTTCTGCAACATCCCGATTTCCGCCCTTATGTTCTTTTTCTGGTTTTTGACGTCATGAACTTTGATTTGCATATGAAGTTTTCTTCTTCTGTTTCCTGCTAGGCTTTAAATTATGGATGATTTATTTTAAATTACTTTTCGGTGTAAGTATTTGCGTAATTTCGTTAAAACCATGTGCTCCCCTAATTGTTTTGAGTAGTGTGTATATATATATATGTGTGTGTGTGTGTGTGTATAATAAATACGACGATCAATGTATACAATTGATGTAAAAAAAATATATATATTTATAAAAAAATTGTAAGGTATATTTTTATAGGCAAAATAATGTAGGAAACAATATTCAAATTAAATGTAATAGGACATACTAAAGAATATAGTACAGTTAATATAGTACAGTTTGAGGAACATAATATCTTTTATTGGATTTTAATATTTTTTTGGATACTGTCCAATCGTCTGCCGCATTAGCAAGAAAAAAAATATTTCTTTTGTCTATTTGGTTGTTATGCACGTGACGATAAATTTATTTAAAGTACCGGAAAAAAGAAATCACGTGATCAGAATTTAATAAATTAAATTCTAAAAATTAATCTTTAAAAATTCACCAAAAATCAGAAAAGGGAGATAAAGATTCGAAAAAGATCTCATTTTAAAGGAATTTTTGGGATCTTTCTCGTGATATAAATTTTATAACCCTCAAATTATTATTTTAAATGCAAACTTAAAAAAAGTTACAAAAACAGCTTGAAAATTTAATTTAAAAAATCTAAGAAGAATTTTTCAAAAATCTTTCTTAATGTACCCCTACACTATAAGAAGAATCGCAATGCAAAATTTCAGCCCATTAGGTCCAGCGGTTTGGTCTGTGCGTTGTAAGTGAGTGAGTCAGACAGTTACGAAACTGTTTTATATATATAGATTATTTACATATATTCTATCCATAGGTTATACTTTAATCTACACCTAAAATAATTACCATATTTCATATAAAAATATTTTTCAGGCAAATGTATTGTAATGTACAAGAAGTATCATAAAAATTTTTCACAAGAAAATGCTGTAACAGTTTTTAGAAAAAGCCATTAAAAATTTAAAATTTCCATAAATTACTTTACTATTAGCTTTATACATTTCGCCGTAAAAGCGGTTCTAATTGTAGCATCGACTTCCTTTTTTTAAAAGATTCCTTACATTCCATTCTCTAAAATTAAATCATAATAAAAAAAAACGAGTGTTTTGAAGGTTTTAAGGTGATCTCCCCCCTTAAGGTCCAGCGGATTTCCCCAGTTCTGCCTAGTATTGATGCACAAATAAAAGCCGACGGCGGCATTCGACACATATACAAAAGCGACATGACATTCGACTTTGGATGCATGGATCACCCCGCCCTATGCAAATCTGCATTTATACATATTAAAACGGATATTATTATCTAATAACTAGAAGGTAACCCATCATTTTGACGTCATAATACTAATAATGACGTCATAATGGAAAAAGTATATGAAAGTTAAAAATATCCCGAATTATCTAACAATATTGCATTTAGTCCACACGTTGTAAAAGCAAACTCTTTCATTATTTTTTATTTATTTATTATTTCATGCGATTGGAGTAGTAGACTGCCATCCATCTCGTCATTTTGACGTCATAATACTAATAATGACGTCATAATGAAAAAAGTTTATGAAAGTTAAAACATATCCCGAATTATCTAACAATATTGCATTTAATCCACACCTTGTAAAAGCAAACCCTTTCATTATTTTTTTATTTATTTAGTTTTTCATGCGATTGGAGTAGTAGACTGCCATCCAGTTTTTTACAGCTCACTACGCGATATGAATACTTGAGCTACTTGATTCATTCACATTCAAGTTTACTTTCAGAATTCATCGCAAAAGTAAATAGATTTTTAAAAACTGTTAAATATACAGCTAAAAGCATCCATTTTTTTTTTGGTTCTGAATGTTTTATAGAAAAATAGGCTGAACAAACGTGATTTGGAGAAGATATTAGTTTTTAGGTAAGAAAAAATTCTGATCCACATCTGAAATTGAAATTAAGCCTTACCGGCTGTTTGTTTACTGAGGGCTTCAAATGAAAGATGAGTACAGCCCGGAAGTGTTATACAGAGACAACGGCTATTATATATATAATTACATTCCTAAAAAATTAAATTAAATTTTAAAATAGAAAAATTTATCATCGACCCTCAATAGACCCCTGGAATACTGTAGTCCCTTTTTAAACTTCCATCGACCCCAAAGGTGTCCCCCTGGACCCCGCTGGGAATCCCTGGTCTAGACAGTCACTGAAATCTATACTGGTGTTTGTTTCGATTCGGCAATCTTTTTTGTAGTCTAAATGTATTTTATTCAAAGAAGCAATAAAGAAATAAACATATTTTAAAAAATATTATTATCATTCAATATTCTCAACGACTTCCATTTGAGTGTATCATATCTGTGGATATTATCTATTTTAATATCTAAAGTTAAATAAATTTAATGTCCCGTAAATCTGTAGAGTCAACAGATTAGCTTTTCAGATAGAAGTCTAAGATAAAGAGCAATGTTTGCATTATTTTTTACGGCTTGTAAACGGTATATGTAAAATATAGTACATTAGCAATAAAAACGAAATAATATGCAATGGTTTATGAGAATAAGAACATTTATATAGTTATTTTCGTTCAATGTATAAAATATTAAAAACAAAGGAGTTTTAGATATTTCAGGGAGAAAGCTTTCAGAATGTAAAATAGTCTCCCATCTAGTACTTCATTCATTAATAATTACAAGATAAAAAGAACTTTTTATATACCATGATTTTAAATTTTCTGTTGAATCATATAAACTTGACAATTCTATGTATTAATAAATACTTTTTAAAATTTTTTTTGATGAATTATCCCATCAAGTTGAAAGAAAATTAAGTTAATTGGAAGTTAACTTGCGTTTAACTTTTCGTTCCCGTCCCGGCCGATAGAGGGCTGCACCAGTCTACAAAACAAAATTAACTGAAAGTAACTGAAAATTAATTTAAAAGTATTAAAATAATGCATTTTAATCGTGTTCTGAGCTATTCTAAAAGTTCCAAATGTCTAGCTAGTCGGGAAGTTAGTTAAAAATCGATTGCAAGATTTGGACTGGACAAACACGCAAACACACAGACACACAAACAAGAAAGCGAGTTAATAAAAACATGTAAAAAACTAGTACGATGGACCCCGAGTTACAGCGAATATTTTTTTCAACCAACAAAACAGAATTCACTCATTAAGACTGCTGTGTACTAACCCTACTGGATTCGCTCACCTCAATGTTAACCAATGGAGATAATGTGTCCAAGGATTGCCGACTCGGATTGAAAGATTTTTTTAAAAACTGTACTCAGTAACAGAGGAAGAAATTTTGACACTTTGGGGAATTTTTCGTTAAAAAAAATGCAAATAATATTTTAAAATTTAAATTATTCGGGGGGGGGGGGGGGTATATCTGGACTAGTATGTTTTAAACGCTCCAAAATTCCTTTGGTGGACGAAATTTATAAGACGAATCATGTTAAAAGGTGCAGATAAACTTCAGGTTATCTGAAAATATCATTTTTATTGGATTATCAGCATTTATTTAGCTGTCAATAAAAGACACATTTTCTCCATAGGTTAACACTGAGGTGAGAGAATCAAACAGGGTTAGTACACAGCAGCTTTAAGTAATTGAAATAACAAATAATTACTTTCATTCCTTTAGGGGTTTATCTATAAGGCTGTGATTTTTTTTTATTTGGTCATAATTTAATTAAGGTTTCGTCATCAACACACCCAGGACTTTAGCTTGGGGTTAGAAGACACTATATATACTACAAGTGGGATTGCATCTCTCACATTCGTATTTTGAATTCACCAACAGTGATTTCTCTGGTTTTGCTTATATTTGAAAGGGTTTCTTCTGCGTATTGAAATCATGTCGCCGGACGACAGAATTAAATGCGGTTGAGAGCCTTTCCTTGTTCTCGCAATGACGCAAAACCATGCTCAAAAAATGTTGCTATCCCAAATCAGTTTTAAAAAAAAAGGAGTTATTAAAAAGTTGGCTTGAACAAATTTATAGAAAGTTGCATATTACAGAATGCTTAAATTTCGTAATTTTTAAATAACTGTAGAAAATCCGATGAAATCTTTCAAAATTCCGAGCTCCGGGCAATCCTATGTAGGATTTTTCTCCACCTGGGAGAATTAACCTCCTTGTCAATTTTCTGTTTGCTTGCTTGTTTTTCTTTCTTCGTTCCATCTTACGATCCGTTTCATTGTCATTAAGAGTAATGCTATAGATAATTATTTATTTGGCAGAGTGAGAAATTTTTTTTTATGTGAAGTTTAAAATTCTCTCACTCCTGAGCTCTTTTAAAAACTACTGTGATCAAAAAGTATCCGCAATGCTTCATTTAAAATACAACTATAGTAGATATCGTGTGCAAACTTTTATCAAACATTTTTACGACTTCTATAAACAACTGGAAATAGTCAGGAATTTACAGAAGGTCGTTCACACTTTATGGAAACGATTTTGTAATTTATTTTTCTCGTTTGCATTTTGAAATAAAAATTTGGCAACTTCAGAATAATGAATCGTCTGCTATTGTTTTGTTTTGATTAGAACGTTAAAAAAAAAAGAAGATTTATTTTGAAAATGGTTCCTAAAATTGATAAATGGCTCGAAAGTTACGTAACTGTGCTTTCCGAGGAGAAATATTCGTATCAACAAATTATAAAGCGGTGTAAAAATCACGGTTATGGCATTTCAAAAAAAGGTATTTATAATAAATTGAGTTTGAAAGGGGAAAAAAAAGTCTAAATGAAAATAAAAAGGAAAAAATGACCACGAAACCTCATCCTAAGACTGTTCGAACGCAGGTAAATATCATAAAGTGAAGTATTTGATCCTAAAAGAAAATCCGCCGATTCAAAGATCCATTGCATCGAAACTAGGAATGTCTTCTGGCACTGTAAGTAAAATCATTCATAAAGATTTGAAGTTAAACAAGATATCTAAACCTAAAGTTTATCTGCTTTTGCTAAAGCATATTGCTGAAAGGAAAACAAATTGTAGAAAATTATATGAAAAACACCTAGCTACTGAAAAATGGAAATTTGTGGTAACACTGAATGAGGCACGGGTGTATTTAAGTGACTGTAATAAAAAAAAGATCAATTTTCTGTTGCTCAACTGGCGAGAATGACCGTACGAAATGGCTTCGTCAGTGTACAGAAAAGTTCCCATAGGGGTGATAGTTGCAGGATTTTGTTATAAAGGCAAATTTTAAATAAAAAAAGTCTCAAGTAAAGCTAAAATTAACTCACTCTACTATCAGCAGAATATTTTAGAGCCAATTTTCGAAGAATAAATTCCAGCCTTATATGGAAAAGACATTGATAAAGTTGAGCTTCATATGGACAAAGCCTCTAGTCACACATATAAATCAACTTCCGCTTATTTAGTAAAGAAAGAATCAGAAACAGGAATAAAGTGCATCCAATTTAATGAAATACCTGTAAAATCACCTGACACTTCTCCAGTGGACATTTGCGCTTTCGGTTTATTAAAACGAGCCTTAGGAAAACGGCATCCAAGAACACTGAACGGACTTTGGAAAACAGTCCAAGGGAAATGGGGTAAAATTGACATGGCAGTACTAAGAAAAAGTTTACTTTCATGAAATATTCGAGCTATAGGACACGCATTAAATTTTGTTTTCCTGCTGAAATTTCTGCTACAAAACCATTTGAAATGTTGCAAAAAGCTTTTAAAAGCGACTATTTATCAAAAACAACAATATTTGATTGGTATTAAAAGTTTAAAAATGGTAGAGAATCCGTCGTAGATGATCCACGATCTTATAGAACTATCACTTCGATTAATGATCAAGATATCGATAAGGTCAGAGAATTGGTGCTTGGTGAACGTCGTTTGACAATAAGTGACATTATTGAACAAGTTCCTATATCATTTGGTTCCTGTCAAGCGATTTTAAAAGATCCTTTAGGGTTGCGACGTGTCCCTTCTCGAGTTGTTCCAAGAACTTCGAATTTGTTCCAAAAACATTAACGTGTTCAAGTGGCCCGAGAGATGCATTCTCAAAGCGATTCCCTTCTAAAATGCATTATTACCGGTGATGAAACTTGGATGAACGCTTTTGATACAGAAACAGCTGAACAAGCAAGTGAATGGCGCTTGAAAGGTGAAGCAAGACCGAAAAGACCAAGTCGCTCAAAAATGAAGGTAATGTTGACTGTTTTCTTTGATTGTCGTGGTGTTGTGCATCATAAATTCCTACCAACTGGCCAGAGAGTCAATAAATATTATTTAAGTGTTTTGTGCCATTTACGTAAAGCAATTCGTCGAAAACAGCCTGAAATGTGGCGAGAAAACTCATGGGTTTTGCACCACGATAAATGCGCCTTCTCACAGTGCAATTATTATTGTTGAGTTTTTAACCAAACATTCAACAAATATGGCTCCACAAGCTCCGTATTCACCTGATATGGCATCATGTGACGTTTTCTTATTTCTACGGTTGAAATTGCCTCTTCGTGGTCACCGTTTTGAGTCCATTAATTCGATAAAAGAAAATTCGCTACGAATTCTGAAGGGGATTAAAAAAAACGACTTTAAGGCATGTTTTGATGATTGGAATAAACGTGCATTGCAGTCGGAGGAGATTATTTTGAAGGAGATGCAGTAAATTTTGACCAATAAATTGATAACTTTTGCTTTATGCCACCATTCCGGGTACTTTTTTATCACAGTAGTACTGCCTAACAATAACGGCCTGATTTTTCCTAAATACTTTTTTTCCGTTCTACAACTTGAAGAGTTTCTGTTTTGATTTCCTGGCTATGCCATTTTCGGTCGTATCACTGATTTACCTATTTTGTAAACATTCAGAGGCCGTAACGACCCTTTCTCAACAGGGAGTACGTAAGCACTATCATGACAAACTGTTGGGATTGACGGTAATGAAAGGGCCGACTTTTTAGCCAGGACTGCTTCTGAGGAGTACGTGAGCCCTTGTGAGGCTCTTACTTTTAGAGAGATTTACTCCCTTAAGAAGATAGAGCAAAACCATCTTCGGAGAACTCCCCTTGCCACCCATGGTACTTTGAAAGAAGTCCGGGTGGGTTTTTCCATCTCAAGCCCAAAAAATATCAAACGACCTTCTCGCGCTTCATGAGTGGTCATTTAAAAGCACCCACTTTTCGGCAGGGTCAGGAGATCCTCCCGGAGTGCCACTGGTGCTCAGACAACATGGCCTCCCCTGCCCATCTTTTGGCTTGTTTGGGTTTTACAAAGGACGAGGTCCTTCTGGACCCTCTATTGTTTTTAGACTTTTTAGATATTTTTGGTTTCATGGAGATTGTCTAGCCTTGCTAGACAGTCTGGGATTAGTAAAAAAAAAAAACATGACAAACTATACAAAAGACTGCGAATGTATAGAAGTAAATAACTCTTTCACGCAGATCAGATTTTTCGGATGAGTTTTTGAGACTGGCAAATATTATAAAAACCACTAAATCCGATAATCTGCGTTTGTTGTTGATTCTAATGCATCCTAGCTGGAAGTATTCCAGACCAGGTCTATATAGGCTAGCGGACTGAGAGGTGCAGCTCAGGTTTATAATGGCACCACAAGGCTCGGAATCCGATTTAGCCAAGTGCCACCTCAATTACGACCTAGCATCCCCAGGCGCGACATCTAGGGGGATCGTACCCTCTCCCACCCTCTCTGACCTCATAGAGACTTTCCGATCTACGGATTTAACGTGCTCATATCCGGCCTAGACACGGTACTGAATGGCGCTTGTCGGGATTCGATCCGAGCAAACCCAGCACCGAGAGCCGACGCGCTACCACTAGGCTACCTCGAGCATCTGCGTTTGTGATGAACTTCAGCCTCAATCCCCATCTTCCGCGGGTGAGACACCGGTTTCCGTTTATTTTACATTATGAAGTAGCGCAAGGAAGGACCTAGATATCACAATTTCCGTTGTTTCATGGAGTTAGTAGCTAACAATATGAAACTCACAGTCTCTTTTGATATTCACCATAATTTCCATAATTTAGATCACCATAATTTCCATAATTTAGATCACCATAATTTCCATAATTTCACCATAATTTAGTCAACAGAAAAAAATAAGCACAAATTAAAAGCACTGGACACAATCTCTAATAATGCGTTTACAATAAAACATTCGAAAATACCTCTCTGCCTCCAGAGATTGTTCGAACGTATTTGATTGTTGGTAGTGGAGTTCCTGGGTCGTGGAGCCAGGTGATGGCCGAATGGCTAGGGCGCTGGCATTCGGTTCAGATCCTATGGGTTCGAGTACCACTGTTGGCATGGATGTTTGTAGCAGCTCGGAATCGGCTTTACACTGTAGGTCTCGGTCTAATTAGCCCTCGTGTAGCAGAAAGTTGACCGTAGCGCACCAATCCAAACCAATCCAGGGTCGTGACGACTTTTATCTCCTGTAAGCAAGTTAAGAATATCACGGTACATGTGCTCAGTAATTAAAAATATTAAGTTAAGAAAATATTGAACAAAAATGTAAAAGAAAAAGAAAAATTTAAAGAAGAATTAAAATAATAACTGATAGGATTTAATTGAGAAAATAAAAAATAAAGAAGGAAAAAAAAAGAAAAATTCTCTTTTTTTAAAAAACTTTTTAAAATTAAAAGATAAAAAATTATACAAAATTTTAAGATGTTAAAATTTAGAGAGTGAGAAATTAATTAACAAGGTAAAAAACATTTTGAGATAAGAGATAGGCCCATAGCAGAATACTCAAGTTAATTTTTTTATTATGTTTTTTATTTCAAGATATATATATATATATATATATATATATATATATATATATATATAAAAACTTGAAATAAAAAAGCATTTAAAAAACACTATATATATACTTTTTAATTAAAACGTGCACATGTCAGAAGTGCAATAATATTTTTTCTTAAAGAGGCCCCCCACAATTTCATACAACTTCGTATTGATATAACTGTAGAGCTTCAAAGGGAAGCTAAAAATAGCAAGAGGGAAAATTTTGAAAAACGAGCGATACGGCCGGGGAACGAACCCACGACATGCGTGTCACTAGACCAGTATGTTGGCACAGCACAACGACGGCACAAGAAAAAGGGCGCAAGTTAGAATCCAGAGATTGCCCCCCCCCCCCAAAAAAAAAAAAAAAAAAAAAAAAAAAGACCGCCAGGAACATTAATTTTTGCGTTCATCAAACGTCAGTTGCAGAGAGAAGACAAGGTTCTCCGCAACCTTATCATTACCAATATACCAATATTAGTAAACTTTTTTTGTCGAGGTTGTTCGTCCCCCCTCCCCAAACACAGAAAAGTTTCAACCACGCACTCAAACAACTTTATTTAAACTAAGTAACTACCTTAATATATTTAAAAACCAAGTTTCGAGAGAATGCATATCTTTCTATGCATTTATTATCTTTTCCGAATTTTGAGCGCTTTATCTTTTCTACGGCTTGTCCAGTTACGAAAGCGAGACTGGCGTATCGAAATCTTCGAAATAGGTTTAAAGTCATTTATCAGGTTTAGCAGATTACAGCCACTGAATGATACTGATAAAAAAGGATTTCTGCGACAACCCAAAAATTTGCTAGTAATCTTATTAAGGATCTTATCGTCCTATCCGAATAATTTCCTATCTACTAGTATCTTATTAAATCCTTTTTTTTTTTCTTTCATGGAGGTCATCCTGGATAATCGAGTAATCTACACGTCAAATCGAAATTAATCGAAGGCTAGTTTTCAAAATGAGGGCATTCTTGACACTGAAAGTTAAGGAAGTGAATAATTGCTCTAAAATTACAGCACACAAATTATACGGGCAGGGGGTTACTTTTATTTTCAGTAATACTCGGAAATTTTTCCAAATAGTGGTGCAAAATTTATTTATTTTTGGTTAGGTACATTTACGGTTTGCTAAAAAAAATTCTTTCATTTCTCACGCCGGCAGCGAATTTTATTTTCCTTTATTTTAAAGTTTCCTAAGGTTGCTGTGTACTAACCCTATTGGATTCGTTCACCTCAATGCTAACCTATGGAGAAAGTCGAGAATGAATTTCAGCGTCCCGCCAAGTAGGCACACGCCAATTTCTGATGTCCGGTCGTCGCGATAGTGGCTGCTCTACTTCGGACCCTCATGTCCGAACACCCAACACAACTATCCTCTGGCCAAAATAACCCAGATTAATATCCCTAAGTCCACTTAATCAAATGCACTCTACCGTTCGCCCTTCACACGCGATACAAACCAGACATCCAAAAATGCCGGTCCGCGACTGACTATTAAACTTTAATCTATCTCTACTGAAAATCCATTAACTTATCACTCACTAAAAGGCAACGCCGACCACCACCATCATACTCACAATTAGGCATCAAAACTCATCCCACGAAAGAATTTTTTTTAACATCTATAATTACTTATTTTACAGGTAATACTTACAACAATTTCAAGAGTAACTTAAATTGGAACATTAATTATAAATACCCCCACCCTTATTTAAAGTAATCCTGTGTTACACTCTGCTTTCGTCCAATTTTTCCTTCTTCTTTCTTTTCTTTTTTAAATTAACATAATATTACAATGATATGTATCCAGCTCGGATACCAACATCTACATATTTTACAAACAGGTTTCCATACGGACTTATACAACTCAAAGTAAATTAACAAAGTAATACTTAATATGAAATAAATAAATAAACATAAAGAATTTATAATAATTGTAACTACTATCTTAACTAATAAAATTTATCAAAGTGACTTTCATTTGTCTCATTATTATATATTATTCATTTCTGCTAACTTGTTACTCGGTACCACTTGCTGTATTCGAACTATTGAACCAAAGCTCCGGAAGCTAGAGCGAAAGCTCCACGCCACCCTGTCATGACTTCCAATCTATTTTCATAAAAGCTAACCTCCAAACTTCATCTTAAACTAATTAGCAAATATTGTTTACTATTTTTACAGATAAAATAATTATAATAAAGAACTAGGGGTTACTTTAACTCATTTATTTATTTAATAGTTTTAACTTAACTCTAAATCTATCGACTTTACGGCTCTCTACAATTTACACATCTGCACCGCAGCAACACTAATTATCCGCTGTAAAGCTTAAGTGTCCACTTGAGAGAAAATCTCAAGAGAAAGTCTCGAGATTAATCTCAGGGGGTTGTCCATTTGAGATCACTCACGCTCTCGAGACAGGTCCGTGAGACTCGATGGTCACTGCAGTCTCGAGAGCGGGAACATTTCGTGTCGACTTGAGAGTGAACTCGCAGTCAGTTCTGTGATTTGATCGCAGTTTGTTTGTTTTTCTTCTTTTAAAATGGATTCGCGTCAGGCCCTTGCTTTTGTAATTGCCTATAAAATTGCGAAAAAGCGGAAAGTGAAAAAAAAGGAGTGTTGGGTGAGAAAATGGGTGGATACAAGAAATGAATTAGGAGCTTGTTCTACACTAGTAATTGAGTTGCGGTTGGAAGACGCACAGCAGTTCAAAAATTTTATTCGGATGCCTGCAGTGCAATTTGAACTGCTGCTAAATTTGGTAAAACACCAGATTGTGAAGAAAGACACAAAATTACGCGATGCAATTCCTGTACATGACAGATTGATGGTAACCCTTCGTTTTCTTGCTTCAGGTAAGCATATTCAAGCGAAGGCTGAGGTATCTTAAGCGGTCCGGACGCCAAAAAGGACGATTATATGTTACTGTGGTAACCTCCAGAATTTGGGCAGGGAATCCCCTCCTTTTTTTGGAACTCCCCTAGAGTGTGGGATGTTTTGTCACTCCCAATGAGATCTCCGGATTTTTTTTAAGGGACTATGATGGTTCATAATAATTTATTCAGAGGTTAATTATATATTCAGAGACCAGTCGGTTCTTCCTACGCTATTTAATAATTAATTAAATTCATGCATTATTCGTGCGTTTCAAAGAATATACATATATTTTTCTGTTTTGTGCGTTTCAAAGATTATAGCTATATTTTTCTGTTTTATTCAATATTTTTCAAAAGAAAAAAAGAAAAAAATTATATTCTTTCATTAGTTCTCCATGAATGTTTGCTGCTAATTATATTAAAAGTGGATATAATTAATAAGTAAAATATTTAATAAGTTAATTTTTATAAAAGTTTGCATTTCTTGATAATTATATATTAAAAAAATTGATAATTATAATTTTTCTAATATTATTATAAATTTTTTTTTTTAGGTTTAAAATAAAGTTTTAAGCTACTTAATAAATAATTCGATTGACGCCTATCCACTGTATCATATGTATATATATAAATATGTATATATATATGTATATAAGTATATATATATAAATATGTATGCATATATATATATATATATATATATATATATATATATATATTTATTTATGTATATATATATGTATGTATATATATATACTAGCTGAAAACCCGCGCTTCGCTACGGAGTACATTCAAATTAAATTCAACAGTCAATGTATGCAATTAATGCCAAAAAAATAAATATATATATTTATAATAAATACGACGATCAATGTATACAATTGATTTAATATATATATATATATATATATATATATATATATATATAAAAGTAGTAAGGTATATTTATTTTTTTTGGATAATATCCAATCGTCTGCTGCATTAGAAAGAAAAAAATAATTTTTTTTGTCTATTAAGTTGTTATGCACGTGACGATAAATTTATTGAAAGTACCAGAAAAAGAAATCACGTGATCGGCATTTAATAAATTAAATTCTAAAAATAAAACTTTAAAAATTCACCAAAAATCAGAAAATTGAGGTAAAGATTCGAAAAAGATTTCATTTTAAAGGAATTTTTAAGATCTTTCTCGTGATATAAATTTTATAAGCCTCACATTATTATTTTAAATGCAAACTTAAAAAAAGTTACAAAACAGCTTAAAAATTTAATTTAAAAAAATCTAAGAAGAATTTTTCAAAAATCTCTCTTAGTGCACCCCTACACTATAAGATGAATCGCCATGCAAAATTTCAGCCCTTTGGTCTGTGCGGCAAAGGTGGCCGGTTTGGTCTGTGCGTTGTATGTCAGTCAGTGAGTCAGTTACGGAACTGTGTTATATATATATATATATATATATATATATATATATATATATATATATATATATATATATATATATATATATATATATATATATATACATATATATATATATATACATATGTATGTACATATATATATATTTATGTATATATATATATATATATATATATATATATATATATATATATATATATATATATATATATATATACAGTGGAATCTCGATCGGTCGTTCCCCGAATCATCGTTTTCAGCATGTGTCGTTTGTTTCACCCAGTCCCGACGATCATATTGCTTTCTTAAGTTCCCACATCTATCGTTTTCCCGCATTAATTGTTATTTCAGACCGCCCCTTGGAAAACGATAGATCGAGATTGCACTGTATATATATATATATATATATATATATATATATATATATATATATATATATATATATATATATATATATATATATATATATATATATATATTCATATATACATATATATATATATATATATACATGTATAAATATATAAATATGTGTGTATATGTGTATATACATATATACATATATATACATACATACACACATATATATATATATATACATACATTCAATACATGAACAGTGATTAGGCATCAATCGAATTATTTATTAAGTAGCTTAAAACTCTCATTTAAACTAAACAAAATATGAAATTTATAATAATATTAGAAAATTATAATCATCAATTTTTTTAATATATAATTATCAAGAAATGTAAACTTTTATAAAAATTAACTTATTAATTATTTAAGTTATTAATTAAATCCACTTTAAATATAATTAGCAGCAAACATCCATTCAGAACTAATGAAAGAATATAATTATTTGCTCTTTTACTTTTGAAAACTAATGTATAAAACTGAAAAATACAGCTATAATCTTTGAAATGCATAAAACTGCAAAATATATGTATATTCTTTAAAACGCACAAATAATGCATGGATATAATTATTTATTAAGAATCGGGAAAAACTCGACCCGCCTTTGAATAAATTATTAAGAATCGGGATTGACCCCCCCAAAAAAATCCCGCCTCTAAAAATAAAAAACGACGAATGAACGCTCTTTTGAGTCGGACAATTCTTTCCAAGCCAATTTTGGTGTTCGGGAGCGAAATGTCGCCAAAATCTGGCGAAAACGGTCCTCCTTCGGTACCACACCCCAGTACGGTAGATTCCCGCTACATATTTTAGCTATTTTTTTATGAATACTTTTTTTATGAATTTTTTCTCTTTTTTTAAGAATACATCTTTTCCTTCAGCTTAATTTTATTATCAATACTACAAACTGCATACGTAGATGCAAGTTTTTGTAGATTAAATTTTTAATTTACTAAATTTTAATTAGTATTTTTTTTAATCCCGTTCGGATTAACCGGATGTCCGGACCATCGGGGTTCCGATTACCGGGACTCTATTGTACTCACCTCTTGAATATTGGATTTTTTGAATAGTGAGTATACATAACTATGAATTTTCAGGAGATGCTTATTGTAGTCTGCAGTACCTTTTCCGCCTTCCACCTTGTACAATTGGAAGAATAGTTCCTAAAGTATGTCAAGCTATTTATGATAATTTAAAGGAAGAATATTTGAAGGTATGTGTAAAAAGTATTAGTGAGCAAATTATAAATTAAAAAGTTACTTTATTTTTATTATGAAACTACAAAACAGAAACATAAATATTTACACTTTATAATAAACTAGCACAAAATGAATTGAAAAATTCTTGGATTGTTTGAGTCTCAGCACTTGATGGAGGAAGGTTCTTGTCAACAGTGATAGTTGGTGATGCAATTAGGGAAGGTGTAGTACTTGAATTTGAAGAGGATGGCACATTGGACCAGTTGTTTTTTTTCGGAGGATGAAGCATTTGCATTTGAAGAGGATGATACGGTGGACCAGTAGCTTCTTTCATCCATATCAGAAATAAGTGCTATCGATTTACGAATAACACTTTTTAATTGCCCTCTGTAATATTCTGATTTTAAATTTTTCAATTCCAACGCTATGTATTCTCCAAAGCGATCAAAATCGTCTTTCGGCTTTTTCATAATTTCTATTGCTTCCTTTAGAATGTCATCCTCATCTTGAGTTTGTGATTTTTTTTTGCAAGGAATTTTTCTTTTGATTTTTCTTGGCTCACTTTCTATTTGATCATCCTCCAAAATTTCAGAGTTGTCCAGGGTGTTATTCTGAAAAATTAGGAACACAATATAGCAGGTGTGAACAATAAAATCTTTATTTTGATTCGAAAATAAATTATTTATTTTGTTTTTCTACCAGAAAAATGAGAAATATTTTTTCTCCAATTTTTACCCGTAAAAATTGGAGAAAAAAATATCTCTCATTTTCTGGTAGAAAAACAAAATAATTTGTTTTCCAATCAAAATAATTAATGTAGAAGATCAAACAAAAACTTAGTCTCAAAATTAGTTTAAAATAATTAATGTTTCTAGCAATAATAAGGTAATCATATCTAAATAAAATCGTTTAATTTTTTTTTCAGCCACCTTCAACTGCTGAAGAATTGAAGGAATACGCAGATCAATTTGCATTAAAATGGCAATTTCCACATTGTTTCGGAGCTATTGATGGGAAGCATATTACAATGGTTGCACCTGCGAACTGTGGAAGCCTTTACTACAACTATAAGCAGACAGACAGCATTGTTTTGATGGGAGTCGCAGATGCCAATTATAAATTAATTTATGTTGATGTTGGTTGCAACGGTAGAATTTCTGATGGAGGTGTCTTTACTAACTGCTCCCTACACGATGCTTTGGAAAGCAAGCAGTTACCGCTTCCTGAACCAGAAGCATTACCCCAAAGATGTTTGCCAGTTCCGTACATAATGGTAGCTGACGATGCCTTTGCGATGACATCATACATGTTAAAGCCCTATGGGTAACGAAATCAACCTGCACCAAACAGAATTTTTAATTACCGACTAAGCAGGGCTCGTCGTATTATAGAAAATGTATTTGGCATTATGTCTAGTAAATTCAGAGTTATCCGAAAATCAATAAATTTAGCACCTAATAAAGTAAAAGATGTTACTCTGGCAATATGTGCATTGCATAACTTTCTGATTTCCACTACGAAATATTATTTGTGCCCTGGTTCAGTTGATTTTGAAGATCCTGGTACACAGGAAATTGTAAATGGCGAATGGCGGAATGAACCTCCACCAGAAGGATCATTGTTTCCAATACAAAGGGGCCATCAGCGAAATTATTCAGTCTCTCAAAAAGATGTGAGAGACGAATTTAGAGAATATTTTATGACAACTGCTGGTGAAGTTCGCTGGCAATATCGATTAATCGCTTGAATAATAATAATTATTTTTTTAATATATAATTTTTATTATTCAATTTTTTTTTAATTTTTATTATTCATATATAATTTTTGTTATAATTTTATGGTAAATAAAATAATTAAATAATTGAATAATTCTGTTTATTTAACAAAACATTACATTACAATACAATACAAAATTTGTAATAATACTTACGGCATATTTATCATGAGAAAGATTAATTTTTTCTCGACTTTTTTTTTTCACTTCAACAGTTATGAATTTTATATCGTTTTAAAGAAGAAATTGAGATCTACAAAATAAAAAAAATCCCATCTGAATACGACTAGTATTACCGAAGTTATAGCGTATTGAACAATCTTTCGTACGGGTTATTAAATAATTTTTTGGTCGATTCCATAGGTTGATTATTTAGGAAATATTAAACCAATTCATTAAGAGTGAAAAACATTGAATTAAATTAATAAATATACTCACAACGTTTGACGTAGATTTTGTTGGTGTGAAGCTAGACACAATGAACTTTAATGCAGAGAAAAACTTCCATTTACTATCGTATCTGTCATCTGCACCATCACCACTCTTCAGTCTTTCATTTTTTGCATTTCGTGTGATACCTAAAAAGTTAAGAGTGACAGTAAATTTAATTAATCAGTTAAGTGGCAGCGAATTTGGGTTAGTTCAATTTGATAAATATACATACCTGGTTACGTAAGTTATGAATCTTCCGCTGTACTTCATTCCCATCACAATTTTTAAATTTTCTTGCAAATTCTTCGAACACGCTCATTTTTTTTCCCGATTCCTGTAAAATTTATGTGTAACATTCCATAAAAACTCCTTTTCCTCATACAGATGGATTAACTCTAACACTTCATCGTCTGTCCACTCTCTTTTAGCGGGTAAAACCTTCTTTTCACTCATTTTTAAGGGGACACAGTACCCTGTCAAAAATTTTTTTTTATTTTAAGTATTTCAATAAGCATTGTAATTGTATTGCATTTTAGCAGTCATTTTAAAACATATTCTGAAAGGTAAAATTTATTTTAACAGTAAATTTAATTAAAATTTTAATTTTTTAATTTTTTTTTCAATTTTTAAAAATCCTTATAACTTTTTCAAATATTAATATTTTTGCTACAATTTTTTATAGGTAATGTATTTATTTCTACTATATTATTTATTTCTACTAAATATACTTTATTATATATATACTTTATTATATTATACTAAATTATACTTTATTTCTACTAAATTTTAAAAACATGCTTATTTTACTAAATTAAAATCCCCAGGTTTATAGGTGACAAATATAACGAATATAGAAAAATAGCGTAAAGTTCAAGCAAAAGCATAAAAATATACACTTCAGGAAGAAAAAAAATGCCAATTACAATTTTTCAAACGAAAATAAATAGCTACGTGAAGAACTACCATTACCATGTGTAAACAATCCAAACAGTTACTTTTAACGGTTACTTCTTTCGCTCTGGTGAACAAAAAAATTAATTAATTAATTATTAATTTGAGTTTTTAGGCTAGTGGAAAAAAATGCCACGCCCACTTTAAATGGTCACTTGTCCCTTTAATTTTCTCACAACCTTATAAAAATCTAAATAACTTTTAAAGTATTCAAGATACAGCTTTGAAATTTGGTGATCATATATAGAAAGGTGGGGACAATAATTTGAGTCAATAAAAAAAAAAAAAACGATATTTTGACGATTTTTAGGGTACTGTGTCCCCTTAAAGAACATGTAAAGAATAATATTATTTGCCGATTTATTGCGAAATAAAAAATGAATAAATAAAAGCGCGGGAAATCAAGGGCCTGTTCACGTAGGAGTCCGATAGCGGAAGCGTTAAAGTATTGAAATATATTTGACCAATGACAAACCTCCAAACGATTAGCAACAAAATTTGTAACGCCTCCCTTAGTCTCAGCTCTGACAAAAATCTTCAAACAACGACAGAAGACTGGAGACAAAGGGCCTGTTCACATAGGAGTCCGTTGCGTTGCGTTAAGGAAAAGATGACGTTAAGACGAAAATAAACCAATCATAGGCGTTAAAAATTTCATTGCTAATCGTTTGGAGGCATATGATTGGTTTATTTTCGTCTCAACGTCATCTTTTCCTTAACGCAACGCAACGGACTCCTATGTGAACAGGCCCTAAGTCTCGAGAGCAGAAATGAGCATGTCCACTTGTGACAACTGCAATCTCTGATACTTGCACCTGTTTGTCGCCGAGACTACTCTCAGGCCCCTATCCATTTGTGAGTCTAGTGTCGAGACTACTCTCGAGACTGTTTTGTCACAAGTGGATACTAAGGGCCTGTTCACATAGGAGTCCGTTGCGTTGCGTTAAGGAAAAGATGACGTTGAGACGAAAATAAACCAATCATATGCCTCCAAACGATTAGCAATGAAATTTTTAATGCCTATGATTGGTTTATTTTCGTCTCAACGTCATCTTTCCCTTAACGCTACGCAACGGACTCCTATGTGAACAGGCCCTTAGCTTTACATCTTACATTGCACGTTTTAACCCTTCAAAGCAGAAGGTCACGTATCCATACATGCTGAGTTTTATAATGACTGTGCCAAACTACTGATCATGTTACTTATTTTCTTTCCTTTTTTACCACTGTTATTTACATTCTATACTGTAAAACAAGTTCTAATTAACTTATATTGTCGAATATTTATGTACAATATACTTTGACTTACTATGCTATTTGAGCATATATACCGTATGTTTGTAGATTATGTATCACAATATATATATATTATACTAATACACATCGTAAGCTTTTACACAAATATGTGTCGTATGCATGCTTCATTTTGAGTTTACCTCATGCCGTATGGTTTATCAATAAATATTGTATACATTGCTATCTTGATTCGTTTCTACTGTTGAAACTTCACTCCAAACTTTCACTACAAAAACTGAGTTCCCCCCCCCCTTTTTTTAATGATAATTGAACTTTAAAATTTATCCATTTATTTATTTGATTATTCAATTTGTATTTACATGTATGTATATATATTTCTCTTCCCGATTTTTATTTCCGTCAATAAATTATATTATTCTAAACCTATTTAAGTATGTTATGTGTACATTTTAATTCACTCTGGTTAAGCTGACTTTTTCCTGGGTGTTTTATAATTTAACAGTTATACCAATATAACACAATGCTATTTCACAAAGCAGCTCCTGTTTACAGAAGAAAATAAAACAAAGGTAAGTAAACAATACAATTAATCATGAGTAAAAGGGATATGAAAACCCATTAACACTTGTACAATCTTCTTTATCGCCTTCTTACAATAATAATCATTATGGATTTTAAATTTATCCCAGTTGACAAAATCACTGGGTAAAGTCTCTCTTATCTGTTTGTTTATTCGTTTGTAATAACTTCAATGTTCTACCGTTTGCGTCTGACCACAGAAGCAAAGATCGTTCTTATTGTGGAATCTCTTCTGATAGGCCGCAAAGCAGTCATGGCCAGTTATTGCTTGATTCATGAGGAAGTTCCTGCATAAGCGGTCTTCACTGACAGTCTTATAAATTTGGTATGTCCATCTACCTTTTTCTGAGTTGTTCCCATCTTGCTGCCATATATATAATTCATTCTTTTCAATTGCTTTCCTGGAATATTTATAAGTAACATTAATAAAATCAGAAGCTGAAGCCTCTTTGTCTGTCATGTCGGCTTCTTCATTACCCAAAATCCCGTCATAGGCCTTCACCCAGTGCAAAAATATATCCATTTTTCTCTTCTTATCGTTGTTTTTATTTGGGTAACTAAGTCTCTTTTATACTTAATTGATTTAAGTGTCTCAAGGGCACTCCTTGAGTCTGTGAAAATATCACTTTTTTTTTATCATTATCTCAATAACCATTTGAATTGCTCGTAGTTCCGCGATATACGAGTCACCACCCACTATACGTTCTTTATAGATTTCCTTTATGCCCTCTTTATAGTGCACTACTCCCGAACCGATTTTGTCTCTTGTTCTTGATCCATCTGTATTAAAAATGTCACTCGTCCTACATTTTTCCTGAAATGTCCAGTCGATACTTATCCACTCATCTACATCCTCTATCCTTCGGCTTCTTATAGTACAGTTTTCTGAATTGTAAATTTTATTTCCAATTTTAATTTCTTTACCTTCTTCGTGTAACATATTTAACTGATACATTGCTCTTGCTTTTTGGTGAAGTGGCTTATAACCTGCCAGCACGTTAAGAGTATCAGTAGCTACAGTTCTATAGCACTTGGTTATTTCTATTAACGATGGAAAATGTCTACTATTTACAGCTACATAAATGCTGATAATCCAATAAAAATGGTATTTTCAGATAGCCTGATCTTTTCTGCACCTTGCAACACGATTCATTTTATAAATTTCGTCCACCAAAGCAATTGATGTGCGTTTAAAACACGCTATACCAGATTTTTTTCCCCCGCATAGTTTAAATTTTAAAATATTATTTCCGTTTTTTTTAAATGAAAAATGCCCAAGTTGTAAAATTTCTTTCTCTATTACGGAGTACAATCAAAATAAATAAATAAAAAAAATCTTTCAATCCAAGTCGGCGATCCTTGGAAACATGTTCTCTATATGTCAACACTGAGGTGAGCAAATCCAACAGGGTTGGTGGACAGCAGACTTAAGTACCGCTGGTTCCTTAACGCTTTGTATGCGGGCAACGGAATATTCCGTATCGACTTTTACAAAACTTATCACTAGAAAATCCCATTTTTACTTCGCCTGTACGTTTTCAGAGAGTCGGGACAATTTCAAGCACTTAAAACTAGCGTATATATGTGCTAAGTATTTCTAAACAGTTACACTCTTAGACCAGGAAAAAAAAAGAGACTCACCATGAAGGGGTTATGTAAATTGGACACAAATTGATATGCATACAGGTTTCGACGGAAAATGGAAAATTTCAAAGTTTGGCCGCATGAACATGTGACGCTGCAGCGCATCTTAACTGCGCAACTGGCAGGATATTAAAGAGAAATTTTGATTCCAGGTCATAAAGTCATAAATTCTTTGCGAATTTCATTCCATGCACTCAGACAGTAACTATGCCTCGCGTACAGGTGCGCGAACAATATGCGCAGATATCAGCATTTGAGAGGACGTGTAGTTGGGCTGAAAGAAGCCGGTATCCAAATGTGGCGAATCGTTCGACATTTGGATAGGAGCGATGTCACTATCAGACGATGCTGGCAGGAATGGGTGAACCATGGCCGAACACAGCGTCAAGAAGGAAGCCTAGAGAAAGTGTCAACAGTGGGCCTAGAGAAAGGACAGAACGTGAGGACCGAGCAATCATCAGAGCAGCACTCACAGCCCCAGATTCATCATTATCATCGATCGTACGTGCAACTGGTGCTTCAGTGACAGCAAGGACCATTCATAGGCGGTTCAGAGAAAGGGGGCTGAGCTCACGGTGCCCATTGCGCAGACTACCATTGACCTCTGTACACCAAGCCCGTTTACAATGGTGTCGGGCACATTCGACTTGGAATGTCACTGACTGGAGTAGAATTGTCTTCAGTGATGAGCCCCGATGACCAGCGAATACGTGTCTGGAGACTCCCCGGACAGCGGTGGGATACCAACCTGACTGTTTTCCGCCATACGGGCCGACAACCAGGTGGTGATGGTCTGGGGTGCCATTTCATTTCATAGCAGGACCCCTTTGGTTGTCATCCGCGGCACCCTTACAGCACAGCGGTACGTCGACGATATTCTACGCCCTGTTGTGTTGCCCTTCATATCACGCCATCCTGGGCTTACTTTTTTCAGCAATTTGGGGGGCACATGCTCTCAACTTAACTTGAAATAAATTAAACGTTAATAGAAGTTCTGTTAAAATCAGAAAATTGTAATCGGATAACTGAATTAATTTGTTTTTTCCCACTTTTTCAAACTGAGAAACTGAATATTCCGATTATGTTTCTAGCCTTAACATAGTTTTTAACAATATGATCCATACAAAAATTCGATGCTATATTTTTTTCTTGTTTTATTTATATTATATTTATTTTTCTCATTGTATAACTTTTGAATACTACTCTCACATCAATTAATTCTATTGTTACTAAATTTTTTTTTAAAAATCACATTTCATATTTTAAGGACCCCGCCAGGCAGTCAATGTGTGGAGGAGGACCCTAACTGAATTCAATTCATGCCCCCCCAAAAATTAGAAGCACGCTACGCCAATGGTTGCTGTTGCTAATGCCCTCTGGCCAGAAGTGTTACAGACAAGGTCCATATAGTATTTGCATGCTGAGGCTCCTGTTTAAAATAGCATCACAAGTGTCGGAGTCCATCTTAGATAGGTGCCACCTCAATTTTGACAGAGGATCCCCAGGGGCTACATCAGGGAGGATCGTATCCTATCTGACCTCATAGAGGGACTTTCCAGTCTATGGATTTCCCGTGCCCATATATGACCTAAACACAATTTAATTGTGCTTGTCATGATTCAAACCGAGCACCTTTAGCACCAAAAGCCAACATGTTACCACTAGACTACCTCAGGTCCATAGTTGAGTTGAAAATATCTTTGCTGTACAAAAAGGGAAAATTAAAATATGTAAACAGATTTTTCCTATTTCTGTTTCCCAGTAAAAATCAGGAAAAAACACTTTTATTTACGAAGAAAGATATTTTGGTAAAATTTAGATACAGAAGAGCTAGAAGAGATGCCAGATCATTATATGAAATTCCATTCGCTTACAAATGGAATTTCATATAATGATTTGGCATTATGTTATATAATGATAGCCATCCTGACTAACAGCACAATATTAAAATGTTATTGTGAATCATAATGTCATAGTTTGGTAATTAAAGAGATAAGCTGAAATAATCTAAACCTGAAAAAAAAATTTTCCCTAATTCTTTAGGTGAATAATACCTACATATTTTATAAAATATATAAAAAAATACTTGAAAAACAAATCTATTAAGTGCTCCTATTGTCACAGCAAAAATGGATCAATGGTGTAATAATTTTGTAAATACATTCTTTATTTACTACTAAAGAAATATTTTTAACAATATTGAAAACTTGTGATTTTAAACTTGTACTAAAAATTCCCATTTCCCAAACCTTCATATATCACCTAAAATTAAGAAATAGTGAAATATGACAAATTAATCCAAGCCTGAGATAGTAGTAGCAGTTAGTGATTACAAAATAATGTAATAATATATGAAACAAGCCTATAAATAAAATACCAACTTTAATACAAATATATACAATTTTCCAATATAAAGTATTCAAGTTCCATATTTCTTTTTCCATATTGGTGGTGGTAGTACATCTTCAATATGACGTACTGCTATTTGAACTACAACAAGTTCATTTTGAAAGCCATGTATCCTGGATATATGCTGGGGAAAAAAAAAGAAAAATTAAAGAGACATAAAAGTTCAACTAAAATATTTATGTGCCAGCAGTTTTTATTTACCAGTATAAATTACAAATTTGAATTTATTTTTTTCCTAATGCAGCTGTGGACAAAGTCCTTAAGTATATTGAAAAAAAAGGGAAAAGCTACTAAGATAAAATTCTCATGCGATCGCAAGCGTCCCAGTAATGTCCGTACAGAGAACACCTAGTTAATCCCTTAACCAGTTTGCCTGTACAGCATACGGGCTGCTCACAACTGGCCCCAACCAGTTTGCCCGTACAACGTACAGGCATTGATATTCTCTCCTTTCCTCTATAGGTTTGCATGTATTTTTAGTTTGTAAAGACTAATACTAATACAAAGTTTAGTACAAATATTTTTTAACAGATGATGTAGCTTGTCCATGTTATTTAAATTCTTTTCATCCTTTTAATCAATGGAAGCGCGGGAATTTTTACTTTGTGGAATTTTTGTTCTACTGCTTGCAACGCTTGTGATTTCAAACCAGTTCATTTTTTAAAAAAAATTATGGATGAAATAAATGACGAAAGTACTTTCCTATTAGATGATGAACTGAAATCTGATTCAAATTCAGAACGGTCTTCTAATTATCGGGATTATTCTTCAGATCATTATTCCTGCCCTGATTGTGATGCAGGACTTTGTATTACACTAAGCTTCAAATTGTAACACACAAAAAAAGACTTTTGAAGAATTTGCCAAAGTGTAAACTTCAAATTTTATAGTGAATTTGAAATCACTATAAACTTCAAATTTTAAGTATGGAAGAAGTTTTCGTAAAATCTGTTGAACATTCTTCATTGCATACGAATTTTCTTGTAAAAAGAGAACATATAAGAGGTTTTGTATTCCAAAATTTTAAAATAAATAGTGTAAAAGCATAAAAAGTGAAATTAAAAAAAAAAAAAAACTTTAATTTTCTTATTCTATTTAATATGGTGTTTCTTGTAAAAAAAAAATTGACCAGTTAAGGGGTTAAAGCAGAGCAGGACAAGATATGCTCACCATCCATGTTGTTGGAATTGCTAAGAGGGCATATAGGGCTAGAAAATATTCCCATTCTATTTAAATATACAGCCAGGCAGTCCTGAAAACGGCCACTGAAATTTCAAGTAGGCCACCAGGAAGGCTATTCAGGCTGTTGCTCCAGACTTTATTTTCTAATTTATAATCTTGCATTCAGAGTTTTAAAAGGAATTTTGTGAGCACAGATGGATATTGGGGTCCCTTTCTTTGCTAATAAATCTGCCTCATTTCCTGGTATGCTGCAATGGGAGGGTATCCAATGAAGGACAAAACTTTTTTGAGAATTAGTCATAGATTTGATTCTTGTTCTCCACTCTTGTATTTTTAAGCCCAAAGCATGTTGGTTTTGTCTTACAATTTTGTTACATTTTGTTTAACAATAGCCTATTATGTTAAATTCAAAAATTAAACATACCGTAAAATCTTGAGTAAATATGCACTTTTTTTTCACATTTTAGTCCACAAAAATGAGGATGTGTATTATACTCGTGTACAAAAAAAGTACTTTTAAACATTGAATAAACGACAAACAATAAATGAGCTGTATTCTAGTGAAAGTGATTAAGACTGATAATTTCACAGTATTGTTTGTTTTGAATAAATTTTTTTTTTCTACCGACTTTGACGTTTTCATTTATTTTTATTACAAATTTTATTTATGTTAATAAATATTTGTGCAATTTTAAAATAAGATATTTAAAAGTTATGGGTGCATATTATAGTCGCATTTTAATTTTTTCCGAAAATTTCATGCAAAATCAAGCATGCCTATTATAGTCAAGATTTTACGGTAAGTTTAAAATTGAGCACTGAATTTGAAATTCTAAATCAAAAGATTTACCTCATATTTTGTGACAGATTTAAAGGTATCCTCTCCAAACCCAATCGATGAGTTTTCAGAATTCTTTGCTTTTTTTCGACTAGGCTGCTACAAGATGAGAAAAAATGTACATGAATAAATGACACTACAAAAGAAATACTTTGTTTCAGAGCTATAAAGATTCTAATAAAAAATTAAAATCAAGCCAACTTCCTTAATTTCTATGCAATATATAAAAATCAAATAAAAGCAATGTTATAAAAATAATTAAATTTCTCATGTAAAAACTAATAACCATGGAAACAGTTGTTCTTTGCATTACATGGCGTTGATATACATTTCTAACAGGAGCAAACAATTTAAATGATCTGCAGTCTAACACTTTTAGCAATACAACAAATTGTTGGGAAAATACTATCCATTTTCATTTCAAGATAATTAAAATGTGTTATTCCTTCTTAACACATTTTGTTAATAAAATTCCTTTATGTGTTCAGATGTAATGAAGAAAGAAATCTGCAGCTTCTTAAATCTTATACCAGGCCATGCTAGAGATATACTTTCCGGGTGGTAGAGCTCTAATACTAACCAATGGCAAATATTAAGGAATTTACAGGACCATAGGAACCCTGTAATTTCATAAAACTAAAAGTTAATTTTATTTGAATATCAATGTAAAAGAGGCAAGATGATTTATACCATTACTATTATAAATATTACCTTGTTACTTCTCTATAATATGTCTGTTACTTATAAGCCTATCAGATTAGATTTTATGTATTTTACAAGCTGGCTTTGAAAATAAATGCTTTCTTTTTAAAAAGTAGTAATTCTTAGAAATATATCTGCAATATTCTCAGAAAACGTCTGTTTCAAAACTTAATCCCTAAGCTAGGTTTAAAAAAATGTAATTCCTTTTTTATGCTAATATTTATTTATATAAATTTCCTACAACAGCACACATGTATTATTTACTTTTAAATCTCTGATTTTTAATAACATTTAGTATTCAACAAATTGTTTTGTTACAAAAAAAATTTAATTAAAAAAATATAATACTTACTAATTGTTCTGCCTTGTCAAAAACATAAATACAGTTTTCATCTGAAAGGTATAACTTATCAGAACAAAAAACAATTGATTGAATGGGATAATATGATGCTTCTTGCAATTTGAGTAGCACTTCCTTCTTACACCAGTTAGTATATGCTTCACTTTTTAAATTGTATTCAATAACCTTAAACAAACAAATTATACATTTATATAAACCCAAATACATGAATAACCAATACAAACCATTTAAGAATCATGATTAGAATATTTATAAAAAGACAGTCCTTAATTAAGACAGTCATTGATCTTTTGCAAAGTGCATAGTCTCTATGAGATATTACTTACATAATACTTAGAGAGAGAGTGATAATTTTTTTGTTTTAAACAAAATGCTTAAATATTTTTGCACTAAAGTTGGGTTGAATTTTAAAAGAAAATAAAACAGAATCTTATGAAATAAAGATTAGTACAGTAGAGCCCCGATTATCCGCGGAATTGGGTATCAAGGGCACCGCGGATAACAAAATTCGCGGGATAAACCCGAAAATGTCTAAAAATGAGGTGCAAACACGAAAAAAAAAAATATTTCAACATAAAAACTATGTTTTGTTGTACAAAAACATAATAAAACTTTTAAAATACTTACATATGTACAGTACAGCAGACACATTTGCTCTATGTCTAAATCACTAATATAAAGAACGGTAAACAAAAACAATACATACATACTGTATGTACAAAAAGTGTTCAGTTACACCTTTTTAAAAAAATCAGTCATTCGTTTTTGCTTCTTGCTTTGAAAACACTTTTTCTTTGTTCTAAATTGTACTTTCCTTAACATGATTTTTTCTGCCAGTTGTGCATCGTCGTCTTGTTCCTCTAAATATTGAAGCAATCCGTCTACGTGCTGCAAAGCAGTTTCGTGTGTCATCCGCGTAGGCTCCTCGTCTTCACCTATATTTTGTTCTTCATTCTCGTTCACTCCCATTGCTTTGTTCGTTATCTCTATGTCAGTCAGTCATTCAAACCCCGACTCATTTTGTCGCATTCCAGCCACTCTTCTATGTTTTCTTCGTCGACATTCTCACCTTCGACGTTCATTTTCGACGTTCGCACTGCAGGGTCTGTTACGTAATGTATGTCGTAACGTCTCCACCCATTTGTCTATGTACGTCCTCTAGCGGCAAGAATGCATCAGAACGAACTTTGTATCTGTCTACCACGGAACTCCTCCAACAAGCGGAGTTTACTATGGCAAACAATGCCTCGCTATTAAATTTATGTTATATTATTTACAGTCCACTGTGCTTATTTTCTTAAACATCGTACACCTCCGTACAGGGTCTATTGTATTTCCCTTGTAAGTTCGCTTGGATTAAAAATTAAAATTGGCTTTTTTGAGGTTCGGAATTAAAATTTTCTTTTCGCGGCACTCACTCTCGCGGATAATCGGGGCTCTACTGTATAGATTAAATATTCTTACACCTAAAATATTATTGAATATTTTCCTCTGCAGTATCCAGAATAAACTGCCAATCGTACATCTTTTTTTCAAATACATTGTATGGCATATATTTAAAACTACATCTTATTTAGATCTATTTATATTTTAGCTTATTTATGTCTTGTTACTCAATGTATTAAATGAAATTTCTATAAACCTTTATTACAGAGAGGCTGAATTTCTATGAAAACTATTTGACAGCATTTTGTATGTGTATTTTTCTAAAAGAGTTAAAATTGAATATTAATACCAAAACTTGAAAATTAAACCCAAAAAGCAGTAATCTCAAAGGTAAAGTAAGAGATTCTGCAAGTATGTATGAAACCCAGAACTCAACTAGCCAGATAATTTCAGGTAACTCCCTATTTTATACAAATCTGTATGACCTTGACACATTTAGTGAAATAAATACCTGAGAAGTTCATTAACCTTTAACAGTCCATGTTCCCAATTGGAAACATCGAATTGAAAATTTATTTGAAAATTAAATTTCATCAATATTGACTTGAAAAATTTAGCAGATGTAACAGAAAGATGGCCTTGATTTTTTTTAAATAGAAACCACATTTCAAACATAAAAATGGAAATGTACAAAAAATCGCCTTTTTCCACATTTTTTTATATAGTACAACTTAAAAATTTATATAAACGGGAAAAATATTCCAATGCTTCTAAAAATTGTTAGGCATACTTAAAAGGGTTCATATTATTAAAAGAATATAAAATAAAATAAAGTTTAAAAAGAAATGCACTTGGTGTAATTAGTTAAATCTTTATGTTCCCAATTGGGAACATTGGCCTGTCGCCACTATACTGGGACGACATCATTTCCTGTACTGAGAGTTTTTGGTTCAAAGTTGAAATAATGGTTATCCACATAAAATGGAAATTTTTGCAGGGGAGAAGTCAAAGGAAATAGCCCCTCTTGGTACTAGGGTTGTAAATAATCTTCTGACAGTTGTTGCAAACCATCTTCAAATAGAAATATTTTTGATAACTTTCATACTACTAATGATTTGATGAAGGATCTTGCAAGCAGAAAAAGCTATTGGGACTATCCGAGAACATTGAATTTAAAAATGTCCATTGATGCTCTCAAAGGAGATGGAAAAAAACTAGAAAGAGGTTCATTTGATTACCAAAGTGATGGATCGAAATTTTTATGCCGCTGGACTGAAAATTCTGTAGTGACAGTTGCTTCAAATTATTGCACTCATCTCTCAATGCAGTCGACTAAAAGATATTCACGTAAAGATCAGAAGAAAGTGGACAAACAACAACCAAAATTAATACATAAATATAATACTGGAATGGGTGGAGTTAATCTGCTAATAGAATGTTAGGCAGCTACCGTCCCGCGCTTCGCAATAAGAAATGGTGGTGGAATTTATTTGTTAATGCATTAAATATGGCTGTTGCCACTGGTTGGCTTGCTTTTACATTCAGCAATTCCTGAAAAAAATACCAAGCGGACTCATATGGAGTTTCACCGAGAGGTTACAATCGCTCTTCTATGAATTGCACCAAGAAAGCATGGACCTCAACCAGGACCCAAAGTTCACCACCCTATATCACAGAGAAAGAGAGATGGCCATAACCTGTACAAACAACACAAGGTACATGTGGACAGTAAATGCACGATTAGCTTGCAATGAGTGTAGGATAAAATTGCATCTACAGCTTTCCACTGTACCATGGAATAAATATATAAACATAAATTTTAGATATTTTGTTTAAGTAAAAGAAATTGTTATTCACTTAAATTTATAAATTTTCCAACTTAGTTCATAATCTGCACTTAAATTTTAATAATAAATTCTTTCATATGCTTACTACTTCACTTATTATTTAATGTACTGATCACTATTCTTCCATTTTTTGTCATCCAGTGTAAAAGTATAGTCAGAAGTGGCCAATGTTCCCAATTGGGAACACCATGAAAATATATATAATTTTTTGTCCACATTTAAATGATTAATTTCCCTTAACTAAAACATTAGAAAGCAGAATATGCAAAACATTAATTTAAAATATACCTGCATCTGAATTCGGCATGTAAAAGGTTAAATCCAGCTTGTATTTGAATTACACAGTTGTTAAAAAGCTAACAGTAATACACATCAAAGAAAAACAGATGATCCAAATTTTATACTTAGATAAATAAATTTCATCTTACCTTTCTATCGCTATAAGCAACTATCAGGTCTTCTGAAGATGGACTAAATTTTAGAGCTGTAGGTTGGTATTTATACTGGGGTAATCTGAAAAGAATCTATTTAAAAAAAAAAAGGATTTTTGATTAAAATCGGATAGTACAGTCAAAATTATGAGAAAAGATTAATGATAGATACTAAATATAAATCTACCTCTAGCGATACCAGTTATAGTAACACAGTTTAACAACCTACAGTGGAGTCCCGATAATCTGAACTTTGGTAATCCAAACCAAAAGTCAAAAGAACCAAGGTTACAATAAAACTACAGTTATACTAAGTAATATGAAGTATATTTTTGAAAATTACAAGAAAATTCAAAGATAGACAACGGTAGTATAATATAGTAGGACACAGTAGAAGAAGCATGTGTCTGTGCTAATGCTAAACTGACACTAACAGTAACGACGCACCTCTCCAACTGTCGAGCACTGTGATGTATTGTTAGAACAACTTACACTCTACTGTACTGTAATAGGCAGCATTCCGCTTTCTTATCACTCACTTCGTCCCAAGATTTGGTTATGTTTAGACAGACCTTATAAAATAACCCGTGTAATCACACGTAATATGTAATATTTACATAATCACAAGTTATGTAATTTAAGTTTATTTTAAGAATGATTTTGCTTAATCTGAAAAGGGTCTGGTCCCAATCATTTTGGATTATCAGAACTCCACTGTATTAATAAGCACTAAAAAGAATTCCCTTGTTAAATATGACAAACAGAACAAGATAAAAAGGAAAAATAGAAACAACCAAAGCAATGGTTGTGTATTATTGGTTTGGTATTAATATTAAATACATATTTATGACCCAGACATTTGATTTTAGTCTTTGTAAAGTCATAATTACATAACGTGTGACTAGACATGCTACAGAAATAATCAAAGGGTTTATTTTAGGAACTCTTGAAATTATTTTTTAATTATAGCTTTTTTTTAAAGATTAGAGTATGTAAATGAAAGTTATATTCTATTCCTATATGAAATGACAGGGCTTAATTACATGTAAGTGTAAATCCAGACAGGTTAACCAGAATGATTTAGGGTAAGTAGACAAGCAGTTCAGCACAACTCTAAGAATTATGTAACATTGTAACAAAATTTACTTTTGTTGAGAGTAAGTTATCAAAACAGCTAAGCTAAATACTGACTTTAATTTTATGTATTCAGTAATTTAAACTAAAAAGTGAATAATATGTATATAGTTATAGGAACATATTACAATCTATTCCAATGACATGGTAACCATATCACTGGAATACATAGCATTCGTAAAATAAATTATGTTAGCGATATAATTATGAAAAAGGTACCTTTTGTGAATCTAAACTGTAAATAACCACATTTCCATTGTGATTACCAGCAGCCAAATATAAGTCATCAGGACTTAGATCCATCATATGTGTTTGTCCACCACTTTCTAGGGGGAAAAAATATTAAGAGAATAAATATAATGAATTTCAGGCAATGGATTTTTTAGAAAGTATTTTAAAAAGCTAAAAACAAACTTCTAGTCTGCAAATAAGAATACACATGAACTTCAATAAATAAATAAGTAGAACTATTGTATAGTTTGAGAATGATGCATAAAATACCCATAATTAACTAATCCCAAATGAGAATGATCAATTAATAAATGGAACTGAACAATTTTGTAGATGAACTAATTTAATACTACTTTAGCACAGAATTTAATAACTGTGTGATAAATGAACCATCAAGTGATAGCAATGAGAACTTATTAAGTTTTTTAACAAAGTATAGTTACACAAACATTCAAACACCATTTCATTTTCCTCATCAAATGAAAACACCAATAAAAATACATATAATAAAACTTGTATTCCTCTCTTTCAAGTATTCTGTTACATGTTAACTGTTTTTGATACAATTTACAGTCAAACAACAAGTATAACTCATAGTTATGAAAAGCATTTTTCAAGAAAGCAGGATTATACTTAATTTTTTTTAAATATGCAAGCAAGCCCTGATGTCTGTTATAATATTTGAAAAATGGCAGAAATACAGTTTCTATAAATGCTCACCAAAACTATACAATAAATGTATATGCATACAGTAAAACTCTGGATGGATCATTCCTCGAATAATCATTTACCTGTATGTACCATTTATTGTCATCCAGTCCCTGATGATAATATTCTTTGGTTAATAAATCTGTCAGGCTTAATAAAGCTTATCATGCTGGCAATAGATAAAAGACCATCTAGTAACTGAATACAAGGCTTAAATATAATAAGAGAGATGAGATAATAGATTTATTACACATCAGTTGGATTACTTTTTACTAAAAGCAACTAATTAGTTTTTAAAGTTTATAAAAGCAAGTATTGACACTTTCTACACCTTTAAAACTAAGTATTGGTTTGAAAAAAATTATATTAGTTAAATAACACTTAAATCCCCCCAACATTGTGAATATTTCATAAATTAGCATGAGTAAAATTAAAAATCTATCAGTAGTCTATGATGTAATAGGTTTAATATAAAGCAAAAACATTCCTCAATTCAGCAAGCAAACAAACACTTAGAAAAACCCTGGAAAGTATCCTACACGTTACTGCTATCTAACCTTCACCTTAAACAGTCTATGATTATAGATGTCTTGATAGCTTTTATAACTTAATGCTATTACTTGCTCTGTAAACTTACATTCCCCTCACTAAACGGTAACAGGAGGGAGGGAGGGGGGAAAACTTCAACCCTAGTTATCTTCAGGTAAATTTATCAACAAAAATTAACTAAAATTCTCACTTGTGTAATATATTGTACAAAGAAGTTTTCATTACCTTCATCTTCTTCAATGATGCTCTCAACTTTAGGTAAGTCCTTATCGCATATAATGATTAAAAAATGTTCCTCTTGAATACACTATAAGTTTTGATGACTCAGATGTAAACAGGAGTATACTTGCACTATTAGGTATCTCTTCTGGTAAGGGTACTTTGAAATTGATGGAATATCTGTTGAATTTTCCCCCTGAAATTTAAAAAAAAAAAAAAAAATCATAATCAAGAATCTAGAGTATTTTATCACTGGTATAAAAAATATGCAGTAATAATTTCATGCGGGAAAAAATAGCAATAAACAAAATTAACCGAAATAAAATTTTCTTTATACAAGACAGAATATGCCTAGACCTTTAAAAGAGAAAATTCTCACATAATGTTTGCCTAGTAAGAATTGTTAGTAAGTATAAAGTGCATTAAAGACCATCAATATACAAGATTTAAAAGAAAAGACTTTAATTATAGAAACAATAGAAATATACTCTCATATGAGGAAATAATTTGTATTCAATATTTATGACTTATTGTACTTTATAAAAAAAACCACATCTATAAATATTGAAAATATGGACACTGGGTCATTCAAGTCAAATCAACGCAATTTTTAGTAAAAATTGGAATGATCCCTACAGATTTTGATATTTTTGGGCACACTCGCAGGTTTCATGGACACATGGAAAAAATGTCAATTCTAAGTGGTCTTACTTCATCGGTTCAAAGTTATTAAATATTAAAATTTAAATTTTTTACAGTTTATTACAGACAACTCTGTGGAGGCTAATTCTATCTCTTTGCTTTTTCTGCATCTTCATCTCTATTGGGCTACTCATTGACTGATGGCAGAAATGCCGAAGACAGGTGTAGGATTATTTTTAAAAAATTCTTAAATGGCTTGTAAAAACAGTAACCAGTAAAGGTGCAGACCTGAACTTAGGCTCATTTTAAAGCTCTTTTTCCAGGGCTTTCATATGATATGCAACATGAGGTTTTTAAAAAAAATTTTTTTATCTATTTGAAATTTGAAGTTCTCAAAAAGTGACTATTTTAAAATTTTGAAAAAATTCTCAAAATAAGTTATATCATTATCTAACAGCACCTAAAATCTTATTTTGGATCTCTATGGGATCCTGGGATATAGGAGGTATAATATATGCATGGTTAGAAGGAAAATGCCAAATTTTTCATATATATACAAATAAATGTAATGTATAATTATACAATTATATGTAATTATAATTACATTCATAATTATATAAGTATATGTATAATTATATACATATATATATATATATATATATATAATATTATATATATATATATAGATATATATATATATATATATATATATAATTATATATATTATATATATATATATATATATATATATATATATATATATTAATATTATATATATATATATATATATATATATATATATATATATATATATATATATATAACTATAAGTGTGCACTTTTCTAAAATCCAGCCTATCTCAAAGTCATAATTTTTTGTTATGGAATCGAACATGAGTTAACCATTTTAGAGACATGAAAGTAGCACATGTACAGCTATCACATCTTCATTTCTGGGAGGCCATGAACCTTGTTGGCTTGTAAACTGAATGTTCGACCAGTTGGTATGATGGGGTTCACCTTGCAGATCACATTTGAAGAGGGAATCCACAGTATTGTATGTTGGAAATAGTCTGATTTGCCCATTCAAAGGAGTGTCCTGAGGTCTGTATTTGGTCTTCATAAGGCTACTGCAGGCTAGTCCTAGCAGCCAATCTTTTTACTGTGCCCCCCACCCCATCACATGGGCCTTTTTACATGTACAGTGGTTGAAAAATGCCATTTGGCTTCAACCCCAAAATCGTCTTGGTTTTGTCGAAAGTTGAGAGAGGATTTATCAGGGCCAGCTACAGAGACCAGCCTGTGGCATTTAAACTTGTGCCTTCATTATAAAGATTTTGGGGCTGAAGCTGAATGTTATTTTTAGCCACTGCATTTCCAACATAGATTTCACATATGTAAATCATGAAGAGTACATTCAACAGAAACATAAGCACACCGGTACAACAAAACTTTAGCTATCCAGGTATACAAATACTTCATGCATTTGTACCGACAAAATGTAGAACAAAAGTAACTGTCAAATCATTTGCTTCTACACCCACAACAACCATCTTTCCTGTAGCAAGTTATGCAAATAGATGGGTTTCAGTGACATGGGTGGATATGTGGTTGCAGTCTGGTGGCAAATGGTACCTCAAGCTACATTTTAGCTAAAAATGAAGATGTAAATGACGTAAAAGTAACATTTCTCCATCCTCAAGGACCATGTCCTCATTTTCATTACCCTACAAGACCTGGTGTACTGTGGATTCCCTCTTCAATCAGATTTGCAAGGTGAACCTCATCAATCAACTGGTCGAAACATACAGTTTACAAGGCAACAAGGTGAGAAAAGTTGAGGAGATTGTGCAAGAGTTCTCCCAGAAATAAAGATGTGATAGCTGTACATGTGCTACTTCCATGTTTCTAAACTGGTAAACTCTATGTATGATTTTGAGATAGGCTGGATTTTCTAAAAAAGTGCATACTTATAGTTATATATAACTATATTATATATGTATATAATTATACATATACTTATATAATTATAAATTACTTATAATTAAATATGATTGTATTATTATACATAATTACATTTATTTGTATATATATGAAAAAATTTGGTATTTTTCCTCTAACCATGCATATATTATACTCCTATATCTCAGGATTCCAAAGAGATCCCAAAATAAGATTTTGGGTGCTGTTACACAATAATATAAACTTATTTTAAGAATTTTTTCAAATTTTAAAATTCAAATAGATTTTAAAAAACTATTTTTTTATAAACCCTCCATGTTGCTGCATATCATATGAAGTCCTGGAAAGAACTTTAAAATGAGCATAAGTTCAGGTCGCACCTCAACTGGTTACTGTTTTACAGCCATTTTAGACTGACATATGTGGTGTTTTTTTGTAAGAAATTTAAATTTTAATATTAATAACTTTTGAACCAATGAGAAGTAGGCCACTAAAAATTGACACTTTTCATATGTCCATGAAACCTGCAAGCATGCCAAAAATGATCAAAATCTGGAGGGATCATTCCGAATCAATGTGTTGATTCGACATGGATGACTCCACTACAAAAGCTTTCTCTGAACTAGTTATATCAATACTTTAAAAAAATAAATCTTAAGTTTACTTTGATTTTTTCATACACTTTACTTATATATTTATATATTCTTTATAGTTTTTTAAATAGACAGTTAATTTGAGTCTTCTACTCTTGCTACACATGAAATTATTTCAATCTGTTGGATGTAGACAAAAAATAAACTTGTAATTTTATTTTGACAACTAAATACCTGAGACAAGAGCATAATTCTACAAATATTTGAAAGAGAAAAAAAGGCAGAAAACCAACTATGCATTGTACTTTGCAGTTTCAGAGTTCTAGAAAAACTACACAGAAAAGAATTGCAAAAAATTATCTTTCTGATTGTAAGCTCTTATTAAGCATCTTGAATACAACATAGTTTAAAAAGATAATTCAGGATGTAGTTACCACTCATCATAGTATCAATTTATGACAGTCAAAAGTTCTAAAATTTTTAGCATATTCTGAAAAGTAAGATTCAAACAAACAAAATAAGCAAAGATATACCTCCAAATATAAGAATTCCTAATAGAGGGTAATAAAAGTTTATTTTTAAAAAAATTACTGCTTTATATATTTGCAGTCAAAAATTTAAAAATATTGAATCACATATTTATATCATGCAGCAATAATTATTTAACTCACCAGATTTATATTAAACAGTCGCATTTGAAACTGACTAGAATAAGCAATCCATCTTCCATCCGCTGACACAGAACTGCATCTAATCACCTCATTTTTTTTTGCTTTTATTTGTAACAACTTCTCTGCACCACCATTTTCTAAATAGAAATTTAATACAAAATATGAAAGAAAAATTAATAACACATATTTGATATTTATTACACAGCAGTCATATGAATTATAAAGAGTTCTAAAAGTAGTTTTATTTATGCATTTATAATATTAAAAAGGGTGCCTACATTCTTTTAAGCTGGTGTAAACAGACTATGTATAGATAACTTGTTGCCTGCAAACAATTGGATAATTTTTTTTTTTTGGGGGGGGGGTATCAAAGAATTAATCTATTCAAGACAAAATTCTTCATTTAAAGTAATCCAACAAGCCTAATTAGTGAATTATAGCATCAAAATTCCAGAAGATATCAGAGGATTCATTGTTTCAAGTATTTGTTAGTTTATAATTTGCTATTTTCAATAAAATATTTGGAAATAATTTGTAAACACAGGGTGAACATACGTTGAAAAAAAAACTGTTTGTAAACATTGGTTTAAAAAAGATACATTTCTAAAACATCCAAAAAAAAAAGACAAAATGGTCTAATTTTTTTTCTTAATCTTACCAGAACATAGATCAATAATTGTAAGCACAGTTTATCCACAACCATAAGCTTACAGATATTGAGGTGTTAGAATGGAACTATGATTTTATTTAAGATTTTTGAAATATTTTCTTTTAACGTGAAAAAAATCATAATAAATTTTTATCATAATTACCAGATGAGGACGTAGCAATTTTCCATAATTCAAGGTAACTTGGATACCTTAACAAAATGCAGGACGCAAGAGGTGCAATGACAGTATATGACATCTAATAATTAGAACAGAAAAATGTTAAAGTTTAACTCATAAACTGGTTGAAATCTGGAAAGAATAAATAAAATACTTACTTCACAAAATGGAAAATATTTAATTGTTGTTTTAGGTGGATATTTAGTGAACACTAAATTACAATCATCACCTGAAAATTTTTTTAAAATTAAAACATAATTGAATAAGAAAGGAATGCACTTTTACTACTTGATAGTATAAAAATATAGTACAATGAATAAAACAATTGAAATGTATACAAAATAAAAAAATTGTTTTAAAATTACTTTACATACCTATTACTTAAAAAAAATCTATTATAGAAAGGACTGTAAAATAAAGAGAAGAAAAACATTTATTCAATTTTCACTTTTGATTTACAGAAAGTTAGCACATAAAATGCAATAAAAAAAGTCTAATTTTCTATAAGTAGCGTCACTAGAATGTATAAAAAAATTGAATAGGTTGTTTTGCACATAGCTGCTAATGGACTTCTTCAATTTTTGATTTTTTTTGTTTTTTTCATATAAATATCCATATTTAAATTATATCACCTTAAACCACAGAAAATAACAAAATCTAACCAGAAATAACTAAATAACAAAGAATCTTATTTTGAGAACAATGAAAACAAAAAAAAAATATGCTCACTATGAGCCAAATCTTACAAAAATACACCAAAAATACAAAAATTCATCAAGAATAACCTTAAATATCATTCATACAATCAAGTCAAATTTTGGAATTTAAAAGAAGAAAATATGCTGTTTTACATCTATATCACAAGCTTAAAAGGCATATGTTTAAAAGTATAAAATGTATATCTCACCGCCAGAAATAAGAAATTTATCACACAACTGCAGTGCTCTGACATCATGAGTATGAACAATTCTTCGAACAGCTTTTAACCACATGTTATTAGAATGTGATTGCATGAACATTTGAATGACTGGATCAACTCCACAGGTATAAATTTCACTTTCCTCCTATATGAGAGATGAAAATCGAACCAAAGAAATGGAATAGATTTACGACATATAAAAGGAAAGCAAACGTTACAAGAATGATTATAACTGAAATGGTTACATAGATTGAAAAAAAATTTATATATATATATATATATATATACACAGTGGAATCTCGATCTATCGTTTTTCAAGGGACCGATTGAAATGAATGATAAATGCGGGAAAACGATAGATGCGGAAACATAACAAAGCAATATGATCATTGGGACTGGATAAAATGAACGACACATACGGAAAAACGATGGATCCGAAAACGATCGATCGAGATTCCACTGTATATATAATCAGTGAAAAACACATAAAAATCACTCAGAAGAAGCTAAGTAGAAAAAAAATCAATATGGTAAAAAAAACTTTTGCAGATTATACAAATAACATTTCAGAATAATTTTATTTAAAACCTCATGCAATCATCAACATTTAATTCTACATACTATATCAATATTACCACTAACAATACATTAAAATTAAAAAATGTGTAGTGAAAGGAATTCATGTCATCAACAAAAAAGAAATATAAATGATCTGTTTTCTTATTCTGATTTAGTTCAAATTTTAAACTGCTTATTTTAATTTACTATGGCCATCAGCCATTACACATTTATTAGATAAGATAAACATTCGTCTAGAATATTTCAAGAATTGCCAGATCTCTGAATGCTGATGCACCAACAATTAAGCAGTTGGCAATCTGCTTAATTGATCAATTTATAACTGAAAAAATGTGAAATTTACAATCTCTGCACCTGAGAAAAAGTGATATGGTAATATTCACATCAAACTTACACAATCAATTCACTTTTTTTATTTTCTAGAGCAGGGGTCTCAACCTTTTTCAACCCATGAACCCCTTTTTATGTATCATAAACTACGCGTACCCCCAACAAAAACACTTTAGTTTTATTAAAATGTGTTATATTAGTTAAAGTTAACTGTTAAAGTTTAATTACGAATAGGTAATTTAAATCAAAAACAAGAAATTTATTTTAATGGACTTTTTATTAATCAGACATGAAATTAAAAAGTCCAGGAAATAATTAGTGGGAATGCTGGGCTTGTTTTTGTTTACAAAGTTCATCAATATTTGGCTCCAGCTTGGATACAGTAGTAACGAGCGACGTGTTTGCTTGCTGCTTTAGTGATAGTTTTCAGTTTAAAATCATTACTCAAACTTTTGTCACAATTAAATTCTAGCATATATCAATATAATGTTGTATACTTTTTGGTAGTTAACTGCTTGAGACCATTAACCGGTGAGGTAGTTAACTGATTGAGAACCATTGTTCTAGAGTGTCATCTCTTAGTGAATATAAGGCTAAATACAAGAGAAAATCAAATTCCACTCCTTTTTTTCTAGAGCAGTTTTTAACACTAAGTCTAGAAGAGACAAAAAGTGAGTGCAATGATATACCCTCTTTACCAACTGATTTTTTTATCAATTTTAAAAAGAATCCCTGTTGAGAATTTCAGCACATACCCATCTCAAACTCTTAACATGAAATGGTATCCCTCAGGTCACTGTTCAAAACTAGTTATTTAAAAGATAAATCCATCCATATTAACCAGCTAATAAAACAATGAAATCATCAGAATTTCATACATTCATTCATTCAGTAATTCAGAATATTGAATGCAACACAACTGTGTTCTTAGATGAAACCAAAACCTTCATGTAAAATGAAATTTTTGCCACTTACAATACAAATACTACACAAAGCCATTGGTTTATGGGAAATATAGTAATATTTTTACTTAAATGGTTCATTTCTACTATATAATAAATTTTTTAAAAAAAAGGGGGGGGGGGACACCAAAAAAATTGAAGTTTCAATTTCAATGCTCTTTTAAAGCAAAACATAGAGCAGGAAAATTAATTCATTTAAATTTTTACAAATTTTATGTTCACATTTGCTGAAATGTACTTTAATATTTTTTAACAATGAAAAATTAAAACAGACTTACCTCATTTAAGCAAAGTGACAGAACATCCCCTTTGTGCACTGCTACGCTCTAAAGGAAAAAGAAAAATGCAGGATATATATATAGATTGATTGATTAGAAAAAATACTGAAAAGAGGTAGAAAAAAAATTTCTTACTGATAGTAAAGTGCCAGTATTACCATCCCAAAAAGAAGTTTTTCCACAAGAATCTCCACTCACAACTGTCATATCACTAGAAGATATAAGAAAAAATATATATTTTATACTGTTTGGATACTCTTCCATTACAAAAAACGGCTTAGTTGTTAAAAACTTTAAATTCAACTGTAAAAATAAATTTGACCAACTTCCAACAGATGTAACTGTTTGATACAGAATTAATAGTTCAATTTTTTTATTTAATTTTTTTTTTTTTTTTGATAAACACAGAAAATAAAAAGTATGATTAATACTATACTACTTTTCTCAGATTCTTTCAGATAAGTTTTTTTTTTTAAATTTATTTAACATTGTAGCATTATACCCTTTACACACATGATACATATATTATAATATGCATCAACAAACTTTTGACACAGATCACAGACTAATAAAAATTCTTACTGAAATTCTACCTTAATTCTGATCACTATTCCATAAGTCAAGTTTTGAAACAGATTACTAATCTACAAGAAATGCAATAAACTATTAAAAGGTTATTAAAATATTAGATTTGGTCAAAATTTTTTCAGTTACAGATTGATAACAGTGTATTTCATGGTGTATACCAAGTTTCTGATATTTCCAAACATAATTTAAACAGCCTTCAGCTGAAGTCACAAATAAAAATCTTTTAATTTTTTTACAACTGTTTCAGCTTAAGAATGTAAAATATGTATTTATAAGAACATCGATTAATGGCCCCACTGAATATATTTCCAGATGTGATGTCACTCATTGCATAGATTTTGGTTGTGAGAAATTTTCAGCTAATTAATAAAGAAGGTAATGATATTTTTTGGACTGAACTACAAATTTAGCACAAATATTGATTCATGAAATGAATCTTAGAAATATAAACTTAAAAAATTTTAAAAAAAAGAAAACTATAAAATGCAATTATGTCACACCATAAATTAAAACTGAAATATGATATCTATACAATGTCCTCGACTAACGCGATTTATTCGTTCTAGAACATTCCGCATAAGTAGAAAGCACGTAAATCAAAATTTACCATCATTGACATCATCACTGCATTGTGCTTAAAATTTTCAAAAATACTTACTACATTTCTTGTATCAGTGCAAGACTTAGCGGTATGCATTTGTGTTGCAGATCTTCAATATAAATTTATCAATAATTTCTCCGGTCGGTTCTATTAAAACACCTCTTTTCTTTGAAATTATCATCATTTTAACAATGAAAATTAAAACCGGGTATCTACAAATCCATGTAACTCAAGGACTTAGTGTATATGGATATAAATACCTCAAAATAGAAAGCACCAAACAACAGTAGCTGTATTTCTTGTAGTTCGTCCAAGAATTATTCTATTACAACATGACCAGTATCAACATTCCACACTCTAATGGTATCAATAGATCCTGTTACTATAACATGTCCATGTTGATGCCATGCTAAACACAGTATAGAACCTTTAAAAGTAAAAACAATAAGTTTGAAAAGTGAAAAGAGTAAGTAATAAGATAGGAAATGAAAGCAACAGAAAAAAATTGTATAAGAGTGAATTAATAATGTAACTTAAAAATATTGATTCAAATATATTATAAAGACTGAATCCATTAAACTTTATTTCAAATGCACTGAAACAATTAGTCATATTAGCTAAAAAAAATGCCTTCTTTATTTTAGAATTCTCAATCAAAAGGAATACAGCAAAACTATTTACGAACAAATGACACATGATGCCTATTATAGTTCAGTTTATTCAAACCGAGAGTGCTCAGTTTGTATCCCAATAAGTGCTATATCTTTGTGTCTAGGCCAGACATGGGTACATTAAATATATAAATTGGAAAGTTCCTCTATGAGGTCAGAGAGGGTGGAAGAGGGTACAATGTCCCTGGGGTGCTCAGTCAAAACTAAGTTGTCACCTAACTAAGACAGACTTTGACGCTTGCAGTGCTATTGAGAACTGAAGCCACACCCCTAAGCTCACAAAGCTTATATGGACTTGGTCTGGTACACCTCCAGCCAGGGGGCATTAGCAACAACAACATGTGTGTATATTTATACATTGTACTTGCAAGAATCGAATGTATACTTTATGGTCAGAAATACTGCAGTTAAATCAGATTATGTGTTAGAAGCAAGCATAGAAAAACATTTTATGACAATATGTACTTGAAATGAGGATTTTTAGATTATTGACTCCATAATCTCTAAATTTGTTTTAAGTACATGATTTAAAGATCTGAAAATAGGAGTTTTGTGTCAGATAAAAGTAAATATAGTGCATTAATTTATAATTTTTTTTTTTTTTTTTTTTTGTATCAGGACATTAAACATACAGGTATATTACTGTGAGACATGTATATATATACATACAAAAATGTGGAGACAATATACAATAAATATGAGAGCATGTGCGAGAAAGTGTGAGAGTATGTGTCAATCAATATATATTTGCAACAACGCACTGTTTTATTTAACAGTAATATGGTCTGCTTTAAAGTGTTAAAATTACTAAGAAACTTTTTATCATGATACACAGCATAAATTTATATTTTTTTTAAGAATTAAAACTCAAATATTTTCTATAAGACAATTATGTTTCATCCTATAATTAGTAGAGACCAAATGACAATTTCAGAAATTCTTCAAAAAATTAATAAACCTACAGCATTATGATTTTAACTACCTTTTATCATTTTCAATTTACTTATGATGAGTGCTAATTCCTGGTGACATTTTTAAACATTTATAATACTTATATAATGTAACGTATAAAAACTGTATGATATGTTAAAATATTTAAAATCAGATGAACAGTTTTCATGACATATGGATGTTGAGAGCTTTTCAATAATATATTACAATAAATATTATAATAAATTAATGCAATTCTTTTTTCTTTCATTAAGAAGGGATTATAATTTTAAATAAGTTTCATAAATGAAAAATATATTTATACATCATTTTGAAACTGTCACTAAAAATTACAGATAAGAATAAATCTATTCAGTCAAAGAAATACAGAAATGACTGAGATGTCTCTATTATGCTGTTTTTGTTTTTAATTATAACACTCATCAAGTGAGTTGTCTATTTTTGAATCTTAAAACAATTGCTTTATTCTATTTTAGCCCTTAAAACTCATAAGAAATTTAAATAAAAAGAATTTCAAAAATATTTCTCCTCAATCTTTTTAAACACTAGTAAAATTATAGAAAAAATGGTATTTACCTGCATTTTTTTCAATGAGCATTTAAATAACAGAATGTCCTAGATTGTTCATTTTATGACCTAGAATATGAATGGCTATTTTAAATGATTCGGTGACTACTACATGTTATATATACATTAGGTAAGGACATTTTGTCTTCCTATAAGAATAATTTGATAGGACAAGATTGCAAAATTTTATGAGCTAACTTGCATTCCAAATCTTAATTCTATACCTTTGGTTTGAAGAAATGCTCAATGAAATGCTGAATAAGATCTTAGGGGAGGGGGAAGCAGAATACAACTGTAGCTTTGCAGAAGGAATAGAAAAATACTGATCTCTGATATGGACTCAAAAAATCCCCCACTCACTGACTGACTCTTACATATACATACATCACACATATCTCATACACAGACATACTCTCACTTTTTATACTCTAACGCACATATACTCTCCCACACTATATAATTTACATATTTGTCAGATATAGGTAAGGAATAGAAACACAATTTTTTAATGATGCATCTCAGCAGATCATAGCTTTGAATCATTCACCAAAAGAGATAAAAACTGCACCTCTGAATTTTTCTATCCCATCTCAATTACATAATGGATTCATAAATTATATATAAGTTATATTTGTAAATAAACAGTAATTTTTAGTAAAATGCAAATTTTAGTCCGCTAAAGTAACTTAAAGGAATTGCTATGCCTCATAAGCTCAATCATTAAATTGTTCTCATAGATGGAATCTAAAAGAATTTGAGCAATTAAAAATAAGTTTAACCCTACTGAGAGACTCAAAGGTTTAAAAAACACATGCTATTAGACCAATAAGTACAACTGTTTAAAAAATAAATAAAAACTAGAGGAACAGTCTAAAACTGCTAATACCAGTTTTCACAAATGATTAATATAATTCTGGTTTGTATCTAAAACTTCTATGCAACAAATAGAGCACTTAAGAATACATATAAAATACTGACCTTCTTGTTTGTCAAATTTCTTTTGAAAGTCAAGGCCATCAGAAGAAAATTCATGCAAGATAACATGGCCATCTTCATTTCCTGTCTAAGCAAGAATTTAACACATTAATGCTCTGGACATATTTGAAGCAGCATGAAAGATTCAAACTACAAAGTGATACTTACAAGCTAGGGAAGATTTTTGCTTGTTACAGCCATGCACCCTATAGGCCGCCTGAAGACACCAGTGTCTGGTACTATAATCAAACATTTAGTTATAAACTTAATACTTACAACCTTCAATATTAAACTGATTCGCAAATTTTAAAAAATCTATCTATTATTCAAAATACATGAATTATTATTAGGATCTACACTTCAGTTTAATTAACCCAACTCATATTAATCAAAAAAACTTTAAAAGGCTTACTTTTTGTGTTAAAGTCATCCAAATCATACTCAGAATATAATCCATAGAGACTGGCCTGAAAATAAACGCCCGTTACACCAAGCCAAACTTTCAACGATGCATTTTCAACATTTGTTATAAACCTAAAACATTTAAAATATAAATATTTAGAATAAAAACATACATATTTCAGTCATTTCTGCAATGATTATACATTACAATAATATAATTTATTCATATAATGAAAAAGAAATATGCTTGAATGCATGGTAAAATTCTTCTTGTTTAAGGAATGTTATAAAGCAAAAATACACATTTCTAATTCACAGTATATTTTAAATCATTTCTTATGATAAAAAACAAATATTTTGAAGGTTCTTAATAAAGTATAATTTATGATAATTCACATATCTGTTACAGCCATATATTTGTTGAAGTTACATCCAGATCAAAATGCACATAATTAAAATAAATCATTTTTAAAAAAGAATCTAGTTGAAAATTAGCATTTTTACTATTAGTAATTTATTATAGAGAAATGCTTAATCAGAATCAATTTTAAATAATTACTTAATAACAAATAATTGATAAATAATTAAAATGTCAGAAATGCAAAAATGTTACCATTAAATTTGTTTATGAAACCATTAGTTAATTAATTTATCATTTCAACTGCATATTTTTAAAATTTCTGACTACTTCACAGACTAATGCTTAATTATACAATCATTAATATGGAAATGGATGGTAACCTTCTCAAACTAATTTAAAATTGGGTATTTTCTTCAATATTATTATAAAGGAAGGTTATAAACTCAAATCAATTGGGTATCAAATTGTTATAAATGTAGTAGGGCAAATATTTTACTAGGTATCTATACATATTTTTAAATTCAATAATTTTCAGATTTTTCTTAAATGGGAAAAGTAGGTCATTTTACAAACTTTAAAACTTCTGGTTGCTTTTCTCTTTCACATGGTACTAATACTAATAGAATGTCACAAAATAAATTTAATGTTTAATGAGTTTTAAAAAAATTAAAACTGAGATCTGAACATTCAAACATACACATTAAAATTATGAAAAAAAGTTTAAATATATTGATTACTAATCAGTAATTGGAAAAATACCATTCAAAAAATTAACACTGTATCATTTTACAGGATTTTGCGGTATGCTGAGGCCATGTGCAAGATACTCTACAGTTTTGAGGGCACCATCCACCGTCAGAGATTTTTTTTCATGATATGGCAATTTTATATGGCTTTTAACATATGCACAATAGCTAGTTGTCTCTCTTTAATTTGTACTTGACTAGCCTTCCTAACCCACCCTCCCTAACAAAGGTTTGCTTTTATTTTAAGAGTAAAATTTCAAGCCAAGTTTGCATTTTCCCTACTCTAAAAATTACCTATACTAATGAAAGGAAGTGTTTCTCTGTCTATGAGTGGCCTCCAGATGAATCTATGGCATTTACAGCCATGAAATTTGGCACACATGTAGTGCAGACGATGAGTATGTGCACCTTGAAGCACAAATTTTATTCTAGAAAATTTTTATTTAATTATGCAATATTTGGTTCTATTTGCACTAAGGTCTGCCAGATGGCACCACCAATTTTTTTGTTGAATAATTTACATTTTATTTAAATTCAATTCAAGCAATACTTTGTTTAGTTCTTATTTATACTGCTATTTATTCTATGTTATTTATACTGTGTTTAGTTTTTAAACTAATTTTTGTTAACAAACATTCAGCAATTTGACATTTTTACTTTTCAAAATTATTTACTTTCCAAAAGATAATTTGACATTTTTCCTTTTCAGCTTTTAGTGGTTTATTATAAATGTATATATTTTATGTTTTACATTTCAGGTTATTTTGCTCCAATGATGAAAGGCTAAATCTAGCTGAATTCTGAGCAGATTATTATAAATTTATATATTTTTATATTGGGTTTTCTTTTTATTCATGTGAATAACATTTTACATGCTATTTTTTTCTATATTATTTATACTGTGTTTAGTTTTTAAATTGATTTTCATTAACAAACATTCACAGCCTCCCTTGCATGAAATTTAGCACACAGATAGTGCAGACGATGAGTATGTGCTCCTCGAAGCCTGAATTTTATATTTTAATCTAGAAAAATTTGCATTATATATATATATATATATATATATATATATATATATCAGGGGTTTCCAACTGGCAGCCCGCAGGCGGCATGCGGCCCACGGTGCCATTTGTTAGGATGTTGGCCGATAAGGCCAAAAACTAACTATGCATCACGACAAAACATAAGATGCCGATGGCTTTGCACAATCGCTTAAGATTGCAGAGTCGATCTAAATAGCAGTTGGAAGCCCGCCAGTAAATTAAAAAGGAAACAGATAAAGCTTTTACCTAGAAGCATTCACTTGTGTGTGAGTTGGAACTTAGTAAAAACGACAATAGTTAAGTATAAACACTGCACATTTATTTAACGAAAAAAACACGGAAATGTATTTACAAAAACATTAACAAAAGTTTATGCATTTTTTATATACTTTAACTTAAGTATTATAGCTTGTTTTCCAAAATTATACACTCATAAATATCTATAGCTTGAGCTAGAGGCGAGAAAAGTTTAAAAGCACTTTACCGGTTTCATCCGGAAAAAGGAAAAAAAAAAACGATACCGGTGTTAAACTGGTTCTTCTCGGAACTGGGCTTGCTGAACAAATGGCGGCTTTTAGACCGGAGCTTCGGGCATACTAGGGTGACTGTCGGTTGGGTGACCAGCATCAGTTGCTCCCGCCAGCGGTGATGGAACGATGTACAGCTTGGCTAAACTCCGCTACCGGTGACGTGTGGCCTTTCCAATTGCCTTATGCTCGATAACTTTTATTCCGCCATAGTTGGATAACTCCCTGTTGCTTGGCTCAGGTATTGCTATTAAACAGGGATACGCACCAGCATGCACGGCTCTATGTATCGTATATATATCGCACCTATAGCACTAACATCATGCAACTGCCGCTACCTCCGCTACCTCACAACTTCAGCATACCTGGTGTTACTGGCTTATATATATACAGGCGTCACCTCTGCGCCCTCTGGTGTCGGCAGTGAGCTGCCGGAATATGCAAATTATGCATCACCGGCACGGTTACGACCATCACTACTGTGTAAAAGGTAGTGACGTCATTCCACCTGCTCTTGTTAGCTCTGACGTCACTTGCTAGCTCTGACGTCAGACGTTGTTATAACGCAATTAACAAGGCGCTATCGTTCGACGGCTTGCTAAGTAAATAGGAGAGGACTGTGGGGAAAAAGAACACTGTTTTTCCTAACACCATTTTTTGCGGCCCGCGAAGACTTCTAGGAAAATAATTTGCAGCATCAATTTAGATATTCTTAGTTAACGAAAAATGTTTTTGTAAAAATCTTTATTGTTTTCAAATGCTGTTCATTTACAAAAAAGATTGACTTTCCTCGAATTCCATGAAAAGTAGGGTGTCCACTCATGTTCTATTTCATACCTCCCCCCCCCCCCCCACTTCTCATTTGACCCACTTCTTATTTGATTTTTTTTTTGTGTGTGTGTCTGTGTAATTTAACGAAAGTTGGCCAGTCATAATCAAGGTCGTTGTTGGAGGTTCATCCTCGAATTTTTAAAAATTTCATAGTCTATACACAAATCCTACAAATCCCCTTCCCTCAAGAAAAAAAGTCCTGGG